>JAUJPP010000006.1:2511669-2788863 GCA_030562195.1 Nipponacmea schrenckii
AATTTGCAAACCTGCATGGACTTGGGCTTATGATTGCAATAGAAACCATTCTATCTAATTTCTATTGCATTATCCCGAAACATAAAATGTCACCTTCTGTTGAAAACTAGCATCGTACCTTTCAGGTGGTGAGTTATGCCCTTTACTTAGCAACATTGTAGAATGTTTGCCTTTGGTATTCTATGGTTAACAACTGGCAAAGACTCACACAAAGCACTGACAAATACTTATAACTTACAAACAAAACACAACACTGACTGGTTCATGTGCCTAAATTTCACAGTGTGCCTAAAGTTCCCATGTGCCTAAAGTTACAGGTGCCTAAAGTCACATGTGCCTAAATTTCCATGTGCCTAAAGTTACATGTGCCTAAAGTAACATGTGCCTAAATGTCCATGTGCCTAAAGTTCCATGTGCCGAAAGTTACAGTGTGCCTAAAGTTACATGTGCCTAGAGTTACATGTGCCTAAATGTCTTGTGCCTATTGTTTATGTGCCTAAATATCCAAGTGCCCAAAAGGGATGTACCTAAAAGGGTCGTGCCTAAAGTACCTGTGCCTAAAGTACCTGTACCTAAATGTGCGCATACCGTACCTAACTACCGTGTATATATTAACGCTTCAGTGAAGAATAACAATACAATATCTAGACTTATACAATGTAGTTTTAAAGGGATAAATTCATGTTTTATATTTGATAATTCCTAAAGCTCTCTAATAAAAAAAAAAATAAAAATAAGGATAAATGCATCCCATTTCTCCGTAACATAGAACATGAGTGAATTTAGTATGACATGATTAATTGACTTCAAGCTCTTGTGATGAACCGAATAACTAATCAGAATCTCTGAGATCAGTTGTGATACGGACATATAAATATCTATCAGCTGTGATACGGACGTATCAATATCTATCAGCTGTGATACGGACGTATCAATATCTATCAGCTGTGATACGGACGTATCAATATCTATCAGCTGTATATTTACAAGATAAACTTCAAGAACGTCCCTTTAAATATTCTGTATAAATAGACAACTAGATAGAAGTAGATTTTAATTTGATTTAAGTTTAGATTTTAACAGAATAGACTTGTATAACGGACAATGTGGAAGTCGTGTTATAAAACATGTTGAATAGACATTACACAATTATAACCCCTTGGCGAGTTTCTAAACATTTTAGATCGAAAATTGATATAATGCAATACACGTTTACTAAACGAGTACGTAGTTATTAAACATACAGTGTACCTACAAGAAATGTGTCAACATACGTAATGATTATATACTACATACCACAAGACAACATGTACAAAGGCGAGAAAATTAAAGTTAGAGCTTCTTCCTATATCGCTGTATATGTTTTCATGTGTTTACATGTTTTAAATAACATATTATATTAATAATGCCACAGGTATAATATATACCTTTCACAGGATATTATTCAATCAAAGTTTTTCTAGGATGGGAGTATCCATACGTAGTAAGGAAATGTCCAAGATTGAGGAAACATAATACAAAATTAACTTAGATAGATGTAAATTGAGTCAATAAGTGTCTTGTAGCATATTATGAAACCATATAGAAACACAATACGTTTAAAGTTTCGAGTTGTGTGCTATGTATTGGGAAACTGTATCGACATCTAGTTTGAATTGATTTAAAACAAATCAGTTTTTCTTTCTTGATATTTTGTTCTTTAACCGAAGTCCCACATAATGTCTGATATACCTTTTAGACGAATCGATGTCAATTTTTAATGTTCTATTTGATCTATTAATTCTAGTCCGAGAACCTTCAATAAGTCATCGTCACTCATAATTCCAGTACACCCAGTGGTAAATGGGTATGTATAATCTGGGAAAGATCAATGCCAAGAGGTTTGGCCAAGGACCAGCTGGTAGAAAGGATCCCTGTCACGGCGGACTTGTGAACCTATGTTGTTCTCCTTGTAAAATATAGTTCCTTTCTTTTTCTTTCTTTTTATTAAATAACAGCAAATTTCCATAATTACGCAGATTTGAAAACAGGGGTAAACAAGATGAAGAGATAGAAACTAAAATAAACGACTTGCCTCGATAATTTGTCAACCATTTTGTTCTGTTCAAAAACCGTCTTAATAATAATACCAACCTACCTACCTACTATATAGATATACCTTTATAACTAATACATCATTTCACAATCTCTATTCAAAAATCACATTTCTTACCTATAGAAATTGTTAAAGGTGTGTCGTGACTGAAGCTACCCCTATTATAAAGTTCAATACGTTGGTTATACGATATTTGATATAACGTATCGCTCTATAGTTTTAATATCTTACTAGGTCCGTTTCTCATAAAATCTTCAATTAAATCAAACTGTGTTGTCTACAAACTTTGATTTGAATTTTTAAATAGTTGATACTATGATACTTCTTGATACTAACAGTCAGCAGACTGAAGGTGATCGATGATAATGCATACTCGTACATAGTGTTTTAATAATGCATCGTGTTGCTCTAAAACTTTAATAATTTTATATTAATCATATTTATACTCTACTGTTTGGGTTTATCATATAATTATACATGAACTGTTAGTCTATGACCCCTGGAATTGACTGATTCTAGGAAATATATGGCTGATGTTTTCTAATTAAATACCACTATGTCTTCTCTGTGAAAAATTAATGCCTATAAGTTTGATTTAATAACGTTTTATTAATATTTAAAAGACGTAGTAACCAGTCCAATTCAATATCCCGTTTTGGATTATTAGATATTTTCCAGCTGATATTCATGTTTATGGGTGGTCGATCG
This sequence comes from Nipponacmea schrenckii, assembly GCA_030562195.1. Classification (NCBI taxonomy): domain Eukaryota; kingdom Metazoa; phylum Mollusca; class Gastropoda; family Lottiidae; genus Nipponacmea; species Nipponacmea schrenckii. The sequence goes on from JAUJPP010000006.1 coordinate 2,514,473, forward strand.
GTTGCACTAGTTCCGACCAGAATGCCCGACTGAATAGAATCATGTGTTATTTATAGATACTTTATACATTGCCCCAGTAATCTAGTGATCCTGATAGGACGAATCTAAGGGAGTATCCAATTCTTTCATACAATCTACTGGTATTTGGCCGAACTCTACAACTCCATCAATTATTTCATTTTATCTTAATTACCAATAACGTTTGTTCTATAATTACTCAGAATCTGAGTCAAACTATCAAGGTCCTTACTGTTGTATGTTTTATACTAGAGGAACAACGGGACCCTAGGGGGTCAGAGAACAGTAAGATATGCATTATTCATGATAGTTACACTCTGTTTTTATAGTTTAAGCTATGTGCACTGTCATTTAAACATTGAACATACGGATATACATTACACTGTTTACAAATTGCTCTTAAATATACCTCTAACAGATTAGAATTGAAAGAAGTAAACATTCAAGTTGACGTATATCATCTACCGGCCGATATTTATTTCAATGGTTAACAATACAACTCGACGTGTCCCTGGTTTATCTAGAAACTTATCTGATAAGAACAAATCTTTTAAAATTCATGCATCACTCAGTCAATACATTTTTAACTCCCCATTCAAAATATTATTCACTTATTTAACTTGGGCGTTGTCGAGAATTTGTCAAAGTATATAGAAGTTATTAAAAATCAAAAGCTGCAATTTGTACAGAAGGTGAATGGGGATTTATACAGTTTACCAACCTCTACATCCACACGTAAAACAAATTCACTCTCACTATGACACCTTTCAAGTCTACTTTATGAATTTTATATTCAAATGAACTAGAAAACTGAAAAGTTACTTGTAAATATTTTGAAAATGGAAATACGTATAGTATACGGTAAAAAAGCTACTTTTAACCATTTGAAAGAAACATTTAAGAGTTGGTTCTATTCTTACTTAAACAGGTAAGTTTATGTCTGATATTTCAGAAGCAGCAATTTGTATAAAAAATGCGGACTCTCTAAAGGGGATGCCGAGCTTATTTGATAACAAACATTATTAGCTATGTAGACCCTCTGAAAGGGATGTCAAGTTGACAAACCTAAATACCAAATAAACATTATTAGCTATGTAGACTCTCCGAAAGGGATGTCAAGTTGACAAACCTAAATACCAAATAAACATTATTAGCTATGTGGATTCTCTGAAAGGGATGTAGAGTTGACAAACCTAAATACCAAATAAAAATTATTAGCTATGTGGACTCTCTGAAATGGATGTCAATTTGACAAACCTAAATACCAAATAATCATTATTAGCTATGTGGACTCTCTGAAAGTAATGGTGGGTCCGTCAAGGTAAATACCAAATAATTAATTTGTGATATATCTGTAATTGAAGACAAACTTACACAATCCGGTCTTGGAATGGCATCAGGAATGATGGAACGTAATATGTCTGGCAACTCGTGTTTTTAAATCCAATGTTGTACCTTGCCTTGTAAATAATTCTTCATCTTATATGGCAATATTTTTGACACACATGGGGTCGTCATGAACTGAATTCGATTTATTTCACTTTCCATGTCATCCCTAAACACCCATTAGTTTCAAAATATCTTATATTTACCTTAAAGTTTTTTGGTTGTTGGTGTTGTATCGTTATCAATTACCGAGTGAATGAATAAGGACTAATTATTAAAACTATAACAATAGTTGATTAGATGATAACACAGTCCCTGGGGGGTAGTTACCTTAAACACCGGGGGGTGACAATCACTTCATTAGACATAGAAATAATAACAAAACACTAAAAATTAAACTTAGTTGTCAATATCATAAACTTGAATTGTTTAGTAGCCCCGAGATTTATTTTAATAGAAGATAGCTAGTTGATAGCTAGTTGATAACACCGTTCCTGCTCCTATAGCGATACTCAGTTGTAAAATAATAAACCCTAAATTATCACACAGTCTCGAATCACTGTACAGATTTTATAAAGGCATGTTCTTTAGTTGATACTGTTCCAACATATAACGCTACCACAGTCACATTGTAAAACTACTAAAGTCAGTACATGGCAAATATCCATAGAGCTTCATTGCCCATTCTAAAGTTTGTCATCAACAACAAAGCGTCGAATTATCAGCAATTTTATACCGAAATAGACATACATAATAAATATAACATAATATGTTTATATAACATATTATATTAATAACGTCACAGGTATAATATATACCTTTCACAGGAATAATTCATCTTCACTCATAATCCCATATTATATTTATATAATTAATATATTATATTTGTCGGTATCGAATCCAATTCGTCATTACTATTAAACTATTCCAAAATGTCTTACTTGTGGAGAATATAATACGATCTCCCGAGTCTTACTACCACAGATATCATTGGATTGTTAGCGTTTCAACAGCTACTAATTTTGTTTTCCAAACACTGTTTCAAAATGATTTAATTTTAAATCGAAATATAAGTTTTGTGAAACAGGTCGAGTCTTACTGTGATCATTTCTTTAAAAATGTGTTCTTGGTCGTCATTTTAAAACTAATTTACACTTCCATCAACGCAACATCATTATGATGTTAACTGTTAAACTTTGAAACTAAAAGTCCAACTAAAAAAATTTTTTTTTAAAAATCTATTTACTTCTACCATACAAAGAGAGAAGTAAAACCGATGCAGTGTTTCATGTTGCCATGTGGTTTCTGATATCTGACTGATGAATAATTAATATATACCGATATAAATAACAATTAATCGATATCTTCAATATATTATTCATATCACTCTGTTATTATTGATATCACCTTTGATCTTAATTAAACAGTCTTTGATGTTACCGCTTGTTATACATGTATCATGATATGCTTTTTCTTTGTCTGAACTCGCTATTATTCTCCGATTCATTTAAACAAAATATAAATATTTATATATCTATATCGTATCAGAACTTATAGAACTTAATACATTTATTCAAGAGATCTTTAGCACCTTCAAATAATGTAAATTACAGTCTGTCACTGAATCATGTACTAATTTTTGTGTTGAAAAGTGTATTATGTCAAATTGTGAATATCTTTGTATTTTTATATATTCATTTGTACCAATATTGGTATCTGAATAAAGTTATTACTACTATTTAACAGTATAGGTTATATTTGAATTGAGTTATGTAATAGTCGATATCTATTATCGATCTATATTACTCTTGAGTTTCGATTGGATTAACAGCCATCATTTTGAATTAACAAATTCCTCACAAATCCAGATTTACAAGCAGAAAAAGGCATGTAACTCTATCCACAGAGAAGACCATGAATCAAAACCCCAAATCATTGAGGTAGACTGAAAGTAAAACCATTATCCCCTACTGTGAAATTCATATTTACCATTAAATGTGAAAAATCAGAAGGATAAAGAATCTAATAAGATTATAAGTAGACCGATATTGGTAATGTACGATTTAGTAACTGACATCTGGGAACATCATTGATAAATTAAGGTGCAAATCAAGCGGTCTTAGCTTATGTTCATGTAACAGTGTTGGATCCTTACTTCCAAGTCACATTCATGGATTGTGTCCAATACATGGTATAAGTATACAGATATCAGCCAATACTTACATACTTGTGATATATCAGAATATTAACTAATAACATAGGATATATTTATGGGTTATTTCTATAAAAATTTAAAATCAATATATCACGTGAGTTAGTAACACATGTTGACTAGAGAATATTTTACATTCTTCTAATAAATATGATATTAAAAATCACTGCAGATAGTAAACTAACTTATAATTTTTCACATTATTAAATATACCCGAGATAGTTAACATATATTTTCATTATGGATATCCACAGTATTCTATCCGTTTCTATATTTTCTTTAACAAAACCAACCCAATGAGGCCTACCTGTAAAATGGACACAATAATTCATCAATGAACTCGCTGTTGGAACCAGTGAATATTTCTAATCCCAGTGAATACCGAGTTCAGCAAACATTAAAATATCAACAACACGAAACACTTGTAACATGCTATTGTATCCGAAGAAGTTTACAAGAATATTTCAATACCAGAACTAGTAGATTAGTTCCACATATTGGAATCGTAGACGGACCCTAACCTAATTACTACTTCTGTATTATTCTGTATCCAGTTGGTACATGTATCCATATCTGCAGTGTAAACCAAAACTTGGTGGTGTTACTGATCGGATAAACATATTAACACATTCCGATCACCAATCACCTTATAGACAATTACGTCTTTATTTCAGACCAATTTTACCTTCAAACAGATAATAATTAGCCTGACCAAGTCGACAACAAACCGATTAGCTTAAACCTTTTACAATAACAAAATACCTCTATAACTAGGGTATTATATCTAATTTAATCTGACAACCTCATCAGATCTGACCGCTTTACATTCCTGTGATATTATAACGAAACACGACTCAGTTAACGAGGGTTGGAAAGAATGGAATCTGGTGTTGTTCCGGGATCGTATCGTGATGTTGAAGCCTACATGGAGCACTACGATTCAGGATCGAGATTGGATTTAGATTTTAGTCAATTGTTGTATATTGAGCACCATACAAAGTAATACATATAGACACTAACACAACCATTGTCAGCTGAGAAAATAACAATTACTATAATGACTAGCGACATGTATATACATAATATACTGAGGATCCTAATCACAAACTTCAAACAACATATTGGCAAGCATCTAATAAACTTTTTATATATATTAATCATACAGAGAAAAACCCCAAATGAACAAAACCAAAACCGAAATCCGTAACAACAAATTGGCCATACATTGGTAGCAGATACCAATTGTTTTTAAGTAGAAAAGGGGGAAGTATTATATATCATGTCATAATCACAATGAAAATATCGTAAAACTAGAGGGGGGGGGGGCAGTTTGGTGAATTCTGTGCTACAGATTCTCAGAGAAGGTTTGATCAAGGGATGAAACCGAAATAGAGTTTAATGTTCTACTTCCTATTGGCGACTAGGAAAATTTGTCAGGATAATGGCATTAGCTTACTGGTTATTAATTTACGACAGTAAAACGATATTTACTGTTATTTTAATATTAATATTAGTCCCAATATAAAATATAATGTTAAAAACGTGTATTTACCTATTATTAGCGACAGAGTATTTCCTTTCCCACAATATCTAATAGATACCTTAACTCTCTACTCCAAAACCTGTTTTCTGTGACGTCAGTAGGTCATTGTAACTCGACAATACTGTTATATTATAAAACGTCACGACTGATTGACTTTCTAACCAACTATAATACTGAATAGATATTCTCGAGTATCCAGCTAGCTAGCCCTTTTGTTAGGTGTCTCCAAGGACGTGTTTGAATGGTCAACCGTTAAACACGGTCTGAGGTGTTTCAGATCAAATTACTGTCGTATGAAATAAATATGACAATTTTAAAACCCGAGTTATTGAACTGTGAATCATGTTATAAATATCAAAACTAAATGATCGACTGTTCCGATTCGAATCTGTGATTTTGTTATCATTTTGTATTAATATTATAGTAAGATGTATAAACCCTGAGGTGAAGGGGACAAAACACAAACAAGTTACCAATCAATTAAGGTAGAGGTGTAGAGAACCAGTGTCACAAATAGGTCTATAATAATAATGATAACTTAGTTTTATGGAATAATAATTACTGTTTTTTCTGCTTGATAACGACAAGAGAACATTTGTTGAAACGTCACAAAATAAATAAACTCAGTAATTATTATTCCATAAAACTAAGTTATCATTATTATACTACCAATTACTAAAATACATATATAGACTAGGTCTATAATAACCTGACAAAACCCGTGTGGGTAGGGTAGAGAAACTATTTGCAAGTGTTAGTATACCTTGTATAATATTGTATTATATTGTTTAATTAGTAATTAAATAGTCAAGTTTTCGGTAGATAAATAGAAATCCTATACTTGGATATCGTGATGTATATTTATGAGTTTTCTGATCATATATTTAAATCTTCCAGTCTATGATATCAGCTTAAGCTGGCAAGGACGTTAACTAGGCATTTACTACCACCAGTAGAGACCCCTACTCTGATCCAGACGCTGCTCCTTGAGTTTCTTCACTCAAGACCAGTTTGACTGAATTTAAAAGTCAAGAAATATATTTAGTTTGACACAGAATTCCCAGTTCATATCGTAATTGACAACAGCACCGAGTAGAGAGACATATCTTGTATTATATTCTACCTAATTTAAACATGGACAGGAAGAAACTGGCGATTTAGAAAAGAAGTTTTTGTCAACATTTATACTCATGTTCAAACTATATAAAGGGACGAAACTCGTTTATTACAGTTAGTTTAAATGGACTCGGTCCACCAATTCATTTACCATCTGTTTCCATGTTAAATCACGAAATTCAACCTTCTATAACTTTTTCCAGAAATCTGGTTGAAAACATTCAATATGTCACATGAAAGCCTGGCCAATACTTGGTTTCTGTACAAAAAATCAATATAGTATGACCATGAAATTTTGATCTAAACAAAACGAAAGTAAACCACTATATTTTATCAACATTCGCTTGACTGTCACTGCACACAAAACCACTAGTTTTAGAAATAACTTTTCGCCTATTTAATTTCTCAATATCTCAGAAATTCTGAAAAAAAATGCAATAAATTTCAGACATCAAATTTCAAATCTAGACCAAAAATTAGTAAAAAATTGGCATGCAAAAACTCCCAAAGGAAGGGAGAAAGAGGATTTATAAATAGAGAAAAATGTTTTTGTGGTCTGAGTTCTTATATCAGCTGTTATTATATTTAATTATATACAAGATCTGTTGTAAAGAATATCAACCGTAATGTTAATTGTTTTATGGGATAAATATGGAACATGGAAATTAAATAAATAACATGGACTGAGTCAAAACCTGCCTTGAATCTTTCTAAATGGAAAACTGCTGGAGATCTATAATAACAGTAGGTCTGAGTCGATATCGGGGGCGGGTCTCGGAAACATTGTATTGGCAGTTTGATCGTTCGTTAAAAGAGTGCGTGATCGGGGTCGTGATCGGAGTCGTGATCGGAGTCGTGATTGCCACGTGAACAACAATCCAAGATTATTGGTGTAACCACGATCTATCACAATCCAGCATCTCTTATCGTCAACTGATCAGACTCTATTTTAAATTAAGCGACATGTAAATATAATAATATTATCATATGTCAAAGATTGACATTTTAAACGATAATAATTATTAATAGATAAATATGTCAGAAGTTAAATAAATAAACAGAAATATATGATATATTTTATATATATTTGTTTATAATTTGGATATTAAGTTGTTTATTCAATTCCATGATGAAATAATACGTTTTTCATGTAGAAATTGCAGCTTTGATTGTTCTATGTTTGTTTTCTATGTTTAAGCTGACAGCAGGAACAGTTCTGACTTCTTATAACAATGATTTCCTCGCGACTGAATTTAACATCCCGTAATTATTTTCAGTGACTCTTTTTTCAGTAAAACCCCAAAGTAGCATAATATTCCTACCAGTATCTGCAAGGTTTAGTGTTTACCTCTTTGAGTTTGTCGACCTTTTTTCTTGTTACCCCTTTTATAACGCACTGTTCGAGGTTTTAACAGGTAATTTTAGAATTTCCATTTAACCTGACTTATATTAAAAGTTCCATTTAACCTGACTAAGACTAACATAGTGGAAATTGATGTTACCAGTGTCTCTGATACACACACAGTTTTAAAACTATCTCTCTTTCTTCCTTTTAATGTTCATTTGATTTCAGCAGGTGTTGGACAGAAAAATATGCAAACTGTATTACATTACAAAATAAGATAAAACACATTAGGCCACGAGAGAGGACGTTCACCAAAGTATTTTCATAAAAATTGTTTATTTATGTAAGATGCATTGCAATACACATCAGTATTAAGGTGTGACTGGGGTCGAGGAGGTGTGGAGAAACATTTATTATTGTTGGCCGATGAAATCACAGAAGAACGCATATACTATCATTACGGTACATCATACTTATATTTTAACAAGGAGATAGTTGAGTGAAAGATGTGTTATCATATTAAATTGATGTGTTTTTATAATAAAATAACAGCAATAGAGATATATTATAATTTAATATTTGATGTTATCAGTTTGTATCCATCTGTTAAATATTCACTTGATAAATATACACCTAGTTTTATCTCAACTCTTTCAGTTTCACAGACGAAAGCTTTATATTTATTTATAATAATCTTTCGTTCCGCTTAGTTTACAGTCTACGTAAAGGCTTGTTTTGTTGTCGTTCTTCACGACTTTAACCACTAAAAATTAAATAAAAATTATAATGATATATATTTAATCTAAAGTGTAAAACTAAGATCATTAAAGATCAGATCACTATTTCGGACCGATATTATCCTGGTTAAAGACAATCAATATATTGTATAAGTTGATTTATTGTCATTTCGAAAGTGGTTTTGCAACATTAGCTCGATATCGTAAAATACCATGGGGCATTATCATGTTTTGAGAAGGTTCAGCCTTATGACAGGCACATGATTTTAACTTTGTAAAGAAAAATTACTAAAATCGAAGATATAAAGATTCCGAATTAAGTGTATCTTAAATGAATCTGCCGTTTTGTTAATGAAATAAAATTACATGATATGATATGGAGTTTTACGTTCTACTTTTCTGCAGCTTAAGGGCTAATGAAGACGCGAAACGCCATGCAGTGTGCAATGTGTTATATAATATATTATAATTAAGAAATGCTGATGCTTTGAGATTATATATTAACATTTTAAAAGAAACTTTCTATTCTTGTTGAGCTAGTATCTATCTATAGAAGAAATTTTATCAGACTCCTGTTTTACTGCTCTCATTCAAACTGTGATTGTCCAGTATCTGTCATGTTCCTAAAGCAACGTTTGTATATATACATGAACCAACTGTTGCTTTCACAAAATCAGATTCTCGTCATTAATTTTGATTGATCTAGAGTTTACTCTTCTACCAATTAGATTCTTTGCAAGCTTACCGACACCTTGTCAATTGGCTCATTCAACCAATAGCGTGTTCTAGAACAGGGAGACCATTTCAAAACTTTCCCTCATTGCACACTGTATGGCGTTACCCGTCTTCCTTTATGCATCCGTTACAGATAAGTAGGACGTACAATTCTATTCTACTGTATCCAATCGGGAAATCTGTCAGGTTTAAGTTCTGAGGCATGTGAATAGTTAATGTTAACCGCGAACCAGATGGTCAACACCAACTTGTTGTCTTAATAAAATGAAATATTTTTCTATTATCTGAACTTTACACTAAGAATAATCTCCTCGCATATTTTAGATTAAAAACCAAGTCTGTAGAATTATTTAAGTTGTGCAATATTTCGTGTACATGTTATTAACATTGCTGTAAGTCCTCAATAAAACACCTTAACACGTTCTTCAATTTTTAATACCGTATTATCACCGACCACAGCTGTTAGTGGAATTTCTGTTTTTTATTTACAAGATAATCAATAACATTTATCTGATATAGCACGACTTATTATATCGATCATTGACAATGTATTTTGAAATATCTAAATAAATTTGAAAATCAGTTTATTTTAAAATATATAGAATGATGATCAACAACAAACTGAGAATATATTTTATGAAGAAAATAATTTAAGAACAGTAATCGGTAGAAGGAATGGCTAGGTTTATAGAATAGAAGATATAATACAGAATGACTAGGTTTATAGAATAGAAGATGGAATACAGAATGACTAGGTTTATAGAATAGAAGATAGAATACGGAATGGCTAGGTTTATAGAATAGAAGATAGAATACAGAATGACTAGGTTTATAGAATAGAAGATATAATACAGAATGACTAGGTTTACAGAATAGAAGATAGAATACAGAATGACTAGGTTTATAGAATAGAAGATAGAATACAGAATGACTAGGTTTATAGAATAGAAGATATAATACAGAATGACTAGGTTTACAGAATAGAAGATAGAATAGAGAATGGCTAGGTTTATAGAATAGAAGATAGAATAGAGAATGGCTAGGTTTATATAATAGAAGATATAATACAGAATGGCTAGGTTTATAGAATAGAAGATATAATACAGAATGGTTAGGTTTATAGAATAGAAGATATAATACAGAATGGCTAGGTTTATAGAATAGAAGATATAATACAGAATGACTAGGTTTATAGAATAGAAGATATAATACAGAATGACTAGGTTTATAGAATAGAAGATATAATACAGAATGACTAGGTTTATAGAATAGAAGATATAATACAGAATGACTAGGTTTATAGAATAGAAGATATAATACAGAATGGTTAGGTTTATAGAATAGAAGATATAATACAGAATGACTAGGTTTATAGAATAGAAGATAGAATACAGAATGGTTAGGTTTATAGAATAGAAGATATAATACAGAATGACTAGGTTTATAGAATAGAAGATATAATACAGAATGACTAGGTTTATAGAATAGAAGATAGAATACAGAATGGTTAGGTTTACAGTACAGTGGTCAGCATGGCTAGGTCAACAGAGCAGTGGTCAGAAGACGGAATGGCTAGGTTAACAGTACAGTGGTCAGCATGACTAGGTCAACAGAGCAGTGGTCAGAAGACAGAATGGCTAGGTTAACAGTACAGTGGTCAGAAGACAGAATGGCTAGGTTAACAGAGCAGTGGTCAGAAGACAGAATGGCTAGGTTAACAGTACAGTGGTCAGAAGACAGAATGGCTAGGTTAACAGAGCAGTGGTCAGAAGACAGAATGGCTAGGTTAACAGTATAGTGGTCAGAAGACAGAATGGCTAGGTTAACAGAATAGTCATCAGAGTCAGAATGGCTAGGTTTACAGAATAGAAGTCAGAAGACAGAATGGCTAGGTTTACAGAACATTGGTCAGAAGACAGAATTGTTACGTTTACAGAATAGTAGTCAGAAGACAGAATGGCTAGTTTTACAGAATAGTAGTCAGAAGACAGAATGACTAGGTTTACAGAATAGTAGTTAGAAGACAGAATGGCTAGGTTTACAGAATAGTAGTCAGAAAACAGAATGGCTTGGTTTACAGAATAGTAGTCCGAAGACAGAATGGCTAGGTTTACAGAACAGTGGTCAGAAGACAGAATTGTTAGTTTTACAGACAAGGTTTCCGTTGACAGAATGGCTATGTTTACAGAATAGTAGTCAGAAGACAGAATGGCTAGGTTTACAGAATAGGAGTCAAAAGACAGAATGGCTAGGTTTACAGAATAGAAGTCAGAAGACAGAATGGCTAGGTTTACAGAATAGTAGTCAAAAGAGAGAATGGCTAGGTTTACAGAATAGAAGTTAGAAGGCAGAATGGCTAGGTTTACAGAATAGAAGTCAAATGAGAATATGGCTAGGTTTACAGAATAGAAGTCAGAAGACAGAATGGCTAGGTTTACAGAATAGAAGTCAAATGAGAGAATGGCTAGGTTTACAGAATAGAAGTCAGAAGACAGAATGGCTAGGTTTACAGAATAGTAGTCAGAAGACAGAATGGCTAGGTTTACAGAATAGTAGTCAGAAGACAGAATGGCTAGGTTATACAGAATAGAAGTCTAATGAGAGAATGGCTAGGTTTACAGAATAGAAGTCAAATGAGAGAATGGCTAGGTTTACAGAATAGAAGATAGAAGACAGAATGGCTAGGTTTATAGAACAGAAGATATAATACAGAATGACTAGGTTTACAGAATAGAAGTCAGAAGACAGAATGACTAGGTTTACAGGATAGTAGTCAGAAGACAGAATGGCTAGGTTTACAGAATAGTAGTCAGAAGACAGAATGGCTAGGTTTATAGAACAGAAGATATAATACAGAATGACTAGGTTTACAGAATAGTAGTCAGAAGACAGAATGGCTAGGTTTACAGAATAGTAGTCAGAAGACAGAATGGCTAGGTTTACAGAATAGTAGTCAAAAGACAGAATGGCTAGGTTTACAGAATAGTAGTCAGAAGACAGAATGACTAGGTTTACAGAATAGTAGTTAGAAGACAGAATGGCTAGGTTTACAGAATAGAAGTCAGAAGACAGAATGGTTTAGGTTTACAGAATAGTAGTCAAAAGACAGAATGGCTAGGTTTACAGAATAGTAGTCAAAAGACAGAATGGCTAGGTTTACAGAATAGTAGTCAAAAGACAGAATGGCTAGGTTTACAGAATAGAAGTCAGAAGACAGAATGGCTAGGTTTACAGAATAGTAGTCAAAAGACAGAATGGCTAGGTTTACAGAATAGTAATCAGAAACTAAATTACTTAGGTTAACCTGCTACAATGTATGTGCTTACAAGTAGTTGAGTTTGATTTTTAAATAGACCTTAAAGCGCAATAAAAGCAAATATTTTGTTATTGTTCACTCCTGACTATTTGATATTGTATAAAAATGGAGCCTTATCGATGGATGTGACGGTAAATTTAATCAAACTCACATGAGAATATCAGATCTATGTACCAGTAATATATTATATTTATTAACTCTATATGACTTGACTAGAATATTGATTACGACTTGACAGTCAATCTGGATTATTATTCAACCTTCTATAAAAACAATTGACGAGTATTTCTATTTAAAAGGCCAATATAAAACTTATTATCTCATTCAAATTGTTTAATTCAGACATAAAAACTTTATCCCAAACCTCCCAGTTTAGAGCGAGTTGCTCTCTCCTTTTTATTTTATAGACGATAACAAATTCTGCTCAAAATTTAAGAACATTTTACGCCAAAATTTCGTGAACAAATTTGAAAGAGTTAAATACGGCTAAGTTTTAAACGCAAAAATATTTTAAAAATAACCTAAAGCTTTTAAGTTTGTTATTGTTTTTATTTGTTCATTACAAAGACAATCCTCATTTTCTAATTGACTCCGGATACGCGACATGTCATAAGATTTAGACTCTCTCATACAGAATGCGACTCTTCGCTTGGAACCTGCACAAGAAGGTCTTTTTGACCTGGAATAAATACTGTAATGTCTGATATTAACCTCGTGAACCAGGGTTGGCCAAATTGGTGATTCAATAATACACGTCGCCTTATCTTGATAAATTTTCTGAACACAACGATTCCATATATAGGCTGAATCAATAACTATAATGAAAAAGTAAAAGCATGTATTTCAGATAAGATGCTTCTGGATAAGGTTTAAGCAGCACAATTTTTTAATCTTTAAGCCTTGTAACAAATAAAGTCAATATGTGGTAAACCCATAAACTCGAAATCTTAGAGAAAATATTTGTATTTAACAACCATTCAGTTTTATCATTGGATGCAATATCTGCTACATTAGATTTACCAGGAATATGACTCGCAGTAAGCAAACATTATTAATGCACCACTTCCAGAGAGAGTTGTCTTACAAGTATATCACAAGAGAATGAGTTTGTGGATTCTGTATTCACTTGCCCATCGTAAGTATACTAGTAGACTGGCTAAAAGATTTCTACACTAATTGATTGGTTTTAACTGACAGTTATATTAGGACGACATATACATTTGATCATTCATTATATCTACCATGTCTACACCATCTCGAACCAGTAATTGATCAAAGCTTTCTTAGAACATCACATAAAACGTTCACGTTCAGATGATTCATCGTCAGTTGACATCAAGGCTTGTTTTTCGAGAAAACATCATCACAATCTTCATCATTATTGCCCAATAATTCACTTTCATCATAATCGTCATATATGAAAGGTTCACCAACCTCTCTAGATAATTTATTAAACCGAGAGTTCTGATCCGATTGGTTTTCCTGCATAGCTTTCAGAATCGCCATAACATCACTATTACTGGACCGAAACAGCACTATTACAAGGCTCAATTCTAGCCTAAAGACCAACCTGTCACGTTTCGGTCCAGTGTATAAATCAAATCACCTTTGAGATCATTGTTCATAAAGACTGAATCATGACTCACTGATCTTGTCTAATATATGGGACAAGATCATCATGACCGTAACCTGGTTACAACATAGAACTGTTCATTTATAATAACTCCAGTACACTGTGCCTTGATTGTATATTAGTACAGTTTGGTGAGTTACTTCTCATCGTTTCATCTTCTAAAATTATCTCACCAATATACTCTACCTATAATACCAGATTGTGTGTTATATCCGGTATGCTAAAAGTGCAGTAAATGTTCTCAGTGAAATGGAGATTACGTGTATGTCTTATAAGATACAGTGATCAGAGTATGTGTTGACATGTTATAACATGAATATAATAATGGCTGATATTAACCGTATAGATTAATTTACATTGGACATAACATTATACTACAGCTTTGACAATGATAGTGTGCTTTCAAAATATTGTTTTTTGTAGATTGCGTACATTAATGTGGACGTCTATAGCCGTCGGTCCTATCTGTCCACAATTAGATGAAGCCTGTTAAAAGTCAGACCAATCGAAAATTGAGTTATTGCCCGTGTTCTTGAAAACACGTCAAAGGTATTGTGTACACGATAGAGAGCTGGTTTCTTGATGGATTTTGATGACACTTGGTGTGAGTGTTTGTAATCATCCGGGGATGAAGACCTCATAGAAATCAAACCAATTGAAAAATATTTCATGAGTTATTCCTCTTGTTTTTTAACTTCTTGGCCACGACAGAGAGCTGGTTTCTTAATGGATTCTAATGAAACTTAGTACGAGTGTTTGTTTGGAAATCACAAAAAGAGTGGGCTAATGTCTCTCCATTTAGTGCAGAGTGCAGAAAGTGTAAGTTACTCTCTCTGTCATATCCAAGAAACGTATAGACTATTTATAGTTGTTGGGGAGAGATTAGAACAAGGTATACTGTAGATTTAGTTTATTACGAAAATCAGAATTTATTGCCAGTCCACTTTCTTCACAGGTTTATTATTTACATAAAATTATATTTTAATGAATCATACAGATATAAATATATAGTTATTTAAATTCCATTTTACATTTACAGAATATCAACTATTTACATAGACAGTACATAGGTTAAATAATCATAACAGTTATAATAATAATAATAATAATAATAAGCCTATTGCCTTGCACAAACAATGATAGACTACCATCTAAATACCATTTGTTGCCGTTGAAGGCGCACATTTGATTGGTTAGCAGGCTAGGTCAAATGTTAATCTGACGAGTTTTCAGTAGTGAAATTGATAGACCCCACTGAAATGTTGATAATTAATAACAAAAGATAGAAACGAAAACGAAAGTTGGATAATAAGTTATTTAGACTGATAGACTACTTGAATACCAACATTCGGTTTTAATCATTTTATGTTATCAATATAGAACTGAACATTTCAATATTTTCCCGTCCTCATAAGCTCTTAAGGTGCAAAAAAGTAGGACGTAAAACTCCATTTCATTTCACATCTTAAAAATGTCCATTTTAGTTTAGAAAAGTAGGACGTAAAACTCCATTTCATATCTTAAAAATGTCCATCTTAGTTTAGAAAAGTAGGACGTAAAACTCCATTCATTTCATATCTTAAAAATGTCCATCTTAGTTTAATTCATGAGTTATGGAACCCTCGATATTGATCATTACATGAAATTATTATAGTAATAAAAGTAATATTTTAATAATAACGATAATTACATCTAACGTACTGATTATAAACACGTTTTAAAGCGCTGAGATATTTCCTTCTGTCTTAAACAATGCAGTGAAATAATGTTCAAATTAACAACATATGCAATATATCAATGGTTATGTATTGTAAAATATATTTTTATCGAATCTTCGTTTATCTGCACATAGTTTCTATCTTAAACATCTAGTTTGCATTCTGTTGAATATTTCTCTACTTTTACGAATCGTATTTAAAAATCTCATCTGCAATCGGGTAAAACAAATGTTTATAATAAAGAATTTCGCATCTAACTCAAAACTCCCATTAAAAGTTGTGACCTGTACAATGACAACTTCTGTAATGAGATAATGTTCATCCACTATACTAGTAATGATAATGTGCGGTATCCAGCGTTAATGGTCAATAACGAGAGGTGAGTCTAAACATGTTATATAAATATAGGAGTCGAGGTTATTTATGAAATATATTATATTGTTATTGGTCATTATATATTATTATTACATATAGTTATATACATTTAGTGATTGATTCTTCAAGGGAGGTAATTTTATTGATGGTGAACCTAACGAAGAAAGGAACAAGAGGCATATTTTCATGAAAAAATCTTATATTTGTATAATATATTTATGTTTATTTCCAGGGAGGTAATACGTACCAAAGGATGACTAGAGCCAGAAAAGAACACTATTGAACTGGAGCAGTAAAATTCAGTTTCCACTGTAATATCAGATACTAAGCCTGGTTGTATATACTAATATTAAGGAGGTTGTAGTATATGAAACAGGAATTTGCTATACTATATATTAAATAAAGGCAATAGATAGTTAAACTACATAAAATAGACAAAGAAGGAGTAATACCCTGTTGAACAGACAGAGTAAAAGTATATTTGTATAACTGGTTGATATTCCAGTGTTATCAGTCACCTGTCTGTATATTATATCATCATAAATTATCAACTTTTACAACAATTTCCTCTCACGATACGTAAAACACAATAAAAAAATTACCATATAACTTCTAAATAACAAAATAATAATATATAATCACTAGTAGTATAATCCACAACACTAAGCATTTTTATTCTCTTCAGAGTTCAGGAACCGGACCATTTGACGATTATTCACTCATAGGCGGCATTTACTTGGTCACAGAGGATATAATGTCGAATCAGGAGAATTGTTCGACGACGTGGCAACCGTGCACATCTCTTAAACACATAGTTATATATCAATTCACAGAAACATTTACAAGTTTTTTTTAAACATACAGCTGTAGAAAATAACCGTGAAGTAATAAACACAAATATTTTTAAATTGTTCACATAGAAATTAGATATCAGTCATGGTCGAACAGGCGTTCAGAAAGTTTGATTGCCTATTTTCAGTGGTATATATTTACACCTACCACCTCACAGAGTGAACAAATTATCACACTGATACGACACTTTCTTCGTCTTACGTTGGAATAATTTACTGAACAGTCTGAACGGACCTTTCGGCTTCTTTTTATCCTTTGATGGACTTTTAACAGGGTATTGTGGCTCGACTGGAATACTCAGTTTCAAACGGATTTGACTTAAAATACCAACAAGTAGTTCGTCGACGTGATGATTCAGGGCGGCCGATGTTTCAGCATATTTACAATCATACCCTGTAGCTAGTAGTCTGGCGTCTGAAATAAAAAAAAAACATGATATTAAATAGAAAAAAAATTCATAAAACAATGATTTTGACATATTTTACAATCCAAGTAACGACTTCAAGGAAATATGGTTCGCCTTATCTTTCTTCGCTTGTTACACCCACAGCTCAATTATATTTAAAAGGTGTTTTAATATAGAATCTTAATGTAATGTAATATTTGTGTATTGTTCTATATTTCATATATTATGCTTTTATTTATAACTCGAAATATTATCTTTAGTTTTCTTTGATATGTGTGTTGTAAATTGTATATTTATTTTGAAGTCAGAAAAAAATAGATGGAAAAATCTTCTTCATAATTATTAACTTCTAATCTTAAGTCTGGAAAAATATAAATTCACAAAAAATGTTTACTAGAATAAAACTACCAGGAAATGAAACACTTGGTACGTGGACTCAATAAGGCTAAATCAACAGCAATACATTGCAATCTGTATAATATCAACAAGAACCACAAATAGATCATGTGACTGGAGATCTCACAGAGTGAAATTTTAGTTCGTCTAAAAATTTCTACCGAAACATTTTGTAAATAAACGAGCAAGCCGTAGCGTATATTTACCAAAAAGACCCACATTGATCCAATCAATTTTCTCAAAATAAAAATTCTAAGCACGCAAAATCAATCAGTTGGCTCTCATGACAAACTCGTATATAATTCGTATATCCCACTTCATCTGTACTATTTTATGCTTATGAAGATGAATAACGTCATTAGTTATTTGGGTCAAGGAAAGCTGAATGTATATATATTCTCAGATGCGAGTAAAGTGAAGGACTTCACTAATTAAACACTATAATATAATATTGGATATAGTCCAGCAATGATGCATCTGAACATCTGGTTTAAGTCCAAACATAAACCTGAACTTTCGGTTTGGAATTAGGTAGAACGAAAGTAATGAGAGAGATATACTATTAGTATCTTAATATTTCTACTTCCCCCAATAATCCTTGGATTATAGGTGTTTGGAACCAGACCATACTGTCTGTTGAACTCTATAACCCTAAGAACTGCGTCTTATACCTCAACAGGAATAGTCACCTTTCTTGTATCACGGACGTATGAAAATACATAGATTTGGTTAGGGAATACAGCTCAGCAAAGACTCGTTACATTTCATGATAAAATAGCTTGACATTGTGAAGGTGTATAAATTGAAGGTTGTAATAGCTTGACATTGTGAAGATGTATAAGATGGAGTTTGTAATAGCTTGACATTGTGAAGATATATAAGATGAAGTTTGTAATAGCTTGACATTGTGAAGATGTATAAGATGAAGTTTGTAATAGCTTGACATTGTGAAGGTGTATAAATTGAAGGTTGTAATAGCTTGACATTGTGAAGATGTATAAGATGAAGTTTGTAATAGCTTGACATTGTGAAGATGTATAAGATGAAGTTTGTAATAGCTTGACATTGTGAAGTGTATAAATGAAGTTGTATAGCTTGACATGTGGATGTATAAGATGAAGTTTGTAATAGCTTGACATTGTAAAGATGTATAAGATGAAGTTGTTATAGCTTGACATTGTAAAGATGTATAAGATGAAGATTGTTATAGCTTGACATTGAAAGATATAATAAAGATTGTATAACTTGACATTGTGAAGATATAAATAAGTGTTATAGCTTGACATTGTGAAGATGTATAAGATAAAGATTGTTATAGCTTGACATTGTGAAGATGTATAAGATGAAGATTGTTATAGCTTGACATTGTGAAGATGTATAAGATGAAGATTGTTATAGCTTGACATTGTGAAGATGTATAAGATGAAGATTGTTATAGCTTGACATTGTGAAGGTGTATAAGATGAAGTTTGTTATAGCTTGACATTGTGAAGATGTATAAGATGAAGATTGTTATAGCTTGACATTGTGAAGATGTATAAGATGAAGATTGTTATAGCTTGACATTGTGAAGATGTATAAGATGAAGATTGTTATAGCTTGACACCGTGGAGATGTATAAGTATGAAGATTTATAAGTTGAAGTGTAAGTATAAACTGAGTTGAAAGCTACATTATGTGTGTATAAGATAAGTTTTATATTGACATTCTACAGTTTGTTTGTTAATATTCATTATGATAATTAACCCATTATTGTCGCAATTTGTCAATTTGGTGAGAATAAATCTGAGATGAGGTAAATTGTTTGTTTGCGTGAGTAGACCAGGGAAAGAGTTAACGATGTCTATGACATTAAAACACCAAGTTTCAACAATCTCATTATTCTATTTATATCTTCACTCCAGATGGAAACGATTTTTGTTTTGTTTACCTCTCGATATCGTCTCTCATTTACTAAAACTAACAGTAAACAGATCATTAGCATGGAAGGCACGTACATTTCATGTCACTTCTGAATTCAAGTTAATAACTACAGGAGCTATGTTGCCGATAACATGCTGATTGGTTTATACAATAACGGTACGGTTGGTTTATAAAAAAAGAAGATGATTGGTTAATACAATAACGGCACGATTGGTTTATACAATAACGGTACGATTGGTTTATACAATAACGGTACGATTGGTTTATACAATAACGGTACGATTGGTTTATACAATAAAGGCAGATTGGTTTATACAATAACGGACGATTGATTTATACAATAACGGTACGATTGGTTTATACAAATAACGAAGTGATTGGTTTATACAATAACGGTACGATTGATTTATACAATAACGGTACGATTGGTTTATACAATAACGGTACGATTGGTTTATACAATAACGAGACGATTGGTTTATACAATAACGAGACGATTGGTTTATACAATAACGGTACGATTGGTTTATACAATAACGGTACGATTGGTTTATACAATAACAAGACGATTGGTTTATACAATAACGGTACGATTTGTTTATACAATAACGGCACGATTGGTTTATACAATAACGGTACGATTGGTTTATACAATAACGGTACGATTGGTTTATACAATAATGATTTTATACAATAACGGTACGATTGGTTGATACAATAACGGTACGATTGGTTTATACAATAACGGTACGATTGGTTGATACAATAACGGTACGATTGGTTATACAATAACGGTACGATTGGTTTGATACAATAACGGTACGATTGGTTGATACAATAACAAGATTGATTTATACAATAACGGTACGATTGGTTTATACAATAACGAGACGATTGGTTTATAAAATAACGGTACGATTGGTTTATACAATAACAAATTATTTATACAATAACGGTACGATTGGTTGATACAATAACGGTACGATTGGTTGATACAATAACAAGATTGATTTATACAATAACGGTACGATTGGTTGATACAATAACGGTACGATTGGTTTATACAATAACGAGACGATTGGTTGATACAATAACGGTACGATTGGTTTATACAATAAGATGACGATTGGTTTATACAATAAGATGACGATTGGTTTATAAAATAACGGTACGATTGGTTTATACAATAACAAAATTGGTTTAGACGGAACCTTCTTTCAAGTGTATACGTCGAAATATTCGAAATATTATTTCCTGTTAAATTCCCCACCCAGAGTCAAGTTTGAATTGACAGCTGACTAGAGCAACTTCTATAAGTTATCACGTTGAGATGGAATTTTCCTGTATTTGTAAGGTTTTGACAGATCTGATATGAAATTGTTTAATTTAGTTTCTAAATACAGGATTATGATACGACATGATAGAATATTAGAAGTCCTATTACTTATTGAAATGAAGTAATAACTACCCGGTAGTGACATTAAGGTTAATAACTCCATTTATAATGTAGTGTCTGGGAGGACATCTTGATATTTACTGGTTTATTGGTGGTATATTTATTACACAGAATACCGCGTTCTATACTGTTCCACTACATATTCAAATAAAAATACAACAGTCAATAACTCAACTACTGGTTGATCCACGTCCCGTAAATATATATAAAATATCATATTTGAATATCGAGTTGGCCAATTGTAATTTTCTAGCATATATTCATACAACAATAGTCAATGATTCAAGTACTAAAGGGACTGGTTGATCAATGTCACGTCAACAAGCTCTTACTTAACGGGCCAACACCCCAGGACAAAAATATCTAATAGGTTAACGTACAAGGTAAAATGATTCATTCCATATTAGGGCCTAGTATCATGTCTTTAATTAATTCCTGGGGAGGAGCTCCAACTACAATCCATGGAACCCCGCTTACATATTCGAAATACAAATACCACAATAGTTAGTGACCCAACTACTAAAAGGACTGGTTGATCCACAAACGTCAACAGGCTTTCATTGAAGGGGCCAACACTCATGAAAAAAAGGTACAATGGGCAATATCATGTCTTTATTTAACCCCACCCACAATCCACGGAACCCCGCTTATCTAGTTCAACTAACCCCCATAATGTAGAGTATAATACAAAAACACAGTCAAAAAAGGTTTTAATGAAGTTTTGTTTTGAATGTTATTGAGTAAATGCTTCTATGGAAGAAGTAAAATCTATATAAATATGACTGTAGTTAAGACTAAGCTTCACGTGAAACAGTGATTAATCTAAAAGATCCGAGTGATTGTTTAATGATGATATCGAACAGTAGAACTTCCGAGTGGTCACCAGCTTACAGGAAGAGAAAATGACCATAGATTTTATTGTCGAGATTAGTCTTCCTTCTAGCAGTGAACATAGAAAGTGTTGACAACTAGCGAGTCCACTATTTTACTATTTATCAGCGGTTCACACGGCTGTAGTTATTAATCAGGTCTCTGCAATCAGTCTGATTGTCCGGAGAAGCAAGTATATACCATAGAGGTAGGGTTCTTAATAGAAATAATTAAATTGGTCGATTGTCAGAATATTTTCATAGTTAAAGCTCATCGGGGGGGGGGGGGCTTTGGTTAAATGTAGATACGGGCCTGTATCTCCAAAAAACAGTTGCATTTAAACTGTGTTTCGGATGTTTGGGTTACTTCACTTGGTATCCATGATCTAACCGAATTCCTATTGATGCCGAGTTATGTGTATTCATTGAACGTGTAGAAGGCTAGGACGTAAAACTTTATGTATGTGTGTAATTCTGAACCAAAGGCATCAACCACACTGATTATAGCGAGATTTAACAAGGAAAAAAACAGCGAAGATGGTCCAAAAAATTGCGCCAAAGACGATGAAAATGTCAAAACGACTCTCCCGTGCCCCTAAACTATCCTTTTTGGGCAAAATAAGCCATCAGTTGTATCCCTTAAAGGTTGACCGGCTGCATAAATTATGATGAATTATGTTTTACAAAGGTCAGTAATCCACCCCATATTTATAACTTTTACCTTGCCCCACTGGGAGTGAGAATTGTCTGAGAGCTTTGAAAATTGGCATGCACCTAGGTCTTATTTATCTCTAATCGGGGCCAAAAATTCGTTCCTGGGAAATCAAAGTTTTTTTGACGGAAATGCTCTTGGAATGGGTGGGCTAGATGTTTTTTGAAGTTTCAGATCTGTAGCAAAATTTGCTTATTTTTGGTTGAGTCCATAAATACACTTGTTCAAAAATACGCATAGTCATATGAGGTATGCCAAATCCCATGTTAATTCATCAGAACCATCTATGCTAGGTAGCCTACAAAAATACACTTTGATTTTTTAGCGAAAAAAACAAAGTCAACAAACTTATGAACTTAATATTAATATGGACGTAACGACATTTTTTTCCAGAAGAATTAGGGGGTTCGTCTATCCAGATCTTTAAACAATCGAGTCTGGTACACCACACGAAACCAGCTGATATAGACCAACTATCACTTACACAGATCGTCTGAGTGTTCGACATATTGTAGGCTTATTCACGGGTTGTGGAATTATGATTTTTGGCAACAAAGGAACATCTTTCTAATATTTATTGAAAGGTTTAAGATATAAATCTCCTGAAGATCGTCATAGTTCACATAGCGGCCATCTTCTGGTGGTAAGAATATCGGCCATGTTGCTACGATGGTGACGTCATTAATCAACTCCTGGTGATGATAGATTTGTTGGTGTAATGGCCTCCATATGTTCGTCTGCTTTGTAAATCAAACATGGCGGAGGTAAATAAACCATGGTATTGAACTTGAACAGAAGTTGAACATATTGATAAATTGGGTATATTATTTGGTTAATTTCTCGTGAAAGATGCCAGATTATCATGGAGTGTTTATTATTTCTGGCTTAAATCTAGTTCCGTCGATTCATCTCTTTATTCGAACATTTATCATCACTATTTCAAACCTAGATAAATATTGCTTATTCACATATTTATTATTAAACTAAATGATATAAGCTTTGTGGACACACTGAAGTTCAAAAGCCAAGTCTTAGAATTGTACACTCATGCAAAAAATATGGACAAATCTTAGAACGGACACTTAAAGAACGATCGTTGAACAATTGTCCACCATCTGCAACTACTTTCACGAGGCAGCACGAATATAATCAAATCTTAAAATGCAACAGAAGATCAACCTTGAGAGAGAAAAGTGATAATAACGGATGTTATAAGAATCTACGGTATCGTTTATGATTTTGTTTATGAGTTTTTCTCTGTGAAGTTCTCAACTTAACGATATTTCCAGATTTGACGAAAGTGAATTAATGAGGTTGAACATGTATCTGTTGGGTTTGTAGATTGATTGGCTGTATAGTATCATTCTAGCTAGATAGGTTAAGGTTATTATTAGTCTTTGTGCCAACTCCGTCATCTATTACCAATAATCAAGGAGTTTGGGTTGTTTCTAGAACCAGTCTGTTGTTTTATACCACCCAACATCGTCTGTGGAATATTCATTAAACCATGAACAGTCTAAATACGTCTATAGATTTACCTACACATTGTAAAAATAATTATCTCATATTCAGCTAAATCTGGGAGAAATTTCGAGGACCAATGACAGCGCGGGTATTTTGCGCCATGTATTTAAGATTTAATTGTTCTTTAGTCTAACGATAAGACCCACCTTCTGTGCCTGGGGACGGCGGGGGAAACACGCCGAAACGTTGCATAAACTTTAACCAATGATTGTTGTTCTATGAAGCTGTGCCTATATAAAGATCCATCTTGTAAGATACATGAATGGGTCCTGACTAATCGTCTGGTTGAGTTATAATTCTTTATATGATGTTTCAAACATATCTATAACAATTCCTTACTTTTTTAAATAACATAATGAGTTATAGATGATGATTGTTTACATAGATCATACATAGTTACTGGCTAACATTATAGGATAATGATTACTTTATTGTGATTCTGCGTATTTATTATACAGTTATAAAGGCCTCTTAAGTTACATATTGGACGAGTATGAGATGAGTTACTGCGTAAATCTACCTCTGTAATGTTACATTATATAACTTCATTAAGACTCATGATTTGTTGTCTTATAGTAGTTAAAGTTGACCTTCTACCATTCTTTTGTATAATCATCTGATCAGAAAAATTGTTTTAATTATAAGTTAATTCTATAAATTAGATTTATAACATTGTATTTTTCTTCATTTCTGTCCTATGAGTTACACCGTCTGCTAGTTATTCTTACGTATCATGATAAATATGTGTTTTTTTATAACTATTAAAGATCATCCAGGATAAATAAATTGAAATTCTTACGATTATTGGTGTTTTAAACTTGTTGTGGTCTGATCGTTTTACATATAGCCGTATAATCATACGATAACTACCTGTTATCAACGCTATGTGCCTTATTTTTTTTGTGTTACGATTTAAAATATCCAGGAGTAATTCATAATTTGTGTATTGGAAAATTATTAAAAGAAGATTTATTTGCGGTTGTCGTTTCAACTGTATAGTACATAAACCTATAAGTTTATTACTATATATCTTGTGTTTTGAACGTAGTATGTAATAAACCTATAAGTAGTATATCTATATATCTTGTGTATTGAAACGTAGTTTGTAATAAACCTAGAAGTAGTATATCTATATATCTTGTGTTTCGAAACGTAGTATGTAATAAACCTAGAAGTAGTATATCTATATATCTTGTGTATTGAAACGTAGTATGTAATAAACCTAGAAGTAGTATATCTATATATCTTGTGTATTGAAACGTAGTATGTAATAAACCTAGAAGTAGTATATCTATATATCTTGTGTTTGAAACGTAGTATGTAATAAACCTAGAAGTAGTATATCTATATATCTTGTGTATTGAAACGTAGTATGTAATAAACCTAGAAGTAATATATCTATATGTCTTGTGTATTGAAACGTAGTATGTAATAAACCTAGAAGTAGTATATCTATATATCTTGTGTTTAGAAACGTAGTATGTAATAAACCTAGAAGTAGTATATCTATATACCTTGTGTTAAGAAACGTAGTATGTAATAAACCTAGAAGTAGTATATCTATATATCTTGTGTTTAGAAACGTAGTATGTAATAAACCTAGAAGTAGTATATCTATTATATCTTGTGTTTAGAAACGTAGTATGTAATAAACCTAGAAGTAGTATATCTATATATATTGTGTTTAGAAACGTAGTATGTAATAAACCTAGAAGTAGTATATCTATATATCTTGTGTTAAGAAACGTAGTATGTAATAAACCTAGAAGTAGTATATCTATATACCTTGTGTTTAGAAACGTAGTATGTAATAAACCTAGAAGTAGTATATCTATATATCTTGTGTTAAGAAACGTAGTATGTAATAAACCTAGAAGTAGTATATCTATATATCTTGTGTTTAGAAACGTAGTATGTAATAAACCTAGAAGTAGTATATCTATATATCTTGTGTTAAGAAACGTAGTATGTAATAAACCTAGAAGTAGTATATCTATATATCTTGTGTTTAGAAACCTAGTTTGTAATAAACCTAGAAGTAGTATATCTATATATCTTGTGTTTAGAAACGTAGTATGTAATAAACCTAGAAGTAGTATATCTATATATCTTGTGTTTAGAAACGTAGTATGTAATAAACCTAGAAGTAGTATATCTATATACCTCGTGTTTTTTAATGCATCCTGCGTCTATATGTCTTACAAAGAATATAAAAAAACTATATCTTTATACGATTATCATGACATATATATTCTAAAGGATATATAATATCCAGATATTGTATGAGGATAATAGCCCTAGTTATAGGCAGGAGTCGACTGATACCAAATGGTAGAAAGAAAAGGTAATTATTAGAAGATAATGTGATCTTTTCAAGACATAATATGTTGCAGGTTAAAGATGTTGTTTTCTTCTGTTCCGTCTTAGATCTCGATATATTTATACTTGGTTCGTAAAACATAAGAGTATATTATGATCAAAAACAAATCATAATAAAACTAGCAAATGTACGTTCACTTTGTTTTAGGGTCATGTGGTATAAAAGCACGTGTAACTGGGGTTAGGTTTGTTTTGATAATTTACTTTACTTTTATCAAATATTTGTTTTAATCGTTTTGTTTAAGTAAGGTAGGGAGTTTTTACAGTAATCAAACAAAACAGCACTTTCCGACTTCCAGAGCACCTGATACCACTCATTGGTTTTAAATAACTGTTTCACATAGCTAATATTGTTTATTTGATATTTAGGTTAGTCAACTCAGCATCCACATAGAGTCCACATAGTTAATAATGTTTATTTGGTATTTAGCTTTGTCAGCTCGACATGCCTTTTAGAGAGTCCAACCGCCCAAGAAATAAAGACAGATTCTATTGAATCGACACAGCGTTCGAAATGCTCCAGTCGTCCCCTTCAACAATCTGCTATTTCAATATCACAAAAACAATGTACATTGTAACATATTGGGAAGTATGTTATACTAACTATGCATCTTGTATTTAGCTTGGCAGGATGATGTATTATCTGTGAAGTCAACATGACACCCGATAAGACAGTAGTACTTGTAGAATATATAACAGATAATACGAGAGTCAAGACGAGTATCTTCTAGTACTAACTACTACTATACCAGTAACATGTATTTTATTATAATCTATTTCACGCTTAGTTTGTATATAATATATATATATCTTCATGGTACGCTACTACTATTATTTATCGTTTCTTGCCAAGGTTTTACTACAGGAAGGTTACATTACTCTTTATGATAATCAACGAAATAGACTTGAGCTGCTTGTTATACTGAAATAAAGCGATGGAAGAGCAAGACATGCAGTGTGAAATGAGAAAAATCAAACTTAACATCGATTGTCTGAGCTATGTGCTATGTATAAATGTTTGTGCTATGTGGAAATGTTTGTGCTATGTGGAAATGTTTGTGCTATGAGGAAATGTTATCTCCCATTTACAAATGTTTTAAGACGACAAGTTGGCTTGTTCTAGAACTGACATTAAGTTGTTTTGCAACACGTTTTTGGCCGATATCGTACATACTGCTGACTAGAGAGAAAGGCCTACATCTGTTATCTATCTAATTGTGCAATCTGAGCATCTTTTTAAAATCAACTCGTGTGACTAAATTTAATTTCTATACCACCTCAGCGAGTTCTTGTGTCTTTTATCCGTTGTCATGAACATACTCATGGGCTTAAGTTTATTTTTCCATCCTGAACGACTGCCAGTCTCTCAGACCTGCGCAATTTGACGTAAAACTCCATTCCATTACTGAACATATAATACAACTCAAACGAAGCCACATGATCTATTTACCAAACACAAGGGTCTATTTCTAACAATTCTGAGAGAAGGCCTACATTATCGTTACCCTTCAATTACTCTTGATAAAGGTGAGACTGAACTGTGCCAAGGTTTTGTTAGACTCCACCTGTTATTAAACTACGCATTGATATTAAACTTGGCCCAGGTCAGAATATAGAGGTTTCTATTGTAAGACTAAATAGATCTGGATCAGAGAAAACAAACTAGGTGTATTACTAATAGACTTACACCTGACTTCATTTGTTTGTGTTTTTATCTTTTATGTATTTTGTTAGTAATTCTACACTTTGATTCTTTAGGCATTTGTCGTGTATCAATCAGAATCTTTATTCGGCCTTATTTATAGGTTACAGTTTGATTTTAATCTATTAACCTTGCTCGTGATTGATTCAGAGTTTCACCGTCTTGGATCCGTGTTCTATGGAAATCAATGTGAACACTGTAACAATGAACACGGGCTGCCCACCTGGATCAACACATGACAGCCAAATTTAGAAATATTGCCCTATATGGCTGTCCTGATGAAGATTAAAATCTAGACCTGGTAAACAGTAAATTAGCTAGAGTTATTCAGTTATTCTGATCAGCATTGAAGCCTGGGCACTTGGGATCAGCTCTGATAAATCACACAGAAAAAGGCGAAATTAAAAGAAGTCGCCAATTTATAATTCTATATCCTAGTTATTAGATTTGTAGCGACCCTAATATAATTTAGACTGATCTGAAAGAGGTAATTCTGAAAAATAATTCATGTAGAGTGCGTGACTTTTAGATTGAAAATATAAAGTCGGAAATAATAAAGTAATTTTCTGATATTAATAAAGACTGACTGCAGATATCTTGTTCGATCCTAGGGTTTCATTCTTCCTATTCTATTAGTCGGTGAATATAATATTTTACTGTCTAGTCCGTTACACACGACATCGTCTCGGTTTATTGGAGAATTATTTCATTTATAATTAATTATCTTATCTTTGGATTCTTCGGAATTATTGGTGCACTGACAATACTCGATGGATTGAAATAGAATGAGACTATATTTATGAATGGCATTGCCTGTATTCGAAGACAAATATGGCTCATACAGTGGAATAACTAAATAAAGTACAGAACTGTAGGACATAAAGCTTCACTAAATTTATCAGGTAAATCTCAGTTTATTGAAGCAACACCCAACAACACGTTTCTACTATCTTGAGAACAGGGTCTGATATTCGGATTATTGGAAATACAGTTATTGGTCGATTGTGGGAAATCACGTAAAGCATTAGTATATTATAGAGGAATATAATTAATTCTTATAACATTAATAAGGCCGACCAAATAGCAATAGATCAGTATTATAATTATAATAATTATATTTCTTTATAAGTACACCGGGACAATAATGCGCAGTTGGCGCTCACGATGGCACATAGACACTATAAATATTTATTTGTACATGCGTCTTGTAAATGAAATGAATAGAGTTTTACGTCCTACACTAATGCACCTCTTGCGTCTTGGAACCTCTGGACATAAATTGGTGTCTGTTCACACATGGTGTTACTGACTGTGGTTTTGTTAAAGGGGCCCAGGCTTGATTTTTAGGGGTCGTTTTGGGCCTTTGTTACATTTAAACAGTCCTCAGAAATACTCAAGCTCTAAGAAAATCGCAAAATACCTTGAAATATACATCAAAGAAAAAATTTCACTTTTTATTTTTTTTTTCGTGCTGTACGCGGCTGGTCTCCAGTCAGTCTGAAAATTGTGTGTCCTGTTGACAAAGTCTACAATTGAAAATGCGTTTAGTCTATTTATATAGATGACCGCCATTGCACGACGGGAAGGATAACTCTTTGATTATCAAGACGAACCGTTTTCCAATATGGCGGGACGTTCGTAATATCTTAAGACGTTATGATTTTTCAAACACGGATAATTATGGATACACATGGATTTGAAGGCTCAAATTTCAAAGGTAAGCTCTGTAGACTATTTCTGATTAGCTAAGCAAAAGATTTCATGTGTTTGAGGCTGTCGGATGATTGTCCGAATCAAATCAAGCCTGGGCCCCTTTAAGTGATAGGACTAATGTATAGTGTAATTATTGTATTCACTTTTTGAATTGTTTCGATGTTTAGGACTGCGGTATATGTTTACGAAATAGAATCTGATATTGAAAATGAGTGTGGGGGTTGACATTTATAATCGAGTGGAGTCTGGAAGTTGAAGGTGTGTAGGAGCCAAGATTAATGTAGTTATTACACATTTATAACACACCATTCATCATTTTAAATAGTTCTTATTGTATTCATTTTCCTTCTTCAAGGATTTGTGTTTTGTTCTTTATAAGCACCGGAACACTTAATGTCGCTTTGTTGAATATCACGTCATTATATACTTAGTTGTATTTGAATTGTACAGAATCAAACAACGTCTAAAATAATGCATATCGAAAGTCTCTTTACAATAACCTCAATGTTACGAACTATGAGGGGAGATTTGAATTATAAACTATACATACCATCAGCTGATACCTTCCTCTTCCTGACCAGGTCTATTTTATTAGCTACTAGTAATATAGCTCTATCAGTACCTAGTTCAATACGTAGATAGCGGGCAATACTTGTGGCTGTTTCAAATGATGCTTTATCCGTGATAGAAAACACAATTACATAGGCATCTAGCTGTAGATCTTCTACACAAACCTGTAATATAGAAATATTTAGTAAATCGAAACCTTCCTTTACTTTGAAAGTTCACTACTATGACATCTCTGAGATATGGGAGCTGCCAACGTTTGTAAAAGAAGGGGACTTTGTAGAGAAATAATTGACAAGTGTCCAACTGGTTCCAGATTTTGAACATAAGGTATATAACTTGTCAGTCAGTCTCGAGCACTAACACATCATCTTCATTTGTAGTAGCTGTACCAATCACGTGGGACTGTGTTGATCCAATCATTTAACATCCAATTATCGCATGAAGAAATATGCATTGTGTCAACTGGACCTTAACAACTGGGTAAAAAAATTGCCAAGCTGGCAGAAAACATTCATTTAATCGAGTTTCAGTTTCAATAGTGAGTTTCAGTTTCAATAGTGAGTTTCAGTTTCAATAGTGAGTTTCAGTAGTGAGTTCCAGTTTCAATAGTGAGTTCCAGTTTCATAGTGAGTTTCGTAGTGAGTTTCAGTTTCAATAGTGAGTTCAGCAAGTGAGTTCGTTTCAATAGTGAGTTTCAGTAGTGAGTTTCAGTTTCAATAGTGAGTTTCAGTAGTGAGTTTCAGTTTCAATAGTGAGTTTTAGTAGTGAGTTTCAGTTCCAGTAGTGAGTTTCAGTTTCAATAGTCAGTTTTAGTAGTGGTTCGTTTCAATAGTGAGTTTCAGTTTCAATGAGTTTCAGTTCATAGTGAGTTTAGTAGTGTTTCAGTTTCAATAGTGAGTGTCAGTTTCAGTAGTGAGTTTCAGTGCGTTTCAGTAGTGAGTTTCAATAGTGAGTTTCAGTTCCAGTAGTGAGTTTCAGTAGTGAGTTTCAGTTCCAGTAGTGAGTTTCAGTAGTGAGTAATAGAATACAAACTTACATTTTTATCTGGAGGGTCAATAAACTCGAGGGTAGATTCTTCACCATTCAATAACACCGACACAGTCATAACGTCACTATCTGGAAAGAGAAATTGATATATTAACTTGGTATATGAACTTTATATTACTATATGCAGGTATATGTCAATAACCCAATACCTTGGCAATTCTTTCTTTCGCCACCCTCCTTTGATACGCCCCTGTTCGATTTTTACAAGTAGTTTTGTTAAAGCTCCATTAAATGGAACATTTCCTGGATTAATTTGCTCGTATTCTAGTTGCATCATCTTATGAAACATGGTAATAGTGAAGGGAGGTTTATCATACATCATCACCAATTTATATCAAGTAGAAACCACAACGTGGTACTTAAACACGAAGAAGCTGACAGTATCACCAGCAGTTATCAGTCAACACGACACAATCAATTTCTACCTGGCCTTCAATGTTTATCCACCGTAATGAGATTTTAAAAGGTATGTGTACGCATCATGCTTAGACTGAATTTGTCCTACTGTTATCAGGAATACACTGTCAAAACAATTACAGACGTTATTCTAGCCATCGAGTAGATATTCTGTCAATTATGAGAAGTATGGCGAGTATGCCGAATAGAAAGTTTTTATGCCTCTACAGTTCAGAATCTGTTATAACCTATCCCAGTTATTGAGATGGACGTATCAGATATACATGTACTAAATAAACAATATCAGATTTATAGATTCTATCAAAATAGTTAACAAGACTAAATACTACAAATATACTGAGCTCTGTGAACTAAGATATTGATGCCTATTTATCTAACTGAGGCATTGCTCTAGAGGCATTCCACTGCTTTGAAGACAGAGTGTATATGCTATCTATTGGTGAAGCCAGTGGGATAACGTTGTCTTGTGGGGTTTTGGGAAAGGAGATCGATGAAGTGACATTTCCAGTCGAAGAGTGGATCAGTCAATTGCTCCCACCATCTTACTCAAGGGTAACCAACTGACAAACCCAGTCACCGAATCGATCTGTTTATCATTTCTTATGACCAACTGTAAAATATTGATGGATTCTATCAATAATATTAACAAGCTTTTACCAAACTAACCGCTAATGTCGTTTTTAAGAGTTATTTTTTACGGCTTTTCTCCAACAACCTCTCCGTTGATATTGAGTAATTTCCGTTTTATGGATTTTGTTTCAGATTAAATGACAACTACCTAGATAATATGAGTAATATCTGTAATACAGCTTCACGTCAAACGTTTTATATCCCTGGGTCAATTAACAAGTCAATCATCTGAACATGTATGACGGTATCGTGGCTTTCAGTTAGATTTGTACACGTAAAGAGGTTAATTTTCAAATGAAATGATTCTTCATCTTGACGCCTGAAATTAAATGAGTTCTATCGATCACAAATCTCTAGCATTAAAACACAAGATATATAGATATACTACTTCTAGGTTTATTACATACTACGTTTCTAAACACAAGATATATAGATATACTACTTCTAGGTTTATTACATACTACGTTTCTAAACACAAGATATATAGATATACTACTTCTAGGTTTATTACATACTACGTTTCTAAACACAAGATATATAGATATACTACTTCTAGGTTTATTACATACTACGTTTCTAAACACAAGATATATAGATATACTACTTCTAGGTTTATTACATACTACGTTTCTAAACACAAGATATATAGATATACTACTTCTAGGTTTATTACATACTACGTTTCTAAACACAAGATATATAGATATACTACTTCTAGGTTTATTACATACTACGTTTCTATACACAAGATATATAGATATACTACTTCTAGGTTTATTACATACTACGTTTCTAAACACAAGATATATAGATATACTACTTCTAGGTTTATTACATACTACGTTTCTAAACACAAGATATATAGATATACTACTTCTAGGTTTATTACATACTACGTTTCTAACACAAGATATATAGATATACTACTTCTAGGTTTATTACATACTACGTTTCAAACACAAGATATATAGATATACTACTTCTAGGTTTATTACATACTACGTTTCAAACACAAGATATATAGAAGTATACATACTTTCTAAAGAAATGATTACTTCATCATACTACGTTTCAAACACAAGATATATAGATATACTACTTCTAGGTTTATTACATACTACGTTTCAAAACACAAGATATATAGATATACTACTTCTAGGTTTATTACATACTACGTTTCTAAACACAAGATATATGGATATACTATTCTAGGTTTATTACATACTACGTTTCAAAACACAAGATATATAGATATACTACTTCTAGGTTTATTACATACTACGTTTCTAAACACAAGATATATTGATATACTACTTCTAGGTTTATTACATACTACGTTTCTAAACACAAGATATATAGATATACTACTTCTAGGTTTATTACATACTACGTTTCTAAACACAAGATATATAGATATACTACTTCTAGGTTTATTACATACTACGTTTCAATAACACAAGATATATAAAGGATATACTACTTCTAGGTTTATTACATACTACGTTTCAAACACAAGATATATAGATATACTACTTCTAGGTTTATTACATACTACGTTTCTAAACACAAGATATATGGATATACTACTTCTAGGTTTATTACATACTACGTTTCAAAACACAAGATATATGGATATACTATTTCTAGGTTTATTACATACTACGTTTCTAAACACAAGATATATAGATATACTACTTCTAGGTTTATTACATACTACGTTTCGAAACACAAGATATATTGATATACTACTTCTAGGTTTTAAACATACTACGTTTCGAATCACATTCAGGCCACGTGAACAAGCACAATGATAACATAGAAAAGAAAGGAAATTAATGGAAGCCATACCAGGACTTAGATAACTTGCCATTTCATGGATGCAACTTCATAAATATCCACATAAACTTACTGACAATTTGGTTAAAAACAATGTAAGTATCGATACCCTCTATATTGTAACCTTCAGATCAGAATAGATTGTAACAGACCAGGAGGAAAACGTACAATTCTTAAACAGATGTTAATCTTTATATAGAACAGCATTATGTATAAAGTCGTTATCGACAATATTAGCTTGTTTTTTCGCTGAAATTAAGTGTCAAAATCTACATGTATTTGTACAGTTAGTAGGTAGCATGATTGTTAAAGCACCTGCCAAGACCACACGCGTCTATCACAATAGGAATAAAGTTTAGTGAACAATGGGTTTCAGTATCTAACGGTAAAAATATAATAAATATCAAATAGATTTTCTCTTGCTATTTTAGGATCATTGTCATATGGTATACTATTCCTGAGGTTTAGTGTATACAACGTTGTCATCAGTTTACATCAGTGTAAACTACTAAGGTAATTTACAGAACACAACGTTTCTACAATTTACATTATCATCACCAGTTTATATGGTATTCTGTCCCTGTAATTGACTGAACACAAAGTTTCTAAAATTAACATTAATGTCTCATTATATTATATGGTATACTTCTCCTGAGGTTTATTGTGCACAACGTTTCTGCAATTTACGTTGTCATCAGTTTATATCAGTGTAAACTTCTCTTGAGGTTAATTGTACACAACGTTTCTAAAATGTGCATTATCATCAGATTATATCTGTGCAAACTCCTCCTGTGATTGATTGAACACAACGTTTCTATAATGTACCCCTATTACATGTTGAATCATGTATTATTATTATTTAGTTATAGTAATAATAGAATCCTATGTTTTATAGATGTTAATATAAGTTACGGTTATATGAATATTGTGTCTACCTCCTACGACTTCTGACGTATATAAATATATTAATCATATACATAATATCTACATTACCCGATGGTGTTCTGTGATAGCATTTATTAATATTTATGTATTATGATGGGAAATGATGAAATCACCAAGTTGATTAAATATACACAAGAGATGTCATGTTAACAACAGGAATAGCATATTAACATTTTAAGATTAGTTAAATCTTCGAAAGGAATACCGTGTGTCACAAAAACTTCTTGGACTTTTGAAAGGGATGTGTCCATATGGACAAACTTAATTTTATAATCACACAATAATTACAAGCCATACAAAAAAATTGTTTCAAAGTTTTAAAAGATGGTTATCACATTGCACGCCAAGAAAGTCAAACTCGGTCAGCTCTTAAACGTGATTCCTGTCGCGATTCCAGAACAGCACAATGATAGAAATCAGGAGAAGAATTGCGACATCAGACAGTTGTTAAAGAATAATGATAGATTTAGGATAATAAGTTCCATACATCAGACTCTTTATAATCATTTATTATAACTCAGATTATTGTGTCTGAATATTTAGATCATTTATATCCCCGTTTCAACCTCAGTTATAAACAGCCATTTATCATGGTCTGACTTGGTGATCCGTTTCACTAGCCATCGTTTATCTTCCGTTTTCTCTTGGGAACCAATGGCTTTGTGAGTTAGACTCTTAAAGAAAACAGTGTTCAATAGGTATAGATCTTCATTTTTGTCAAAGATGTTTCCTTGTCAGCAATGCGGATCGTAGACATAGTTAAGAAGAAGTGCTTGATCGCTGGCGTGTAAAGCGAAGACCAGAGTCCTACGAGCATATTCTTTTATTGCTCTCCTGGTAAACTGTTCCTTACTAAAAACTGTTTGGTTTCACGCAATTATTTAGACACCAAACAATATTTACCACTCACTTTAAATTCCCCATTCAGTTACAGCAACTGTACCAATCAGATAAATGCAGAAATATTCAGAAAAAAAGGTTCGATATTGTCAGAATTAAATATTATGTTCTGTGAATTGTTGAAACTTTGTAAAAAAAAGTATCAAGGAACGTTTCCAGAAAGAATGAAACAAGAAATCATTAGGATTACTTTAATTGACTAAATGCTAAACAGAATCAAGGATTTAATTTAGGTAGATAACATGTGTTGCTTTTCATTCCTGGGCTCTAATCTGTTATTATGGTCTATGATGTAGGTTTGTAAGACATAATGCGCATGGAATTTAAATACAACAAGCTGTGATAACGTACTGCTCCGCCGGAATTAATTATCTCATACCGGAAGTTGATTTGTAAATGCGTTTTTAACTACAGCTCAAATCTTTTATATAAGCTGTGAGAAATGTAAATTTAATCTATTTATTTTAACATGAGAGCTATAAAATATACTCTGTGTTTTATCTCCAACAGTTGTCAAATAATTGGCATTCTTAAATAATCAATTCACTTCATAAAACATGACTTGAAGAGAAATAAAAACTTTCTACAAGATAAGAAATAAATGTGGGAAAGATAAAAAGATGTGGAAGATTTCCACGTGCGATTCCCTTCAGTAATTAGAATGCTGAAATTCCAACTAATGTGATACTATTTATAGATAGAATGGTGCATTATGTCTGACAGGCGAATAACAATAAATAAAATAAAGTAGGCAGTGAATCAAGTGTAATTTCTCTGCGAATTGCCTCCAGGGTTTATTTATGACTAATACATCTGACGAGTGTAGATTACTTCAAGGTTGTCCGATAGAAATTTAATTATTTCTTAGTTTGTTGCAAGATATTGGGCACCATGTTGTAAGGCATGTATCCAGCAAAATCTCCTAATATCGACAGAATTTGTCTTTTTTACCCCATCATTCAATTTCCAGAACGGTTCCAGTCTCTGA
This sequence comes from Nipponacmea schrenckii, assembly GCA_030562195.1. Taxonomy (NCBI): domain Eukaryota; kingdom Metazoa; phylum Mollusca; class Gastropoda; family Lottiidae; genus Nipponacmea; species Nipponacmea schrenckii. The sequence goes on from JAUJPP010000006.1 coordinate 2,551,872, forward strand.
AGACCGAATTCACTACGATGAGTTTAAACAACTACTGTTCAATCTATCAAAAAATACCTACTTTGTTCGTAGCATCCACTGGCAGAGAACGTTAACTTGTCTTCTACCAACAACTACCTGAATTGCGATATCAGCATTTGCTGGAAGCGAACGTTAACTTGTCATCTACCAAAAACTACCTAGTCTATAATATCAAAATTTACTGGAATGGAACGTTAACTTTTCATTCTACCAACAAATACCTAGTCTGTGATATCAGTTAACTTTTCATCTACCAACTCCTACCTAATCTTTTTGATATCAGTATCTACTGGAATGGAACGTTAACTTGTCCTCTACCTGCAACTACCTAGTCTGTGATATCAGCATCAACTGGAAGCGAACGTAAACTTGGTCTCTACCAACAACTACCTAGTCTATGAGATCACATCAACTGGAAGCTAACGTTAAACGTCAATCTACCAACTGGCCATTTGACAAATAAACCTTACGACTACCAATTTACTATCAATGAACAAGAATTGATCATATCAAGTTTGAATGACAAATCCCAGGTAACTCACGTCAGACCCACTGAGTCCGAGTTTCACCACATCATTTCACCATATCGGATCTCACAAATATCAACTACCAACCGCCAGAACATAATTATCCAATTGAAATAGTTCCTAGAAGCTTTAGAATAACTACCTAGTTTGCGATATCAACATTCGCTTTAATATGATAAGAGCCATATAAATCAAAAAGCTCGATATGAGCATCAGAACACTAAACTCAAAACCAAAAGGGTATAACAATAAGTACAAATTTAACAAAGCAATAATGAAAATGAATGGAGATTTAAGTCTCAGCTTATAGCGTTGACTTGTCATCAACCATCAATAAGACACGTGTTACAGTTTGACTTCAACCGGTCCATATTATTCAATATAAGAACATTTTAAAGTTTAATATACTGTAATCGACACCTGTTTATCACTAGATAACAATTAAAAACATTGTCTGAGCTCTTGAAGGCCAGTTAGCTTTTATCATTTTAAAATTGACGATTGTTCCTTCTAGACAAAACAAAGCAATAAATCATTCTACAATGGTTTCCAGTTCGTTTTTCTCCGAACATTTTATTATCTCTTTGATTAGCGCGATAAGTAGGCGCTAAACTTGACAGACCTTTCCCATTTCTTACGATTTTCTTTTAAAATAAGATGAGAAATAGTTGACCTTTTCGCTGATGTTTTTTTATCGGTTTGTCTGGTATAAGGAATTAACAGTAAGAGGATTCCACTCAACCTGTCAGACCAACAATATTTATATACTAAATATTCAATAAGGATTTCAATATTGGTATTGATCTCTTTCAACCAATTCTATTTACTTTCAATACAAGCAAATAGATATAAAACCCTGTTACACTTAATACGACTTACGTTACCCCTTTTACATTAACGTTCAGATTAAACCTAATTCATAAGTTATAAATCAACTGTAACATTAACTATCAAATACGGATAAATTTACTCTAATCTTTAAAGTTCCAATGATAAAATCTCAGTTAAGAGTTAGGTTAAACAAACATGGGTCAATGTTACACAAAACAACTTCTTTTCACAAAGCATCTTCTTTACACAAACAACTTCTTTATACAAACAACTTCTTTATACAAACAACTTCTTTTCACAAAACAACTTCTTTATACAAACAACTTCTTTATACAAACAACTTCTTTACACAAAACAACTTCTTTACACAAATAACTTCTTTACACAAAACAACTTTGTTACACAAGACGCTTTCTTTACACAAAACAACTTATTTACACAAAACAACTTTACACAAAACAACTTCGTTTCACAAAACAACTTTTTGACACAAAACAACTTCTTTACACAAAACAACTTCTTTTCACAAAACAACTTCTTTACACAAATAACTTCTTTATACAAACAACTTCTTTACACAAAACAACTTCTTTACACAAAACAACTTTACACAAAACAATTTCTTTTCACAAAACAACTTCATTACACAAGACGCCCTCTTGAAAAAAAAAACAACTTCTAACTTCTTTACACATAACAACTTCTTAACACAAAACAACTTTACACAAAACAACTTCTTAACCCATAACAACTTAACACAAAACAACTCGTTTACGCTGGACAACTTCTGAACAGAAAAAACCTTATAGAAGGAATAGAGTAGGATTTAAATTATATTTGCAATATTGGTTGAAAAACAGAAAATCTAGATGTTTTAGAGATATTTAATCTATTTGAACATAAAACAGTATACCTTGCCTGTCTGTTATTAAATGATACAAGACGGAGCAGGTAGGCGGATCTCGAGAATTACAACGGCTTCTAATTTATCATTTGGAATCCTTCCTAGTTTAAATTTTCAGACTATAATGTGATAATATTAGATGGCTTCATGTCGATGATATCTCTCCCGGGTTCTAGACAGTGACGGCGGCGCAACTGAGAGGTACATAGGGAATGGAGGGGTGGGGTGGCAAGTGGAGGGGAATCTTTACCCACACATGTACCAGTACTCCATTTCAACATTTTGCCCTAAAGAGAACCCTTTTTCTCTTCCATGCCTTTCAGTAAAAATCGGACCAAACCGTTCTGATACTAATTTAGTCGATTTTGTTACACGTTTAGGCGAATCGCTGAAATATAATCATGTTGAATGAAATCAGATCTTTGTAGATATATATAATACAGACTTTGATCGGAGTTGAAGCGAGTTGTTTAAAATATGATTCCTAATATTGTTAAGTAGTGCTCACGAGGAATCGATTCAATTTCAATCATTTTATATCCGATGACCACAAAATAACAACAACACAAAATAACAACACCATAGAAAATAACAACACCATATACAATAACAACATACAAAATAACAACAACACATACAATAACAACACACAAAATAAAACAACAACACATACAATAACAACATACAAAATAACAACAACACATACAATAACAACACACAAAATAACAACACCATAGAAAATAACAACAACACACAAAAAAATAACATCATACAAAATAACAACACCATAGAAAATAACAACACACAAAAAACATACAAATAAAACATAATACACAATACACAACACCATCAACATATAACAACAAAGAAATACAACACAACAAAAATAACATCTTACAAATAACAACACCATCACATAAAATAACATCACACATAAAAATAAAACATCTAGTAACAACAATAAATCAAAACACCAAATACACACAAAATAACAACACCATAGAAATAATAACAATACACAAAATAACATATATAGGCAACAAAGAGATCCATCGAGTCGAACATAAATATTGGGGAACATTGTTGGTTTTAAGAGTGGGATGGGGATCAGATATCACTGTCTCAAAATAGCAAAAAGTGATGAAACCATAAGAATAATTTGATCAAGTTAAAATTAGTGGAATAATAAGGTAAATCGAACACACCCAAATTACTTGTTAGTCATTTTCAAAGTATAGAGGACCACCAACTGTTAGATGAGGTAAGAAGTTCGACATATCGTCTGATAATTTCGCTATTAACTTTATTTTCTAGATAACAATTTATCATCTGACGTGTTTCTACTTTTAATACTCTACTAATTGGAAGTTGGTCTGGTCATCTTTATCTCAACATAGACCCGTATACTTCAGGCAGTGCTCGTTATAAATTATCACTTGGGAATTTTAACGAATGTAATCGAATGCCGATGTCCTTGAAATTATCCGCCTTTATTAGAACCAATAGGTGCAGTACATGAGTAAGTGTAACGTTAATAGCCATTGCATTGACCACACTTTCTTTTAAACATACACCAATTAACACATGGTCAGTTCTGAATGAAGTCAGGTAATGTCACACTCCGGACAACATTTCGCCAATTGAACGCCCTTATTGTAGTCATCTATATCACATTTGGATTTTCAATTTAGAAATGTAGGTTTATCACCTTCTCAAATAATCATTTGTTCAATCAACAGTTGTAACAGAGCCTGGTAAAACGCTACTAATGCGATACAAATTTAACACAAAATATGTTTTTACTGATATTCTATGAGCAACTCTTGTGTAATATTTCTTCTCTATGAGCCTTCTTAAACATAGTGAAACCTATCTACTGCATCTTATTCAGCCTATTAGTGTTTGAAAATCGAATGTAAATCTTTTGGTGATCTTATAGGAAAAAAAGAACTGTAATTCTGTTTGACGTATTTTGATCAGAAATCTGGACATTTTAATGTAAACTACTGTCAGAAGATCAGAACTATTTGAAGTAAATAATTTTTATATAAACCAGAGTCAGCTTTGTGTAAACTATTCTCAATTTATTCTGCTGACTGTTTACCGTCTTTCATCGTTAACATGTTTACATTTCATTATTCTTTGTTTACTGCAGATTTAATGAGTGTTATGGTTTCAATATGACGAGGTTTTTCTGGTTTTTGTATGTTGATTACTATGGTAATCTATATGATTAGCATGAATCGTTTGATGATACTAACATATTTTTACATTGATCATTATACCAGGAAGAAATGGTAGTTCCCAATCTACTAGGTTTTTTTAAGTGCTTCCAAAGTGAAGTGAAGCGGTGATATTTGATATACATTGTACACTTATATTCTATATAGTTATTCCACTACATTATATATGTACCAGTAAAGAAAGGTAGATGAGTTTCGTCATACAGGGATTCCTTTTGAATCAAGGTGAAACGAAGATTCGATTAGTACAAGTTTGCTTTGTATGAAGATATACACAGTGCCATGTATCGTGCTCGGATATAGCAGCTATTCTCTATCTATAACCCCCCCCCCCTTCCTACCTAACAGCGACCCCTCCACCTCGCGACCAAAAAACTCACCCCCCCCCCCCATCTGATAGACCTAGTAATGGATTCCGACCGACTAGGAATTACACTAATAATCCACCGTTCTACATTCATTAAAAAATCTAATTCAATTCACACCACGCAACACGTGGCTTTTTTTAGTTCGTGTGCTATGCAGAAATTGAAGGAATCATATATACAATAATAAGCATAAATAGACCATACAATATCTATTAAATTCTATTTTAGTCTCAATATATCGATCTACCGTTATAAATTGTCGTCTAGATTGTCTTCAACCTCACATAAACAATTCTACTCATCGATTTCATTATATAACATTTAAAGATGCTTATATTAAAATAACATGTATCAGTATACACTAGAACCAAAACCAGCCGAATGGTAGTACCCAGGACACAAACGAAAGTCTGAATATATACATCACAGGGTGTAAACAGATATATATATATAATCTTTAAAATATCTCTAGTTGGTTTATTTAAGCAATAAACGGTCACCCTATGGCGGTTATGGTCGTATATCAGGGCGTACATGTCCTGATATACGGCCATAACCGCCGTAGGGTGACCGTTTATTGCTTATATTTACGTTTTCAAAACCTGTCACCACGACAAATTTTACTCTTTGCGTGAAAATTTCATATTACCAGCCTTTGTCGCTGGAGTTGATCTTGTTGATGGAATAGCCATTTTCTTTTCGTCAGAATATAGTTCGCGGGGGAAAGCTCTCAAAATGTAAGAAAAAACAGTGTTTATCTCAATTTTATGTTTAATCTTTATAAATCAATTCATTTATCAATAAATATAAAACATTTTGGTATGAATTCCGACGATGAAAAGCAACAAAATCATGAATTTCAATGAACGCGGATACAATTGAACAACGGAGAGGTGATTCGGCTAGACCTGACCGCATGTAAACAAGTAGGAAAGTTGAGAAAATGAAAGAAACTATAAAGACCAATCTAGGAGAAGGCCTGCTCCATATGTTGATAGGTGACCACAGTTTACACTCAATTCAGTTAATTGTCAGTAAAAGTATAGTATTTTGAAACTTAATTAGAAGATAAACACTTTCTGTTTTAGATTTAGAGGGGGTTTATTCGATATTTAACCATGCTTGAATCATTAGATCCCGAGACCGCTTGCGGTCGAGGGTCTCTAATGGTATATTCAAGCATGGTTAAATATCGAATAAACCCCCTCTTAATCTAAAACAGAAAGTCGTTTATCGGAATTGTACCACAAATTGTGATGATTTTGTTCCAGGACTCTTTTTTTATGGATAATTTAGACATGGGTTATTCGGTTTTTATGACGTTAGGTGCAGTATGACGAACATAACAACAAACTGCACGTGCGCTATCGAATGAAAAAGAAGACATCCTTTTTATCATTAACATTAACAAGATTTGTAACTAGTTCGCTGAAATTAATACGCCAAATTGCAAAGACATGATGTCAAATTGCTATTAAACCCCATGTATTTCGAGCAATCAGAACTCAGAATTTTTGTTATTTGTGGTACAATATTAAACAATCCACAAACCTGCACTAACTTTTAGGCTCTTAAACTGAAGCGAGTGACTAGGTCAAATGGGTCCACGGCTATGGCCAGTACACTTAGTAATATTAGTTTATTCATATATCCATTATTTTTGTATACATTGATATTAGATTGTTTGTACTAATAAATTTATTATATATATATAATTAAAATGGATTTATCTTTCAAGCTAAGTATCAGTAATAGCGCACGGCCAGTTTATTTACATTGGTTACCGGTATACATCATCAATGTTTTGGTATAGCTAATGGTTGCAAGCTCTATATGATATATTAAATTATCAAAAATATCTCTAGTTGGTTTATATATATATATATATTTAACATGCCTTACTCCCGGCATTCTACCTGACCAGATGAGTTTGTCATCTACCCCGACTAACACCAAATCTAATCTACTATAGATAAGAGTTAACAATTCTGCATATTGTAGTTTCCATTACACAGTGGGTAAAATACAACTGTATGTAACAGGATTGGTTTAGGTTTAGGGGAGAGAAAAGAAATAGAGGGTGATGATATCTTAAGTTATCTTAAACTCGATTGACGTGGAAAACTTTACTTTTCATTTCTAAAGCTGTTACAATTTAAACAAAACGTATCAGCCATTGTTTTATAGTTTAACAATTTGCTGAAAGAAATCAGTCATTCTCCCCCACACACAGACCCTCAGTCACATCCTGTCCAACACCCATACCTTCTCACATACCGCCTATTTCTGTCCGACACCAGATGGACAAGACAATGATTGACGTCAATAAAATAATTAGAAATAAATATACAATATGAAATAAACATACAATGTGATTTTCGTAGAAATTGTTAAAAATACTAAAAATATCTCTAGTTGCTTTATTTATTAGTTTATACCGGCCCAGGTGTGGTATTCAATAAAACTTTCTACATGTTTTTGACAGCCATATATATAATTAATATAATTTTAATATTAAATCACAAATTCTACTGTTGGTTTAACATACCATACAGTTAACAACTAGTTTGTAACTCTGTAAACCATCTAGAGAGTCCACACACTTAATGTCTAAAGGGATACAGTGTAATAATAATGATAATTATACTTATTTTTATAGCAGAAATATCAACAGTAAAACAAAAGTAAAATAATGATCAATTTCATTTGATACAAGCTAATCACAAGTGGGAACCAAGTCACTGAGTATTCGGAAGGGTAATTTGTCTCACGAACAACAAATTTAAAACAAGGTAGATTGGACTGAGAGATTATACATGTTAGAAACAATTTAAATCAAAATATTGTCACTAGAAAAAACATACAGATTGTCACACTATTGTAATCAACTATATCTGGCGAGTTTAAACTACAAAAACTCACAAAACCACTTATCGAATGTGATAAAAATATAAAAAATGCTGATGTTGCATAACAAGTTTAAACTCCAATTCACTTCGATTTTTCTTGTTATCAGAAGTTATTGATTGACATATTTCAATATAAATTCATATTTTTGTATATTTTTAAACAAGAGTTAAATATAGAGAGTATCATGTAAACAAGGACTTGAATAGTTTTCTGATTAAAGAATAGGAAACATACATTGATTTCTATTGATGTAAAAACATGTTCAAACTACTTAATAAATAAAATTCTATTGACAGTTTGCTCGACAACAGATCGTACAGTTCTCCACGTTGAGGTTGAGAGGCTGAAAATATTCAAGCTGTTGTTTTTACATACAAAACAAGACTTTAAATAAATTCGTTCAATATTTTTTATTCTAACAATATTCTCCAACTTATTTTTGGTTCATATTAATCAATATATGAAAGGCTATGCGTCAATACATTTCTAAATTAACATGTTCTTCAAGTTTCTTCTATGCACCATTATAATGTCAAGTGCAGCTTGTTCTGGTTTTAATACAAAAGATATTGATAAAACAGTTCACCTATTATAGATATAAAAAATGAAAGAGCTGTCTACGTTGTTTGTTAGATGTTGTAGATGTCCACTGTTTTTAGTCAGATCTCTGCTGTAATTACCAGTAAGGATGATCTCAGTCAATTCACAGACAAAATTTTATTTCTTCTAAATCACAATAAAGACAGACGATATATTCCTTACAGAAGGATTAAGACTAGATTTCAAGCATACAGCAAAATGGACACTTTATATAAGTGTGTTTATTCATAGTTAACTGGGCCAATCACGAATATATGATATTAATAATAGTCCCGTAGTAATATGTAGTGATATAAGGACACATGTACCTAGTGGATTGAGGGCCTCTCCTTGTGTTTTATTTTTTGAACATTTATTCCCCTTTGTTCTTGGGACCATGGTACAGCTACAGTTGTGGTCGATTTCATTCCAAGACCTTTTATTATTAAGTTGTCTTTTTATTAATTATTTTCCTTTGTGTCTTTTTTTCTCGAACTAGAATTTTTCTCCGATTCTAAAATTGTTTCATTCTTCAATTTCACAAGCTAGAACCTTCTTGATAGATTAACTGAATGTGGAATATATGAATAAAACAGGTGCGTCTTATTATACAGATTTTGTCCGCCTTTGGTTGACAGGTTTATTTACATCCGGTACAATTATCTATTCGGTGACAAGAATTAGGTCAACTGGAAAGTTATCAGAGTGAAATATAAAGACAATATTAATTGATGATATTATTGTTTTAAATAGAAACTATAAATGTAAATCAATAGATCAATGACGGGCCATTATCGTACTGACATAATAAAACTATTTATAATTGATATAATTTATAGTTTCCGATTACAGTCCGCTCACAGAATCATATATCAGCCTTTATTAAAAATATAATCGGAAGCACAATGACCTACTTATTTTTACAGAAGATGATGAGGTGGAATTGAAATAGAATATATTTTTCATTCACAACGAAAGGTTGTTTTAAATTAAATTCTATAATAACCCTCTTGTCGAGTGGATAGTTTGAATAGGGTGGATAGTTTGAAAAGGGTGGATAGTTTGAAAAGGGTGGATAGTTTGAAAAGGGTGGATAGTTTGAAAAGGGTGGATAGTTTGAAAAGGGTGGAAAGTTTGAAAAGGGTGGATAGTTTGAATAGGGTGGAAAGTTTGAAAAGGGTGGAAAGTTTGAAAAGGGTGGATAGTTTGAAAAGGGTGGATAGTTTGAAAAGGGTGGATAGTTTGAAAAGGGTGGATAGTTTGAAAAGGGTGGATAGTTTGAAAAGGGTGGATAGTTTGAATAGGGTGGATAGTTTGAAAAGGGTGGATAGTTTGAATAGGGTAGATAGTTTGAAAAGGGTGGATAGTTTGAATAGGGTGGATAGTTTGAATAGGGTGGATAGTTTGAAAAGGGTGGATAGTTTGAAAAGGGTGGATAGTTTGAAAAGGGGAATAAATGACACCGGCTATACCGGAAGTGAAATAAAATTGTCTGTCAGTATAAAGAAGAGAAAGTAAAAACACATGTCAGCAATCTTTTGTTCTTGAAGACTATTATAAAATATTAAACATCCTTATAAGATACATTTTCGTAAACCAAAAATCTCGTCCCAGGTCTATTGATGGACCCCTCAATAGAGAAATTCCATCAGGTGGTTCGATAAGGGTAAGCATGAACAAAAAACACTTTCTAATTCAAAAGACCCAACAATATGACAAGCGTTAAGCCACTAGTCTTCAGATATTCCTGATACTCGTATTGGGTGGCACATGGTGAACAGGGTGTTGGCATGAGTTTAACTGAACAGAACAGGAAGTGTTGGCATGAATTGAACAGAACAGAACAGGAAGTGTTGGCATGAATTGAACAGAACAGAACAGGAAGTGTTGGCATGAATTGAACAGAACAGAACAGGAAGTGTTGGCATGAATTGAACAGAACAGAACAGGAAGTGTTGGCATGAGTTGAACTGAACAGAACAGGAAGTGTTGGCATGAGTTGAACAGAACAGAACAGGAAGTGTTGGCATGAGTTTAACTGAACTGGAAGTGTTGGAATGGGTTCAACAGAACAGGAAGTGTTGGAATTAGCTGAACTGAACCGGAGGTGTTGGAATTAGCTGAACTGAACTGGACAGGAAGTGTTGGCATGAGTTGAACTGAACTGGACAGGAAGTGTTGGCATGGGTTGAACAGAACAGGAAGTGTTGGCATGAGTTTAACTGAACTGAAAAGGAAGTGTTGGCATGTGTTTAGCTGAACTGAAAAGGAAGTGTTGGCATGAGTTTAACTGAACTGAAAGTGATGGAATGAGTTGAACGAACAGGAAGGTTGGCTATGGTTGAACTGAACAGGAAGTGTTGGCATGAGTTTAGCTGAACAGAAAGTGATGGCATGAGTTGAACAGAACAGGAAGTGTTGGCATGGGTTGAACAGAACAGGAAGTGTTTGGCATGGGTTGAACAGAACAGGAAGTGATGGAATAAGTTGAACAGAACAGGAAGTGTTAGCATGAGTTTAAATGAACTGGAGAGGAAGTGTTGGCATGAATTTACCTGAACAGAACAGGAAGTGTTGGCATGGGTTGAACAGAACAGGAAGTGTTAGCATGAGTTTAACTGAACTGGAAGTGTTGGAATGGGTTCAACAGAACAGGAAGTGTTGGCATGGGTTGAACAGAACAGGAAGTGTGGGCATGAGTTTAACTGAACAGAACAGGAAGTGTTGGCATGAGTTGAACTGAACAGAACAGAAAGTGTGGCATGAGTTTAACTGAACTGGAAGTGTTGGCATGGGTTGAACAGAACAGAACAGGAAGTGATGGCATGTGTTGAACTGAACAGAACAGGAAGTGGTGGCATGGGTTGAACAGAACAGAACAGGAAGTGTTGGCATGAGTTTAACTGAACTGGACAGGAAGTGATGGCATGAGTTGAACTGAACAGAACAGGAAGTGTTGGCATGAGTTGAACAGAACAGAACAGGAAGTGGTGGATTGAGTTGAACTGGACAGGAAGTGGTGTATTAAGTTGAACAGAACAGGGAGTGTTGGCATGAGTTGAACTGAACTGGACAGGAAGTGTTAGCATGAGTTTAACTGAACTGGACAGGAAGTGTTGGCATGAGTTGAACAGAACAGAACAGGAAGTGTTGGCAGGATGGGGTTAACTGAACAGAACAGGAGTGATGGCATGAGTTGAACTGAACTGGACAGGAAGTGTTGGCATGAGTTGAACTGAACAGAACAGGAAGTGTTGGCATGGGTTGAACAGAACAGGAAGTGTTGGCATGAGTTGAACAGAACAGGAATTGTTAGCATGAGTTTAACTGAACTGGACAGGAAGTGTTGGCATGAGTTGAACTGAACTGGACAGGAAGTGTTGGCATGAGTTGAACTGAACTGGACAGGAAGTGTTGGCATGAGTTTAACTGAACTGGACAGGAAGTGTTGGCATGAGTTGAACAGAACAGGAAGTGTTGGCATGAGTTTAACTGAACAGAACAGGAAGTATGGATGGTTGAACGAACAGGAAGTGATGGATTGAGTTTAACTGAACTGAACAGGAAGCAGGAAATGTTAAAATCAGTTGAACAACCAGTAGTGATTATAACAATGTTCTCAGTCGGAATCCAGTCATAATCTTTCAATCTCCTTAATCTGTCTTCAATTCTTATTGTATTTTCACTGTCAGGGAAACTACAGTCTCGACACGAGGATTACAGTAGCATTAACTTTAAGTGGTATTTTATATAGAAACAGTTGACTAACGTTTAATTATTGACTATTCCACTGGAATACCACTGTAGAGCAGAGATAACAGTCAATCTATTACATAATGTGAATAATACGTGTTATGGTAAAAGAGTACTGCTGTCTTCCACAGAGCTTCGTAGTAACGACAGGTTTATAACTGATGACAGAAATCTAATACAAAATTTCCATTATGACAAGGTGGATATGAATACTGGAATTTTCATAAAAATTGATCGGCTTGTCTTTAAAGCCGTAAGACATGACCGATGCGACTGGGGTGTATTCATTCAACACAATACATACAATCGTCACTAGCATGTGTCATGACTTCGATAGTGACAATCTATCTCTGACAAAACACAAAAATGTTACAAATCAACACAATACAGAAACAATTAGATACGAGATCAATCTTTCATTTTACACCTCTTCAGTTCTATAATCACATTATAGTACCATAGCATTATTATAGAACTCAAGATGTCACGAAAGTTGAAAACGTTATACTTTAATGATAAAATAACTGTTAGTTTTACTTTTGTAAATGTATTACAATGACTTTATGGCAACTGAACTTGGATACTCATATAATACACAATTACTCTGGAACCATAATCCCAATTGTAATATAAATAATGAAGAATGTCGAGACGAGAATTTGTTTGAATGAAATCACTCATTAATAGTTAAACTTAGTTCTTGTTGACAACTAAACAACAATAGATATCAGGGTAATACTTGTCGTGGAACGAAACGTGTATTGACTTTACTAGACATCACCTATTTCTGGGTTATATTCTAGAGAGTGGTCCACTGTTGTACTATTGTCTGTTTATAGAAACACCAGACATACCTAACTCTAGGTTATATTCTAGAGAGTGGTCCACTGTTTACTATTGTCTGTTTATAGAAACACCAGAATCACCTAACTCTGGGTTTATTCTAGAGAGTGGTCCACTGTTGTACTATTGTCTGTTTATAGAAACACCAGACATCACCTAACTCTGGGTTATATTCTAGAGAGTGGTCCACTGTTGTACTATTGTCTGTTTATAGAAACACCAGACATCACCTAACTCTGGGTTATATTCTAGAGAGTGGTCCACTGTTGTACTATTGTCTGTTTATAGAAACACCAGACATCACCTAACTCTGGGTTATATTCTAGAGAGTGGTCCACTGTTGTACTATTGTCTGTTTATAGAAACACCAGATATCACCTAACTCTGGGTTATATTCTAGAGAGTGGTCACTGTTGTACTATTGTCTGTTTATAGAAACACCAGACATCACCTAACTCTGGTTATATTCTAGAGAGTGGTCCACTGTTGTACTATTGTCTGTTTATAGAAACACCAGACATCACCTAACTCTGGTTATATTCTAGAGAGTGGTCCACTGTTGTACTATTGTCTGTTTATAGAAACACCAGACATCACCTAACTCTGGGTTATATTCTAGAGAGTGGTCCACTGTTGTACTATTGTCTATTTATAGAAACACCAGACATCAACCAACTCTGGGTTATATTCTAGAGAGTGGTCCACTGTTGTACATGTATCAATGATGCTGTACTAGGTCAATGTTGGTAATGTTGTAACAGAAATGATAAGAACAGTGCTTAAACAATCATGATGTAGATTCCGGGGTGTTATAAATCATGTACTAGATAGATAAAACAAATATTTTGGCATCTTGCGACCCACTTATCTTTTCATAATTATTTTAATCAGTCGGCAGATTGTGTCCCGATATATCTCGAAAAATGCACACAGAATATTCGCGAAACTGAATTGTGCCAAAATATTAAGTGCAGTTTTTACTCCAACTTTTTATAGAGCTAGACAACGAAATTTGTCATGGTTTTCATTAGATTAGTGTGTCTAGTGAAACGTAATGGCTGTAAAGTTGAAGATCAGTTACAAATATTCCCTATCCCTCCCTCACACTGTCATCCCGTATCATGTTATTCCAAGCTATGTAGTCTCGGCCTTGGGGTCTTGGTGGTAGGGAGAATGTTGTGCAACCCTACCCATTATCCTCAGAGTCTTTCGGATGTTATTTTAAGTAGGATAATAAAACTGTCTCTGTAGGGGGTGATATTATAGATTATATAATCCTATTTATCAGTGATTATCGCTATAGTTACCCCACACCACTTACATGTTACCACACCAACTGTCAATCATTAAGTTATTGGAATGGTCAGATATATCAAACGTTATACTCTAGGCAGAGATCTTTTCTTTAAAATCGATTTGACAAAAACTATTAATGGATCCCTACAGGCACCACGAATTGCAATGTCAGTTGTGGTTCATGTTGAAAGTTTCAGCTCGTCAGGCTGTAGGAAGGCTGTAGTGAGAGACAGTCCATCCTACGTTCAGAACGATTCTCTACGTCAGTCCATTGGATATAATTAACTAAGTACTAACGATCTGATCTAAGTCTCTGGTGTGGAAATACAATGTATCCATATATAGTAAATCAGTTAATCGTGAACATACTGAGTTAAACGGAGAAATATCTATAAAGACAAGTAATCAGATCGTATACAGAAAAACTTGTAAACGCGGCCCGTTTTGTGATGAAGATAGCTAACTTGGTATGACTAATACCTCGTGCGATAGCGTCCCCTTTCTGTACTTTCAAAATCCTAACGTTAGAGTCAAGTAAGAAAGATTGATTTATAAATTGATTTGTGTGTTACTCTAGGGCCTGATGATTAGTCCGCTGAATCAAATTTAAGTAGAAAATTACCTGTTTACCAACTCATCTTAACTCCTAGTGGCCTCGTGGCAACTACAAACCCAGTGATAATGAATTAAGCCAAAAATAGTTGCTTTAATTGTAAGTGGGATGTATTTATCGTACGGTTATAGACCCCCTGGTGATAATTTAATGACATCTACATTGACTGACGGATAATGTCATCAACCAGCTAATAGAGTACTGGTATACCACTGCAGGGGGGGGGGGGGATGGCTATATCATGTTGCGAAAATGGTATACGAGGAAGTGATGGCCAGTGCGAAATGCATCCGGCTGCATTATAGTAGTTATACCTACGACTGACTGCTAATTTAGTTTTTTCCAGTTTTCCAAATGTAATCAAATAATCTAACCAAAGCAAACCAACAACTAGCATTCGAATACCAGTTAACAAGAATAATCATGATCAGAAGGAGTTTGGTAGAATGCAGAAGAACTATTATTGGACATTATTTAACAAAGTCGTCTGTAGAATATTTCCAGATGAATTCACAGTGAAGACAAGGCTGAAGATAAAATTACATGATGTTGACAACTTCAGGCTGAAATTAAAGAGTCGATTCCGGTAATTTGTTACAGTGATAACTTTAATAGAACCTTAATTACAAACATGTTACCAATTTTCAGGGTGAAATAACTGTTCTCAATTACCTAGTTAGTTTATTACCCTATATAATCACGTAACAGTTGCTGCCAATCGTTATCTTGTTCTAAAACCAGTCTTAATTATATGGACATTTTATTTTATAGGAATTGGTCTCCAAAACACCTGCTTTACCAGTAGATAAAACTTAGTTACAGCTATTTCAATGATCTTTACTGTAAATATATGGAATTGGTGTCTTAGAAGATAATATATATCTACTTAGCACCCAATAAGGTATTCTACAGTAGATATTGCTTGTATGATAAATATATTTATCACCCAATAAGATATTCTACAGTAGATATCACTTGTATGATAAATATATTTATCACCCAATAAGGTATTCTACAGTAGATATCACTTGTATGATAAATATATTTATCACCCAATAAGGTATTCTACAGTAGATATCACTTGTATGATAAATATATTTATCACCCAATAGTATTCTACAGTAAATATCACTTGTATTATAAATATATTTATCACCCAATAAGGTATTCTACAGTAAATATCACTTGTATGATATATATATTTATCACCCAATAAGGTATCCTACCGTAGATATCACTAGTATGATAAATATATTTATCACCCAATAAGGTATTCTACAGTAGATATCACTTGTATGATATGTATATTTATCACCCAATAAGGTATTCTACAGTAAATATCACTTGTATGATATATATATTTATCACCCAATAAGGTATCCTACCGTAGATATCACTTGTATGATATGTATATTTATCACCCAATAAGGTATTCTCCCAGTAATATCACTTGTATGATATTATATTTATCACCCAATAAGTATCTACCGTAATATCACTTGTATGATATGTATATTTATCACCCAATAAGGTATTATACAGTAATATCACTTGTATGAATATATATTATACCCAATAAGGTATTCCTACCGTAATATCACTTGTATGATATGTATATTTATCACCCAATAAGGTATTTACAGTAGATATCCTTGTATGAATATATCTATTTATCACCCAATAAGGTATTCTACAGTAGATATCACTTGTATGATATTTAACCCAATAAGGTATTCTCAAACATCTTTCTCGATATAAAAAATATCAGCAGTCGTTGATAAAATTGCAAAAAAAAAACTGATGGAATTTTGATTTATATAATCGAATAAGAAAGACTCAAAAGATGTTCTCTCAATATATAAAATATTCAAGCAGTCAGATTGTTACTAATTTCAGACTGTGTAGTATCATACAACAATTATACAATGATACCTTTACATTGAGAAGATGTTTAAAGTATTAATCTCCACGAATAGACGGATTTTAATTCCAGCTTGATGACCTGTCACAAGATGGTGGATTTATTGGATGTTTATGTAAATACTACCACAGATCGAGAGTAACCCGATTCTCCCATTAATTCCGTAAAATCAATCACAGTTTACCTTTCTGTGATTGATCTCTGACCCAATGGTAAGAAATTGTTTATAGTTGTCAGAATCTCAGACTCTGATTGAACATCATACCCAGTCAATTGATAGTTTTAACCTTTCTACGTCTGGTGATTCGTGAATTGATTTCTACCAGGTGGTTTAGGGGTTGCCATCTTTATAACTACATCACAACAACTTGATTACGAGAGGAGAAGGTCGTAATATACCAATGGTCTCCTTAAATAGGGCGCGGTGAATACAGGATGGTGTGTTAGATTTGAAATTAGATTTACTCACTGTGAAGACCGAATGTATTGAAATTAACAGATTTGTACAGGTGATCTACAACACTAACGAGTTAGTAAAAGATCGGCGATGAAACCAGGAAGTTGGACAGAAATGTACAAGTGTACTCAAGTAAGTATAGCAGTAAGTTAGTCGGCAATCAAGCTAGGAAGGTAGTGGGTATTTCGACTCATAACAGATCACTGCCAAAACAGAATATAATGAAATGGACAGACTCGTCCGGGTGTACTGCAAGAAGGCCTAGTATGTTAGTCGGTGATCAAGCCAGAGGGTTAGTTGGTTGTTCCAGCCCATAACTGACTACTACGAAGAAAATGAAAATTGAATACGTCCAAACTTGGTTAGCGGTCAAGAAAACCAATCCTGATAATAATTAAGATATACTAATTGCTAATGTCTGATTGGTCAAATGTAATTAACTACTTGGTCCAGTTATCGCCAGAGGCATTTCCGATAATTATCAAGGGCCGAGTTTCACCATCATGATATCCACCAACATTGCTATCAATCTATCTATCATTCTAGATTCTATATCGTAACAAAACCTTCAAGCTTATATGGAACATGAGATGAAATGCAATTACAGAAGCATCGGCATCGAAACGGGCTATATAGCTCCTAGAACAGTTCAACAATGACAAGATTATATAAAAGACATGAAAACGAGAGATAAAATCACATCGCTAAAGAGCAGGAAAACAATAAAACTAAGCTTTTATTAAAATGATTAAACAAATTAAATAGTTTGAATATAAATTTGAGATTTCGTTTCGAAGAAGTGAAACTGAGATCTGTGCCTGTAAAATTTCGATTGACTGAAAGTCGATTAAGACGAGAGAAATCTCTTCAAGTAGAATGATATGGCTAATAGCGAACAAGTACCACTACAGAAGATAAGACTGAAAAATCAAGCAATAGATAAAGGTTTATAACATTGTTGATCATAGTATATTTTACCAAATGTGGTGACGAGATGAGAAGGGGGGGGGGGGGAGAACGATCAGGTGATTCGACACTCACAGTTTCTTTAATCATCTGATGTGTTAATTATTATACAATAAAAGAATGCTCAGATTGTATTGTTTGGTACAATTAGAATATATATCTTCTTTACAACCCGTCTAATATAAATATTATTCGACATCTGCTTTTATGGTTCTTGTTTTGTACATGGTTAAATAGTGGGTCTAGTTTGTGTTAAGGGGTTGAAAAGTAACGTTCTTGTTTACGAAGTAACTAGTTAGTATTTTAACTCTATAGCTAGCGTATGGTAACATTCGTAACATATGGGTCTGGACTTTTAGAATTAAGATATTTTAAGTTTTATCCTCATCTATCATGTTTTTGGAATTTGATCTTGATATAAGTTTGTATTGGATGTTATAAATGTTTTAATAATGACTTGATAACATGGTAATAAAGATATTATTAGTATTACTATTATAGTAATATTATGAATAAATAAACTTACCTTGACCTGTTTCATTGGTATCAATATACTCCGACGTCATGAACTGACGAGTTAAGGTGGACTTGCCCACACCAGCACCCCCCAGTACTATCACCGAATAATACCCAGGGGCATTCGAGCTATTAGAATGATTAGATCCATCTTTTTCCTGTGAAATGGTCCGCTTTGTTTGGTCTCGGTGGTCAGTTCCCGTTGTCATAAGTCTCAAACTGCGAGAGCTTTTCTTTTTAAACGAGTCACCACGATTAACAACTCCTTTGGACGTCGTTTTGAAAGAACGAACCCTTTGTAATCGAGTTCCAGAGCCTTTAATATCGTCCTCTTCATTTGGGACACTTAATAAATTAATTGCACAGTTTGGGACACTGTTTCTACGAAAGGCAGGCACAATAACTTCTAGTTCATTAGATGATGGACGAGGTTTATTTCTGAAAGAGGATGCCCGGGATCCAGGCGCCGAGGCAATAACCAGCTGGTTACCAAACGGTAACGTCAAAGCATTATCCGAAATCGCACTACAAGCACTGTTAGCACTTATTTGTGAGGACAAACTAAGACGACGTTTCCGCTTATGATCCGGTCCGCGGGCCTCGTCAGCCAGATTAGTACCTTGCGTCATGATTTGGTAATCGGTTGGAAAGGCACCGTTGCTGTCTATATTAATCCGGGGTAGAAGTGACTCCAGTGTTCCCCTTTAGTGACTTAAACTCAGTAAAAAAATAAATTCACAAATTATCGTGGTAGTTGAAAACTTATAAAACTGTTAGTCGACTCAATAACTGACATATTGTGATGTTTTAAATATCCAGGTATATCTCTTTCGCTGTTACAATTATCGATTTTCAATATTTCAACTTCTAGAATATCACAACTTTTTAAACAATCAATAAACTATATAGTCTACACTGTATATTTTATATCAAGGTGTTTTATTCCCTGACGTGTGTCGGCTGCAAGTCGAGAATGTCGGCTGCTCCAATACATCAGTCAAACTGAGCAGATATCTGTAATAACCGTACGTCTGCCACTATTTATAGAGATTCCCAGTTTATCACGTGGTCCTACTTAGTCATTGCCTTCGATATTCTCTCTTTACAGATTCATTGGAATAAACAACATAGCCATTGACCTGAACGTTTGTTTAAGTGTAATCGGTGATCAGTCAAAATTTTCAGGGCTTTGTCCATAATTTTACCATGAGTAAGTATCAACAGAGAAGGTTGCGCAAATAACTATCTAATGAGCTTGGAGTATGAGAGAAATATCTCGAAACGTTGCGGTTTTCATTACGCTAATTGAAATCAAAATAATCTCATTCATATTTTGATTACTTTATTACTATGTATAAGATTGTATGACCGATTTCAACTGTCGTTTAGCTTCGGGGCTTTACAGAATCTTTACATTGATTTGACATTTCATACACCGTTGTTCTGACTTCGCATCGAATCTGTTTTCCAAACCATACGCGTTTTAAATTCGTAATTATCCCTTATCATACTGCTACTGCCATTGAGACGACAATAAATATAGTTGATAGTAAATCTTTCTGTGAAAACATTGGCGTCCCCAATAAAATACAGTTTCAGATTCCGTATATCGGGAGGGGGAGGGGGGGGGGGTTGGTAGAACGCGTTCGTTTCTGGATTAGTATACGGTAGAAGTGTAAATCGCGGTGTACAGATGAGTGTTAGAAAATGAAATGTGTAAAATGTATTAACAGAAAATAAATTATAAGTTACTACGATAACTATAATGAACGTTAACTGTGAATGTTTTTTGTCATGAATATTCATAAAACACATTTAGACGTAAGATCGAACAAAGGACAAATAATTCAGTCTTTGTCTTTTAAGTTTACGTTATATTCGAATTGGGTCAACAATTTCAATTTCCAGAACAAGTCTGTATGAACTGTACAAGAATGCTGAGTTATTTCTGGAAAATGTGCTCTATTTTCTATTCTTGGTCTCTGCAATTCCAACTCTGCCTTGAAGAATTCTGACCATTCCGGTCTGGTAGTGTTTTGTTGTTGTTTCTTTGTCATATCATTCAGTAAAAGAAGGGAGACAATTCTTGTTGTCATTGTTTATTTATTAAAACGGACCACTCAGCACGAGGTTGTTGATGTAAATGAATTTCGTGCCAAATGAAAAATTCCTTGTTGATTAAATTGTGTTAATAGAAAAGTCACTTATGATCTGGTTTTAGTTGGATACTTGAAATGAAAGGAATTTGATAAAACAAAAGTAAAGAAAAACACTTAGAACCATTGACATTCCAACACTAGTTTCAAAACTAAGTGAAGTTTTTTCATTGCACATTAACTCCGGTAAAAACAGGCACTTTAGATCAGAATGTATTAAGATTCGCCATCACCCAAAACGGTCTATATAGTACCATAATTTAAAGCATTAAAATGAAAAGGTAATGAACACAGTGCAAATAAAACAACGATGCTAAATAACCCTAAAGAGGTAATAAGACACACTGATAAAGAGGATTAAGAGAAGGAATCTAAGATATGTTGTATATTTATATAAGTATAATCAACAGTGACAGCCACACCACGTGACGTGTGATGCCATGAATGACACAACAAGACACCACGTGACCTTCAATACCTAGACATTTAATTTCCTTTTAAGGCATGCTCAACTAAAGACTGAAGACAATCAAAATTCGGTGTTTATGCTTATTAGACAGTTAGTTAGTGTTAGGGTGAGATGAGAATAGCATTCTCAAGAAAGCACTGGCCTAGGTCATGAAGTAAGAAACAACATTATACGATGAGATAGTTAATGTAAACAATAGTTAAAAATGGTTAAGGTTATAATCATGAAAAGTATGGAAGATCTTTCAACGGTTCTGGGTCTCTGACTTTAGCAATTTCTAATTGTGTTAAGGAGTAATTATAACGTAGTCCAAGGTAAAGATTCAAGGTAATACAAGATGCAATATTACACTTACCTGTAATGTTTTTGTACGTGTGACAGTTAGCTTCATATCTAGGCCATTATGACCGGGTCATCTAGAAATAATATTCTAATTTGCAGATGACCCAGTTATATGAAAGATGACGTCAATGTAATTAAGGTGATGCTGTTAGTATTAATTAAGATACTAATTATAGTAGATGAATTGGAACGATGCCGTATTGGTAGCTATATATATTCTTAACCTTGTTTCACTACATGTCAGTTTGTATAGATTTATCTCTTTAAGTTATCAACTCTCTAAAAATATAATTAGAGCTTAAACCAAGTTGACAAACCACATCTGTGATGCAGGTCGGAGGGACTGACATGGTAATAGCGTCTTGTCGTTCGGATGGGACAATAAACCGAGGCCCCGTTTTCAACAGGCTAAAGATATCTCGACGGTTGGCATACCCTAAAACCTGATACGAGATAACAGTTACCAGATATTGAACCGAGCAGCAAAACGACAGGGAACTATTTTGTAATGAATTCTAAGCATGCTTATCAGCCCGAAAAATCTTTCTTTTTTTTTTAAATTTGCTTTTTTAAAATCGTATATAAAGTGGCACTTTTTGTTATATTTCTAAATACCCTCATGTCAGTTATTAAACATTATGTATTAGCTCCTTTCGAAGTTGTTTATAAGAATATGACTGCGTTCATAATTGCTTGCTACCAGTATAATAGGCTGAAAATTGGCCTGAAGACGACAAGAGAATACTTATTGAAACGTCGCCTGTTATGTTCTATTAAAGTAATAGTTATATCCATATATCGTGTGATTGTTTATATCATATCCGGTTACTAAATGCCATTCAAACATCAGTATAATAGTGTTTTTTAAGACGAAATTTTAGTATGTTGACCTTTTACAAACTTAATGAATTCTATTTAAATTTGACGTAATTAATGTAACAATTGTGTTTAATTTGTTTAACAATGTTCTAAATCACCGTTAAATAAAATAAAAAATTCACTCAGCTAACTGGGAAATATTGTGAACTTTTTCCAAATGCACATTTTAAAAAAAATGATTGATCATTTTACTGCCTGATAAGCAATGAATTCATTGCAAAATAGTTTGAGATCGTTTCCTGGTCGTTTTTCTGCTCGGTTCCATGTCGGTTCACGTTTTTGGTCGATAATACTTAGTATCAGGGAAATAGTTCAAAGCATCATTGAATAACATCAAAAAAAGGTAAAATAACAAATTTTAGGGTAGTAGGGCCCCGAGGGAATTTTGAAAAATAATTTGAAGACAAGTTCCATAAATAAATCAAGAAAATAATGGTTTAAACATTTGTTGGTGGTGGCAAGACATTCTAGTTTTCGCTAGATTTGACGGTTCCTTAAAAAATTGTTACTATAAATATCTGGTATCTCGTATCTCGTTTCTGATATCTCGTATCAGGTTTTAGGGTATGCCTCGACGGTTGGCTGATGTCCGATCCAGACAAAATTTCCAAATTGCACATTGCAGATTGCTTGAGTCTATTAGGTGCAGACTAGTAGGACGTTTAAGTCCATTAATTTCGTAATCCAAATATGGCAGTAGCAGAGCTTGTTAGGGATTTCTTAAATTAATTTTTAAATTATTGTCAGAGTTACCTCCCGTAAAAATACAAAAACAAGTCAATATAAATATTAAGCGATAACTGTGTTATTTTATGTAAATTCCAGATCACCGTGCTCAACAATATTGATTTCATATGATCAGAGTTATTTCATATTGTTAGTAGAGTTAATTTGGCTGTAAAATTAATTATTAAATGTCACAAGCAGAAAGGTATAAACAGATACAAGTTACAAGCAAAATTAACCGATATCAGTATCCACTGGAAGTGAACTTGTTATCTACCAACAACTACCTAGTTGTGATATCAGTTAGCTAGAAGCGAACGTTAACTTGTCATCTACCAACAACTACCTAGTCTGTGATATCAGTTAGCTAGAAGCGAACGTTAACTTGTCATCTACCAACAACTACCTAGTTTGCGATACCAACCTGGAAGTGAACGTTAACTTGTCATCTACCAACAACTACCTAGTTTGTGATATCAGTATCCACTAGAAGCAAACTTAAACCGGTCATCTACCAACAACTACCCAGTCTGTGATATCAGCATCCACTAGAAGCAAACTTAAACCGGTCATCTACCAACAACTACCCAGTCTGTGATATCAGCATCCACTAGAAGCAAACTTAAACATGTCATCTACCAACAACTACCCAGTCTGTGATATCAGCATCCACTAGAAGCAAACTTAAACCGGTCATCTACCAACAACTACCCAGTCTGTGATATCAGCATCCACTAGAAGCAAACTTAAACTGGTCATCTTCCAACCAATCGTGTCATATTCCTAACATCTTCCAAGGGAATAGGTGGTAGGTATATCCGACGTAATAATATGGGGTAACTTCCGGTCTGTTGAAGAATTGTCTTGATCGGTTTGGGGAGTTTGTTTTCTTTAGGCTTTGCTAGAGATAATATTGACGTTATCGTCTTACATTCACCATAACGTATTGCGCCAACAGGAGAGATGAAGTGCTGTGTCGCTCTCGTCTTACTTATACTCACCTTATCAACTGTTATCGAAAGCCTCAACCAGTCTGTGACTGGCAGTGAAACACATACTGATTGATTGCAAGCTTCCGGAACCTATATTGTTTCAGCTTGATACATTTCATTTCATTTCACCGTTACGTTTTTTTGACCTGAGTTAAGAATTGGAATTGATCGATGAGTGGACCGATTCTTTCAGTTTCATGAAGTTGTATCAGCGTTAAAGAGTTTTGAACACTTTTAATCTTGTGATAGCTTGACATATCATAAAGTCGGAAAAACGAAATGGGGTTTAACGTCCTACTCTTCTGCATCATTTGACGAAGCCATTCAGGTTGCATTGAGGGAGAGTTTGCCATGATAGTGGTATTAGCCTGCTCTTTTTGCGGCAATTTCCAATTTCGAAGGATCTTTACGTGCACAGCCCGTATCACTTATTAAGTCGGAAGATACGGAGTCGTGTTGGGTCTTGGCTGATACAAGGTACCGTTTTATCATCACCATGGGTTTCCACTGGGTATGATGGGATAGAACTGGTTGTTCTAAGAATACCCCGTGATGTTATTAAGTATAATAAAAAGGATTGTTACAAGCGGTACAGTAATACTGTACTGGGTTGCACCACTTCACGTTCCAGGTATCTTAGTGTAATACTAATATATTTGATATACGGTAATTGAATAAACATTTATTATCAAAGCTTGTGAAATAATTCATCAAATGATTCAAGATGTAATGTTAAAAAAATTAGTGCATTTTGAAAATAAGTGCACTGGGAGACGTCTTTGAAGTTAAAGGCGCCGAGTCATTGATCGTCGTTTGCTTGGATGTCGACAGTTCGTTGGTGATCAGAAGTTCTTATCCAAGGATCTCAACAAGGACCTCAACAAATTTCTCATGTTTGCCTAGTTTTTAATCAAATTCAATATGCCCCTCGTATCAAGAATTTGTATAGATTTTTTGGATCCTAAAAGCAGATACTCAGTCATGACGTTATTTAATTTAAATACATGTTTGGACATTCATTATCGTATCGCAGATATAGATGGATGGTTCTAGTTTTGATTTGGAAGATTGGTAAGATGGAGAGTTAGATCTATAATAATTACTGTCATCAGCATACAGATAGACATTCCCACCATATTGTTGTACTGTATCGCCCAGGAGGGTTTTACGATGTAATTTATAACAGATCGATGAGATACATCAGCTCAAAACTACACACTGACCTCAACTAATCAGATACCCACTCAACAGGCCAAGAGATAGGTTCAAGGTTTGTTCAGTTACGGGACATATTTTGCTAGATTTTTTGTGTAAAATTTTCATAAATTTCAGTCCTACAGAAAAGTGCCACTTTAAGATCAACTTGGTGTTCAGAGTGCATCTATATCAGACTTGAATATTGCTCAATCGATGGTCAGTTCAAATATATTAAGAATTTAGAAGAGGTTTCTATCATCTTAAAGAATGATCAGAACCTAAAACTAGTAATGGCAGACGGCGAGATAAACAGGAATTCGGTTATCCACGAACACGTTTGGTGCAGTATTTTATATCTTGCGATTCCATCAAGGACATTTCCTCTGATGTGTTTCTATGTTAATTTAAATTAAAATTATAATATAGGAGTGTTCACGAATAATTCGTGTCTTATTTTACAACTTTAAAAACAAATTCCAAATACCACAACCAGTATTCGTACCAGAGTCACCACCCCACTGTCAATTTAGTACCTTTCAAATACAGCCAAACTTGTACAAGCCGTCGCTAATATTTACAATGCCACTACGTGAAACACCCATCAAAGTTACCTCTATAAACTTTCTCTTACCACCCTTTTCACGTAGCAATTTCATTGAAATGGCAAATCAAATACTATTGTTAACAGTCTGGTTTTATCAATTGCATATAATACTTTGCCAAAACTAACAAATATTGATGCGATATCCGGGGACTT
Source organism: Nipponacmea schrenckii (assembly GCA_030562195.1). Taxonomy (NCBI): domain Eukaryota; kingdom Metazoa; phylum Mollusca; class Gastropoda; family Lottiidae; genus Nipponacmea; species Nipponacmea schrenckii. The sequence goes on from JAUJPP010000006.1 coordinate 2,578,138, forward strand.
TTATCTGTAACCTTTATATTCTTATATTATTAATACAACTTGAACAAATTACCAATGTAACATTTGAACAGCGTATTGGAAAGAAGTCAATTTATGTGTCCTAATCAGAATAGCTCGTTTTGATTTCTGGGTTAACGGTTCAATATTGGATGAGGCTGATCCAGATTTGTTTTTTTATTTTTACTTCAGGATAACCTATATAAAACGAGGGATTAAATTATGTTATAACACACTTCTTTAATAACAAAGTACATAAAACACATCTTTAATAACAAGGTACATAAAACACATCTTTAATAACAAGGTACATAACACACTTCTTTAATAACAAGGTACATAACACACTTCTTTAATAACAAGGTACATAACACACTTCTTTAATAACAAGGTACATAACACACTTCTTTAATAACAAGGTACATAACACACTTCTTTAATAACAAGGTACATAACACACTTCTTTAATAACAAGGTACATAACACACTTCTTTAATAACAAGGTCATAACACACTTCTTTAATAACAAGGTAATAACACACTTCTTTAATAACAAGGTACATAACACACTTATTTAATAACAAGGTACATAAACACTCTTTAATAACAAGGTGCATAACACTTATTTAATAACAAGGTACATTACACGACAGTTTTAATACAAATACACTTTCTTTATGAACAAAGCGTTTCATTAAATACAATTGTTATCAAGCCTATCTAACTACATTTTTAATCAAGTTTAAGCCACTCGTAGCTTTAATGAACTTACACACAATAAATTGGCAAACAAACTTTAAAATAAGTTATATGAACACTTCTTAATTAACCAATCATTCACCTTCGACATTTTAACATTAACAATCTTTAAACATTGGCTCAAACTCAAACTTTAAAAAATACTGAAACTTTATTATACCAAGGCTTCAGTTCACATTTTAACATTCTCTCTTATACTCAAAACACTTTAATAAAAGACTGAAAATCTTTCAAACAGGTCTATTACAACTTTCTTTAACAAGACACATTCTTGTTAACATCAAACAACTTTTTAAAGCAAGGTTAACTAATCTTACTAACAAGTATATTAAAGACCAGTTTACACAATACCAGTTTTAGTTGAAACAGTACCAAAATTATTCCTCTTAAAATTCACGATTATTATTATTCCTTAATCTAGATTTCAAACACCAACGAAAAAAAATAAGTTTCAAAAGGATGTAAGTGAGGAGTTGGACATCATTTTGAAACTTATTTTTTTTAGCTTATGATATATTTTGTCTTAAGTTTTAAGATCATCGTTCAGCTGTTTTAAGGTTGTCGACTTTTAAAAACAAACTAATCTGTATTTTATATTTTAAAATATATTTTTGTTATAATTTTGTTTTTGCTACTTTGTTTTTAATGCCCTTTTTGGGTCTGTGATATTGTTTTTAAAATGGTTTTTGCCACCCATTTTAGGGTTTCTATGACATTTTTTAATTTATTGTGTTTCAATCTTTTTTGTTTTTAATCGTATTCAGGTGCTTTATAGTCTGTTTTGGTGCCGATGTACCTATATACATTTTATTTCATTTGTCGTAAGTTTGGTATTTCTCAATCTACAATACTACACTTACAAAAAGATTCTGTAGAAGCGACCTCGAGCAGTCGAAAATAAGAAAACTTACGAGTGTTGCTATACTTACGACACAATTACAGGAAACATTTTTATTTGAAACGGGAACCAGAGTTTTACAAGATTATCAACTTCTTTAATGTTTTAAAAATTAAAAAACTCATAAACCCTGTCTGTCTGTTATTACATTTCATTATAAGTAACATTTAAACGCTGTGTTATTACGTCATGATGTATATATAAATAGAGTTATTTAAATAATATACTGTGAAGTAATGAGAAGTAATTATTATATTTTTAATTAAAACTTGAATCAAGTTATCACTAATTACCATAAACTTCTTTTTAAAACCTACTTCAATTAGCACATCGTTCAAATTTCACAAAAATAAATCTTTATTACAATATACGACCTTGGTTATAGTAAATATTTATTATGTTCACATAACCTGTATTAAAATGAAATTATACTATGTGAGAAAGGTAACACCATCTCCTCTAACGCAGATTTACTATTAGCCCTGTGTCTTCAATATAGTTTCTGTAAGGGAAACAGATCCTACATGATAGGGTTTGGTTGATGGATGGATTCAAAACTAGTGTCTTTGGAACGGAACCTTGGTAGAGAACTGAGAGATTAAAATGGTAATTCAATTGTAGAAAAAAAGATGAAAATGATTCCTGAAAACTGAAGGCGGTTATTACTACTACTAGATACAAGTGCTTCACATTAAAATAACTTTGTTAACTTCATAAAAACGAATATATTTTCTTTAACTCGTTGACTTAGTCAATTTTCTGTAAATTTTCCAAGCGGTGAGCGCATCGGGGACCGTTCATCTTAAATCCATAGTGTTCCATTCACATTTAATCTCTAGTGATGTCATCCATTGTTCTAGCAGTTTGGTTTGATCATATGATTACTACTGGTAATTGTAAGAAAGTTTGAGCAAGATACAATGTTTTAAAAATAGTAAGTCTATGTCACTGGTTGGTAAACTGTTCAATTCTTGAAGTACGAGTTGTGCCCCTTTTCTATTATGTATTCAGTCCCTTTCGGTTAATACGATAAAACATATTCCCTCCTTATTCATTTTTCTCATTATCAAATCCCTCAATAAGCGGGGTTTAAAATATAAAAACCCTATGCCGAGTTCTATCCTTGGTTATAGACCTCGAAATATTCACTAGAAACTCATTAAGATGTTCACTTTATAACGGTTATCTAGTGTATATAAGTTATCTCAGAGTAATGTTATATTTATATAAAAATATAGATAAGGGGATCTGGAATAATTTAGACGGTTAATAGGTTCAAATTCGGGTCAAAGTGACAATTTGTAAAATTTCCATCATATTAAAAGTTTTAAAAGAAAGGAATATACCCGGATGAACTGAAGATCTTCAAGGTTAGTGTTAGGATCGCGACGGTGTGGGGAAAACAATTCTGTGTGGTTATAAATCCTTTTATGTGTTTCCCGTTTAATTATTGTTCATTTAAATAAGGGGGTTTAAATTAAATTTTTGTTTTTTTAAAAAAAATTTAAATTTGGTAATTACGGTTTAAAACCAAAAATGAAATTTTAAAATTTCCTTAAAAAAAAGTTTTAAAGGGAAAAATTTCGATTTTCAAAAAATTTGAATTGGGAAACAATTTTTGTTTAAAAATATTTTTGGGTATCCGAAATCCCAAAAAAAATAAGTTTTTTTTATTGGAAATTATTTTATTAAAAACCAAAAAAAATAAAATTTAAGAACTTAAAATTCTTTGGGGAAGGGGGTAACCAAATTAATCTTTTTAAAGATAAATTTAAGAAAATTTTATCAACCTTTAAAAATTAAAAAATAATTTTATTTTAAATTACACCCCTAAAAAAATAAATTTTTTCCCGGGAAAAAGGGTTTAAAAATTTATTTTCTTTAAACAAAATGGGGGAATATTTCGGGTATTTAAACCTTTAAATTGTAAAAAAATAAAAACTAAAAAATTTTGTTTTAAACCCCGGGGTTTAGGCCGTTAAATTAAAATACCAAAATTTTTTCGGGTTAGAGGGGAAAAAAATTTTTTAAAATTTTAAAAAAATTTTATTCAAAAAATAATTTTCAAAACACTTTTAAAATTAAATACAACAATCTTTTTTTTTAAGGGCAAAATTGGGTTTAAAAAAAAAATTTTCTGTCTAACATTAAACCCATAGAACAAACATAACTCTTTATTTTACAGGGTCGAATTGGGCCCAATAAAAGGGGCATGATCCTGTCTAACATTCGTCCCATGGGGGGGGGGGGGGGTCACAATGAATGATACGAACAAGCTTGTTCCGAGTCTTTGCGATAAGACAATTGAAATAAGGTTAATTGTTTAATCAAATCGATCTGGAGTCAAACGAATCTGATGTGATACTAAAATCGGGATACCCTTTTAACCTAAAAAAATTTCCTCCTTTTTCGTCTCCCTTTAGAACAAAATCAATCTGACATCGGCATGGAGGGTAGTTCCCCTTTTTGTTTTAAAGAAAATTTATTAGATATTATTTTTCCTGCGTTTCAACTTGGTTTTCGGGATATCATCTTGTAGACACACTCCTGTCTCGCTTTAAGAATGTCATTGTGTTTCAGTAATTCGACATTCATACACCGTTAACTGGACGTGTTTACAAGAGCTACCAAACTACCCTTAAACTTTGATTAATTTTTGTTTGTTGTAAATGAGTTTATTAACAATTTATATCGGAGTTTTTTGTTTATACTAAGATTGTTAATGGTGATTAAAAACACCTGTGATGTAATTACCGGTCTTAAACATTCTCACCTGAACATTCTTTGATCATTTCTTCATCAAATCTGTTTAATATGGTTTATATAAACAGACAAACAGAATACATACAATCGGATAATTCTTAACATCGTAAATAATACAGGTTTACTTTAATTAGCGTAGTTGGTTTTAGGGTATATTAAGACGAGTCTCAATGAAAGCACTGACCTAGGTCACAATAGATAGAGACGGGTATCAATGAAAGCACTGACCTAGGTCACAATAGATAGAGACGGGTATCAATGAAGACTGACCTACTCACAATAGATAGAGACGGGTATCAATGAAAGCACTGACCTAGGTCACAATAGATAGAGACGGGTATCAATGGAAACACTGACCTAGGTCACAATAGATAGAGACGGGTATCAATGAAGCACTGACCTAGCCTCACAATAGATAGAGACGGGTATCAATGAAAGCACTGACCTAGGTCACAATAGATAGAGACGGGTATCAATGAAAGCACTGACCTAGGTCACAATAGATAGAGACGGGTATCAATGAAAGCATTGACCTAGGTCACAATAGATAGAGACGGGTATAATGAAGATGACCTATCACAATAGATAGAGACGGGTATCAATGAAAAACTACCTAGGTCACAATAGATAGAGACGGGGGATCAATGAAAGACTGACCCAGGTCACAATAGATAAGCTTAAAAAAGTTTTATATCACAAAAATTAAGACCTTTTGAAAAATGAATAAATTGGGGGGAAAAAAAGTATTCCAAAAAAAACGGGTTCAAAAAACTTTTCCTACCTGAAGGCGGGCTAAAGATATGGAAAAATAAACGGGGAAATGGAACGCCTAGGGCAAATGATAGAAGGGGATTAAGCTGATGTCACAATTAAAAGGGTTTTTTTAAAAAAACTGACCCGTCACAATAATAAACTAAAAAACAGACTTTACAAAAGAAAATACTGGCCCCCTGGGCACTGTAAGAGGGGGATTGAAAATGCCAGCAAAAGATAAGACTTCAAGGCAACCCTTTCCAAAAATAAACGGGGTTTAAACTCCCCTTTACTGATAAGGGCTTCAGTAAAAATTTCCCACACAATAATAAACGGGTTTAATGAAAGATTTCCCACCAAAATAAAACGGTTCAAGGTTTGGTTAAAGAGCCTTAATTAAAACTGACCATTTTCAATTAAATTTTAATTTGAAATTACTTCCAAAAAGAACGGGGTTTAAATTTAAAGAGAAAAACCTAAAAAAATTTCCCAATTTTTGGCCCCCAAAGGTTGGAATAAAATAAAAGTAATGGAAACTAGTCTACGGTAAGATAGTATTTACCCCTGTGTTAAATTTAGATTTTTCCCTTTAAAATCCAATTTTATTTACAAATAAAAAAGACTAAAAAAATTATATTTTTTTACCTTTTTAAAATTTTTTTTTATTTTTTTAGAAAAACCTCATTTTTTAAATTAATTTTCCCAAAAAAACTGTTTAAAATTATCACCGAAGCCTTGGAATTTTTCACTCTCAAACCCCGCTATGGGTTTCTACCAAAAAACACCACCATTTTTAAACGACCTAATTAACTGAATTTTACTGGAATTTTTTAAATTATTTTTAATTCTATTTTCACATAAAAAATTCAGGAAATTCAAAAATGAACAAAATCATAAAACTTCACAACAGAATTTTTCACCTTGGGGAATGTTGTAAATGGTTAGCTTCGTTGTTAAAAAGTTGGAAAAAGTGTGTTGACAAACCGACAACAAAAATATTAAAAAATTTTTTTTTAACCCAAATTATATTTTTTAACCATTTGTAGATTATTACTAAGTTTATAGTAACCCTCAGTTGTTTAGCTTTTAATTTTACAAATATTAACCATCTGTTTATTTATCACGAGGCCTTGGAACTCTCCACCTTCTGCGAAAACATGCTATTTGATCTCTGACCTAAGCAAAACAACACATCTTATTTTAATAATTTAACGATCACTAACATTTTACCAGCTCGGACCTCTACTTGTAAGTTTTCGGGAAATATTATTACCCTGTAGTCACTAGATTCTGTCTTAAATTCTACAAACGCTTGGTAATGAACGTAGTTTTGCATAGATATTTCACAGAGAAAGTTGCGCAAAAAGCTGAAACAAAGATCTAGTTTGAGAAGCTTGCAATCAATCAGAATGTTTTTCACTGTCAGGCGAATCTGGTAGTGCTCACAGACTGGTTGAGGCTCTCGCTTGATTAGATAACAGTTGGAAAAGTGTGTATGACCAAGACGAGAGCGACACAAAACTACTTCATTTCTCCTGTTTCAACACCATATATATTTATTTGGTTTTATAGGGCAGATAATTGAGTTGTTCACAGATCAGTTGAACAAGTTCTGATTGTTTATCTAATGATATTAAAATGATAATTTGTTATTATAACTATAATATGTTGATGTTAGGACTGTAAAAACCCTGATAAAATATAATTACCTCCCTTATCTATTTTACCCAGTAACCCAACACTGTCTCTTGATATACTTACAACAATATTTTAACATTAAAACATTAAGATATATGGATACTACTTCTGCATTTATAACATACTACGTTTCGAAACACATACAGGTAACGTTATCAAGTAAAGTAACGTTACCTGTATGTGTTTCAAAACGTAGTATGTAATAAATGTAGTATATCCATATATCTTAGTGTTTTAATGTATCTCTTCCTATTTCTATATGTCTTATAAACAAAATAACAGTAGTCTTAGAACTTATTACGCCGTATATGGCCAAAGCAATATTGAACAACACAATACAAATACAACTTAACAAAAACATTTTACAGAATTTAAACATTTGATACAAACAGAAATATATCAAACAATGACTAGAGTTTTAATTATTGTCATCAGTTTCTATTTTTGAAATGTATAAAATAAAAATGACCCGATATATTCAAGTATATTACCACTGTTAGTAGTCATCCTATATTTGAGTTTTTCTATATCACACATTGATTAACATGCCAATTGATTGGCAAATTAGAAATTGCCACTCTTTGTTTCCATTAGACTTTTTTTTTTCGGGAAGCTCCCTAGCCCAACTCGAAAATGGTATAGAAATTTGGTTTGAAAAATACGATAAGAAACGTACTGGAATAGAAAATGAATATATAAAACTAAAATTTTTACGCATCAGTAGTTAGTAATTGCATAATAATAATATGCATAGTTGCATTACTTTGTTGCTAATTATCCGATCGCTTTGAAAATTACAGAATATAGAGAAGTCGCCTATAGAAATAAAACCGCATCATAACAAATTTTAATAAGTCCGCTAATTTTTATCCGATTTGTCCGATTTTGGTGTTTTTCGAAACCTTGTTATTTTATCTAAAACTTGTTGGGAACAGAATTTTGATTTTCAAATTTAAATTTTTGTAATGCCCTTTTGAAAATTCAAAAGGCCAAATCAAATGACCTTGGCCTTCAATGACCCTGAATTTTTTCATGTAGAATGTTGACCTAAGCTATCCACACCTATGCCTATTATGATCGACAGCAATTTTTTTGACCTTCAATGAACCTGAATTTTTACAAGGAGAATGTTCTTGACCTTTGCTATCACACATAGGCCTTTCATGGTCGACAACAATTTTTTTGTACCCGTTTTTTAAAAAATTGAAAAGGCTATATCAAGCGACCTTGACCTTCAATTACCTTAATAATTTTCAAGTAAAATGTACTTGACCTAAGCTGTCCATACATAGGCCTATGCTTATAATGGTTGTTAAAAAGTTTGTTTTGAGTGTGTAAAATTCCAAAGGCTATATCACGTGACCTTGTATCAAGTGGCCCCATAGGGGTTGTTTGCCACTCTCAGTACTGTTCACAGTTCTAGTTTTTATTTGTAATTATATTTTCGAACAACTGTTTTCTCTGTAAAGTATTAAAAGACAGTACATGGCGAATCTCACCCTTCAACACATTACATGTATCACATAACAACCTGTCTGTGGTTTATTGCATCAGATCTACTGAGGTAGGTTAGGTAATAGTACACGATTTAATTTATTCTGGTCAGCTACAGACAGAGTCCTGGTTAGTAAAGGGTAAATAGGTAATAGGTAATAGGTTATAATCAGTGGGTTCATAAAAATATTATTGACTTATTCTCTAGAAGGCTCCCATTGGTAAGATGTGATGCAGTCTTATCATCACAACCTGTTTGAGATTTCACTCCAGTGAGAGTTCTAGTTCTTCATTCAGTTGTAAGTACGAGGACTGTGACATCACATGGGTAATACAATAGACAATCTATCTAAGGCCAACAAGTACATTTAAATGTACCGGATAACTTTTACATTCAAATTGTTGATATTCAGAACCTAATGTGAAAGGGTTTGTTATATATTTATTAACGTATATATCCTTATAATGTTCTGTAATTATCAACAAGAATTAAAATGTAGTATTGGGAATTGGTATTATTCTAACAAGCCTTATGGCTTATGTTGCTAAATTAGAATCTGTTAAAGGTTTAACCAATTTGATACATATTCGGTTGAGTTCAATCAGAACGTAACTGTTTGGTCCATTTATACATACGATAGGATAGTTTATACACACGATAGGATACTTTATACATACGATAGGATAGTTTATACATACGATAGGATAGTTTATACATACGGTAGGATAGTTAAGAGAAGACGTTTTCACTATTTAATTCAGAATTCAGTTATTCGTCTTCACTTTTTAAATATAGAGTTGAACAAGTGTGAGAATCTGGATGCTACAGAACATCTTCACTTGATAAATAAAAACCTTTAAACTTCTGACGAATTCTATATTTGGTATATACGAATGATCTGTAAAATGATAAATTACTAGATAAGTAGACTAAAACCTTCTACTGTTTTGAGGCCACATTACTTCTGCACCGAGTAATTCACCTTGGTCTACAACCTACAACAACTACATGTATTGGCAAAATGTATCACTGCACACTTTATTCCGTTGACAATTTTCTTTAGACGAAATATTTGTCTTATAAACAATAAAAAAAAATTAATAAAGTAAAGTTTATTCAAGTACTATACGACCGTTGTCATGGTACAAACCTTAACGATTTCCGTATCAAATATAAAATACAGATAATAATTTCTAAAATAATGAATACAAATAATAATAGCACAATAATTTGTCTTATAAAAACGATAGCAATACGCCTCAAGTTGCTTTGCTAATTTCCATTGACAAAGAAGGAAGAAGAGTGGACACAATATACAAATATTACACTCTAGATATCACAGATTATCGAATGTCATTTACAGTTTGTGTAGGATAGTCTGTCCAGAATGGGGAATTTTTATAAAAAAGAAAGACAACTGAAAATCTATCAAAATCCGAGTTTATAGAATTCGACAAATTATGATTATGTTTAAAAACAAGAGTTAGTCTGCTTTTGCTTTTAGATGTAGAAAGAATTAATTTGATTGAGATGGCTGGTCATGTATTGTTGAGTGGTGGGGGAGGCTACTTAGAATTACAATTCACACATATCTAGACCACAATTATGTGAGAATTTAAACGATTTGTTAACACCAATTATTATTGAATTGTTCTATTCTAGTTTGGACGTTTATTACTATGAATATATTGAAATATATAAATCGTGAGGACTCAGTCCAGTAAATCATTTTATGCTAACGGTTGTATTATAATTTTTTTTTTGCATGCATATATTTTAATTCAATATATGCAATTGTAATTTCTTTTTGAATATTTTGAATCAAGGGACACCATTAGGGACGGCAGAAGTTCCAACATAGAGAAAAGAAAAATAGACTTGATAATGCCACCATTTCTTGAGGAACCCAAAAGTTCACACCTTAAGAAGAGCATTGACAAAAGACATTGCTAAGCATAGAATCTACGAGGTGCGTACAATTGAAAGTTTAAAAAACAAATTGCTCCAGAATATTGTTCCCCTGTCACTTGAACCAGCTGTGACGCATATTGTGAACATTGTTGGGTGTCTCGTCAATTTCCAAGAAACACCTGTTAAATAATAGAACTATTAGTTTTTATTTTACTGATTGATCAATAAAACATTCTTTTATTTTCTCCACGTTGAATGGTTCAGTTAATCTTAAAGCCACAAGTCAGCGAGAAACCGTCAGTTCACAATACTCAAACCACTTTTGATTTCAGTCAACTAACTTTGCTTTAAGATCAGAACAGAATCCAATTCCATCCGCACAACCAAATAGTTGTCCTTGCCACTCACACCCCACACACCTCTTTCTGTATAATACACATAAATTGGGTCTGAATTTGAAAATCATAAGGATGTGTTTTCTTTATGTGAATCTCCACTGATTCTGTCTAAACAGAAGTTTTCTTATTGTTTTTGTGTTTTTCAGAGCTTTGCACCGACAGGTTTCGAACTGGTCCCGAACTGTGGACATAATCGGTAACCCAAAATCTAGTTTCAACCAAATACTTAAAGGAAGCGATTTGAATTGGTGTAAAACGTTCGATTTTGGATCAAGTTTGGACAGTTGTTTTTACCACTTGGTCCTTGGATTTTAGTTTGCATCTCTGGGTTCAGCCCATAGACGCCTTATCAATTAGCGTCAACCAGTCTGATTTTTTTCCTTTTGCATTGATATACTTTGTATCTTTTTAATTTTAAACTTTTAGTATTTTATCGTGTTGTGGTGTTATATTATCCGCCTTATTACATCCCATATCAGTTATGGACACATTTCTGGTGGTGGAAATGATAATTCAATCGTTGCAAGCTCAGATTACTAAATGTATACGATTACTCACACTTAAATTCGATTTGGACAAGTTTCAGTGTTTACCATTGGCGATTGTTTTGGCTGGTTCGCATAGAGAATATCAAGACCAAACATGTATGATTGTTGGTTTCCTCTTTTACATAAATTTTACTGTTAATTAATTAGATTGACGTTTTGTGAAACAGTAACACCATATCAGTACCGAAACATTTCTAAACGTAAGTCCTCTTGCGATTAAAATATAAATATCATTAAACATAGAACTAATTGATTATTGCCACTCACCAATCTGATGACGTGTAACAACATAAACATTCATAAACAGTAACACCAACTGATGCGATGTAACAACATAAACATTCATAAACAGTAACACCAACTGATGCGATGTAACAACATAAACATTCATAAACAGTAACACCAACTGATGCGATGTAACAACATAAACATTCATAAACAATAACCAACAAATGATGCGATGTAACAACATAAACATTCATAAACAGTAACACCAACTGATGCGATGTAACAACATAAACATTCATAAACAGTAACACCAACTGATGTGATGTAACAACATAAACATTCAGGTTTATCTAAAACTAAAGTTTGTAATAATGGATTTTAACTAATTTTATAATTAGAATGTAACGTTGGTATTAATTCTAATGACGTTTGGATTCGTAATGTTAGAAATGAGTTATTTAATATTGGTTTGGGATATTTGTGGGAGGGGGGGGGTCTCTGTGATAAAAATATATATTTTTAATTACTAAACAACGTATTCTTGATGTACTTAAACAATCTTGCTATGAAAATATCTGTACTTCCCCTAAAGGATTATTATACCAACATCTAGTATCAAATTTCAGCCTCCAATATTACCTAAAAAACCTATTAAGTCAAAATACATCCAAAATATTACTAAATTTAGATTATCAGCTCATAACCTAAATATAGAAACTGGAAGATTTGAAAGAAAAGATAGAAAATGTAGACTCTGCAACTTGTCCGAAATAGAGAACGAATACCATCATATATTAATTTGTCCATATTTTAAAGATCTTCAAGTTTTATTTATTAAAAAATATTATTATATAAACCCTAGTGCTGTCCATCAATAATGTCAAGGAATTGTCTAAACTTGGATCGTTTTTTTTTATCTAATCAAAAAAGAAATGAAATTTTAAATTTCAGTTACTAAGCTTAACAATTTATTTCAATTTGTTCTCTCTCTCAAGTATTTAGATATTTGTTATTATGTAAATATATATTTATGTATCTATGTATTTGTTATTATGTAAATATATATTTATGTATCTATGTATTTGTTATTATGTAAATATATATTTATGTATCTAATTGGTAAATATATATTTATGTATCTATGTATTTGTATTTGAATATTTTATGTCTGATGGTAATTTTATTAAAGAAATATAATGATATCGATTATTTGTATTATGAAATATATATTTATGTACTATGGGATTTGTTATTAGTAAATATATATTTATGATCTATGTATTTTTTATTAGTAAATATATATTATGTATTTTGAGATCAAAAGGATTATTTAGATCTAATGATTGGGTATTTTGAAATATAATTAACATGTATTTTGGATTTTGAAATAATAATGATTGGATTTTGAAATAATATTTTGTATTTGGGATTTGTTATTATGTAAATAAATTAACATGTATTGGGATTTTGAAATAACAGAGTAAATATATTGATGTATCAATGGATTGGGATTTTGAAATAACATTAGGGATTTTGAGATCAAAATATTATTTGTATTAGATTGTATAGAAAATAATCTATGGGATTTGGGATTTTTTATTATGAAATATATATTTTGTATCAATGGATTTGGGATTTTGAAATATATATTTATGTATATATGTATTTGTATTATATGTTCTGTATGTCTGATGAGCTAACTGGCTCAAAGAAATAAAGAATTGAATTGAATAGAATACCAGGTATGGCGTGGTAATTTAATTACATGAAATTATGTTTAAGACGTGATTATTGTGTTTACTCATCTACACTGGGATAAAGATCAACAATGGGATTGGGATAGAAATCAACAGAGGGATAAAGATCAACAACGGGATTGGGATAGAGATAACAAGGGATCGGGATAGAGATAAACAGAGGGATAAAGATCAACAATGGGATTGGGATAGAGATCAACAGAGGGATAAAGATCAACAACGGGATTGGGATAGAGATGAACAGAGGGATAAAGATTAACAATGGGATTGGGATAGAGATCAACAACGGGATTGGGATAGAGATCAACAGAGGGATAGAGGTCAACAATAGGATTGGAATAGAGATCCAAAGCGGGTTAAAGATTAACAATGGGATTGGGATAGAGATGAACAGAGGGATGAAGAACAACAATGGGATTGGGATAGAGATGAACAGAGGGATAAAGATCAACAATGGGATTGGGATAGAGATCAACAACGGGATTGGGATAGAGATGAACAGAGGGATAGAGGTCAACAAGGGATTGGGATAGAGATGAACAGTTTGGATAAGATCAACAATGGGATTGGGATAGAGATGAACAGAGGGATAAAAGAAAGCAATGGATTGGATAGAGATCCACAGCGGGATAAAGATTAACAATGGGATTGGGATAGAGATCCACAACGGGATAAAGATCAACAAAGGGATGAAGATCAACAATGGGATTGGGATAGAGATGAACAGAGGGATCATTTAACGATGCAACAATGGGTTTGGTAGAGATCAACGGAGGGGTAAAGATCAACAATGGGATTGGGATAGAGATGAACAGAGGGATAAGATCAACAATGGGATTGAGATAGAGATGAACAGCGGGATGAAAAATCAACAATAGGATTGGGATATCCGACCTGCGGGATAAAGAACACAATAGGATTGGATAGAGATGAACAGAGGGATAAAGATCAACAATGGGATTTGGGATAGAGATCCACAGCGGGATAAAGAACAGCAATAGGATTGGAATAGAGATGAACAGAGGGATAAAGATTAACAATGGGATTGGGATAGAGATGAACAGAGGGATAAAGATCAACAATGGGATTGGGATAGAGATGAACAGAGGGATAAAGATCAACAATAGGATTGGGATAGAGATGAACAGAGGGATAAAGATCAACAATGGGATTGGATAGAGATGAACAGAGGGATAAAGATCAACAATGGGATTGGGATAGAGATGAACAGAGGGATAAAGATCAACAATAGGATTGGATAGAGATGAACAGAGGGATAAAGATCAACAATAGGATTGGGATAGAGATGAACAGAGGATAGATCAACAATGGGATTGGGATAGAGATGAACAGAGGGATAAGATCAACAATGGGATTGGGATATAGATGAACAGGGGGATAAGATCAACAATGGGATTGGGATAGAGATGAACAGAGGGATAAAGATCAACAATGGGGATTTGGGATAGAGATGAACAGAGGGATAAAGATCAACAATAGGATCGGGATAGAGATGAACAGAGGGATAAAGATCAACCATGGGATTGGGATAGAGATGAACAGAGGGATAAAGATCAACAATGGGATTGGGATAGAGATGAACAGAGGGATAAAGATCAACAATAGGATCGGGATAGAGATGAACAGAGGGATAAAGATCAACCATGGGATTGGGATAGAGATCTAGAGCGGGATAAAGATCAACCATGGGATTGGGATAGAGATGCACAGTGTTATAGAGATATACGTGTGATTAGTCAAGTTATTAATCTTCCTATGTTATTGATTAAATTTTCAACTGAGCGTGTAATTCATGTTTATCGTGTAATAAATTGTTATACACACTAATAATGCAATAAACAATGTTTAATTCCCATTTATTGATATATTGATGGATATAATTTCCTTAAGTAAAAATTTCATTAGTTACTTGCTATTGTTGTTGGTAATGAAGGTTTGGTTTTGCGACCAGGATCGTTATTATATGGTTTATGAGCTCTCTACAGGGACTAATTGACTTTTTAACTCCTTTGTAATTGTCTTGAATAAACTTATGTTTAATAAATGTTGTTATTGAAAACCTTAGAAACAACTAACTACATTATACTTATCTAGTAGATAGATCAATTATCAGTTAGAGAACAACAGGTACGTTTCTTATTTTATTTTTATTCAAACCAACTTATTCCATTACATCTTGAACCTCTGTTGATATATTTTGATAAGAATTCTAATGAAAGTGGTGACTATTTCTAGTAGAATACTGAATTCCAGTGTGTGATTCGACGATGAAGGGTTTGGTATAATGTTGGCCTTACTACTCCCCGTGGGCCTAGTTCCACGGTGACAAATCTTTTGTTTGGAATTGTAACTGTAGAATATTATACTTGTATTAAAACTGATCGTTAGAATTTATGTGGAACTTGGCCCAGTATTTGAATTGCTATTTATTGAACCACGGAACGTATCTTCGGGCTACTGAAGGGAAGACAAAATATTTTTCTTTTTCTTCCGACATGAATGAATTATAAAAATGCAGGCTATTCTGTACCGTATTATTTGAAAAAAAATTTCTTTTGCGAGAATGTTGGTGCTGATGGCCATTTTTTAAAGCTCTTGTTTTCTTTCTTTTTTTGTTTCAATTTGTCTTTTTAGCTAGGAATTGTAATTCAAATAACGACACGTCTCCGGGGTTTCTGTAATGTTTAGATATACATTGTTATGATAAACAAACAAGGTTTTATATACGACGGCGTGTTACGATATTTTTCTTGTTTACTCAAATTTATTCTCTCAGTTTCCGAACTAGTTAATTATTCCTTTAGTAGAGAAAGTTTATAATTCCCCGTAGTAGACTTATTATAATTGATTATATTACTATAAGTATTTTTTCAAAGTTTTCACTCGATTCTTTGTTTTGACTAAAAACATCATTAAAATATATATAAGATGGTGGTTCACTGGCTTCGTTTAGTTTATTGTCATACTTAAAAAGATCGACTTTTCTCTTTGCTTCTTTTGATTGTTGTTTACTCAGCAGTTCAGTTATTGAAAAAGAGAAAATTAGTGACGAAATGAAAAATGGCATAAATACACCATTTCTGGACAGCAAACAAATACACAAGAAAGCGAATACTAAACAAAACTATTATTTTAAAAGAGAGCGTTAAGATGGTTAATATATGGTACATTCAAATTACATCTAATAATAATAATACAAAATTTTCCTAAAACGACGTATACCTACATATGGTATATCGTGGGCAGAATTGTGTCACAGTCTGCTGGTTGTGTACCTTTTAGAGGAACAATTTAACCTATTATTACAGACAGAACACTGTTTATTATTTACAAGATACAGATTAATCAATAGATATAAATTCTTGTCATTGCGTTACGAAGAAATAATGTAATTGCAAGATGTGATTCTACATAGTTTATAGACCTAGTTTCATTTTCTCCTTGTGATATGAATAATAGTTTTGATAGGTATATATCAGTTATCTCCTTGTGATATGAATAATAGTTTTGATAGGTATATATCAGTTCTCTCCTTGTGATATGATAAATAGTTTTTATAGGTATATATCAGTTCTCTCCTTGTGATATGAATAATAGTTTTGATAGGTATATATCAGTTTTCTCCTTGTGATATGATAAATAGTTTTGATAGGTATATATCAGTTTTCTCCTTGTGATATGAATAATAGTTTTAATAGGTATATATCAGTTTTCTCCTTGTGATATGAATAATAGTTTTAATAGGTATATATCAGTTCTCTCCTTGTGATATGAATAATAGTTTTGATAGGTATATATCAGTTCTCTCCTTGTGATATGAATAATAGTTTTAATAGGTATATATCAGTTTTCTCCTTGTGATATGAATAATAGTTTTGATAGGTATATATCAGTTTTCTCCTTGTGATATGAATAATAGTTTTAATAGGTATATATCAGTTTTCTCCTTGTGATATGATAATAGTTTTGATAGGTATATATCAGTTTTCTCCTTGTGATATGAATAATAGTTTTGATAGGTATATATCAGTTTTCTCCTTGTGATATGAATAATAGTTTTAATAGGTATATATCAGTTATTTTCCTTGTGATATGATAATAGTTTTGATAGGTATATATCAGTTTTCTCCTTGTGATATGAATAATAGTTTTGATAGGTATATATCAGTTCTTTTCCTTGTGATATGAATAATAGTTTTGATAGGTATATATCAGTTATTTTCCTTGTGATATGATAAATAGTTTTGATAGGTATATATCAGTTCTCTCCTTGTGATATGAATAATAGTTTTGATAGGTATATGTCAGATTTCTCCTTGTGATATGAATAATAGTTTTGATAGGTATATATCAGTTTTCTCCTTGTGATATGAATAATAGTTTTGATAGGTATATATCAGTTTTTTCCTTGTGATATGAATAATAGTTTTGATAGGTATATATCAGTTTTCTCCTTGTGATATGAATAATAGTTTTGGTAGGTATATGTCAGTTTTCTCCTTGTGATATGAATAATAGTTTTGATAGGTATATATCAGTTTTCTCCTTGTGATATGTATAATAGTTTTGATAGGTATATATCAGTTTTCTCCTTGTGATATGAATAATAGTTTTGGTAGGTATATGTCAGTTTTCTCCTTGTGATATGAATAATAGTTTTGATAGGTATATATCAGTTTTCTCCTTGTGATATGAATAATAGTTTTGATAGGTATATCAGTTTTCTCCTTGTGATATGTATAATAGTTTTGATAGGTATATATCAGTTTTCTCCTTGTGACATGAATGATAGTTTTGGTAGGTATATGTCAGTTTTCTCCTTGTGATATGAATAATAGTTTTGATAGGTATATATCAGTTTTCTCCTTGTGATATGTATAATAGTTTTGATAGGTATATATCAGTTTTCTCCTTGTGATATGAATAATAGTTTCGATAGGTATATATCAGTTTTCTCCTTGTGATATGTATAATAGTTTTGATAGGTATATATCAGTTTCTCCTTGTGATATGTATAATAGTTTTGATAGGTATATATCAGTTTTCTCCTTGTGATATAAATAATAGTTTTGATAGGTATATATCAGTTTTCTCCTTGTGATATGTATAATAGTTTTGATAGGTATATATCAGTTTTCTCCTTGTGACATGAATGATAGTTTTGGTAGGTATATCAGTTTTCTCCTTGTGATATGAATAATAGTTTTGATAGGTATATATCAGTTTTCTCCTTGTGATATGTATAATAGTTTTGATAGGTATATATCAGTTTTCTCCTTGTGATATGAATAATAGTTTCGATAGGTATATATCAGTTTTCTCCTTGTATATGAATAATAGTTTTTATAGGTATATATCAGTTTTCTCCATGAATAATAGTTTTGATAGGTATATATCAGTTTCTCCTTGTGATATGTATTATAGTTTTGATAGGAATATATCAGTTCTCTCCTTGTGATATAAATAATAGTTTTAAAAGGTATATATCAGTTTTCTCCTTGTGATATGTATTATAGTTTTGATAGGTATATATCAGTTTTCTCCTTGTGATATGTATAATAGTTTTGATAGGTATATATCAGTTTTCTCCTTGTGATATGAATAATAGTTTTGGTAGGTATATATCAGTTTTCTCCTTGTGATATGAATAATAGTTTTGATAGGTATATATCAGTTTTCTCCTTGTGATATAAATAATAGTTTTAATAGGTATATATCAGTTTTCTCCTTGTGATATGTATTATAGTTTTGATAGGTATATATCAGTTTTCTCCTTGTGATATGTATTATAGTTTTGATAGGTATATATCAGTTTTCTCCTTGTGATATGAATAATAGTTTTAATAGGTATATATCAGTTCTCTCCTTGTGATATGTATAATAGTTTTGATAGGTATATATCAGTTTCTCCTTGTGATATGAATAATAGTTTTGATAGGTATATATCAGTTTTCTCCTTGTGATATGAATAATAGTTTTGATAGGTATATGTCAGTTTTCTCCTTGTGATATGAATAATAGTTTTGATAGGTATATATCAGTTTTCTCCTTGTGATATGTATAATAGTTTTGATAGGTATATATCAGTTTTCTCCTTGTGATATGAATGATAGTTTTGATAGGTATATATCAGTTTTCTCCTTGTGATATGAATAATAGTTTTGATAGGTATATATCAGTTATCTCCTTGTGATATGAATAATAGTTTTGATAGGTATATATCAGTTATCTCCTTGTGATATGAATAATAGTTTTGATAGGTATATATCAGTTATCTCCTTGTGATATGAATAATAGTTTTGATAGGTATATATCAGTTTTCTCCTTGTGATATGAATAATAGTTTTGATAGGTATATATCAGTTCTCTCCTTGTGATATGTATAATAGTTTTGATAGGTATATATCAGTTTTCTCCTTGTGATATGAATAATAGTTTTGATAGGTATATATCAGTTTTCTCCTTGTGATATGAATAATAGTTTTGATAGGTATATATCAGTTTTCTCCTTGTGATATGAATAATAGTTTTGATAGGTATATATCAGTTTTCTCCTTGTGATATGAATAATAGTTTTGATAGGTATATATCAGTTTTCTCCTTGTGATATGTATAATAGTTTTGATAGGTATATATCAGTTTTCTCCTTGTGATATGAATAATAGTTTTGATAGGTATATATCAGTTTTCTCCTTTATCTCCCTATTCAAAAATAAAAAGGTATATTCTAAATTAATGTTCTTTATTTTTAAACCTTGATAAAGGGAGCTACTGTCCAGAGCAAATAGTCAGGATTTATATGTCTGGGGGGGGGGGGGTGCCTAGAGAAAGAAACCACTTGTGCAGTCATACAGTATACAGGAAGGGAAACATGATAATGAATTACTTTTTATAGTACGTGATAATAAGCACCGCGAGTATGGTCCGTATAAGTTCGATTATCTCTGTTTAAATATTTAACAGAATAAGGATATTATCTGAATAATCATTCTATTATTATATCGATTAGTATTATTAAACCTTATACAATTAATTTCAATACAAACCACACTTCCTCGTTATTAACGAGTTCAATGGTTTAATGTTCAGTTTGTGGTATTTGATTAGATCTTAAATAGCTTTAGTAATTAGCCTAGTGTAAGTGGATCTTGGGTTGAGGAGAGCGTGGGAAACCTTATAATTTTATAAATATAGTTTATTGTTAACTTGCCTCCTGGAACTTATATTATTATTCAGTTCGATTTTATGAATCTGTAAGATGAAAACTATTGATTTATCTTAATTGTGCTTTGGTTTTACACAGCACTGCAGGGTCGAGGAAATGAAATGTATTGAAATCATAGTTGTCAACCATACAGGGCATTAAACAAAAACAACCAAAAGAAAACAAAACATCTAGAATTTAAAATAAAAATTGCTTTGTTTTAAAAATGCGATGTAAAGAGTGTACTGTTTCTCTAACGCTAGAAAAGGTTTCCCGGTGGCCCTCATGCAAGGTCGAGGACCACATAAAAAAAAACAATCTATAATTTTATCTCCTTCAAAGAACTTGTCTATTCTTGTGTCTTTACAATACAGAGAAAGTTGTGCAAAGAATCAAAACAAAGATCTAGCACGGTAGTACTGCGGTTTTATAGGTTTGAGATGCTTGCACTCAATCAGAATGCTCAAAACGCCTGAACTGATTGTATCTATTACTTTACAACTCTATTATCAGAGTGGATTTAAACAATAAATAACAATAAAAACATTACATTGGTGTTTGTACATGATGATGTAGTTCGCCATTGTAGTCTGTGTACACTTTCAGGATTAAAGTACGTTTTAATCGTGTACTTTAAGTTGTTCATTAAAGAGAAGGCAAAGTACTTCACCATTAACAATACCCATATTGTATTGTAAATATTACGTTCATTTGTATAGAAAATATATTACCTCTCAACATTCCGATATTAAAATACTTTTACACTGTTGTCTATCATTAAATCTATCGACCCTATTATCAGCTACGTGCTTTGTTTTAACTTTCTAATCCACTGATGTTTCTGGGTTCCGTAATGCGATAAAAGCAATCACTGTGTTGACATCTCTAAAAATCATTTTGAAATTTGTTCTATATTTTGTTTTAACTGAATCGCACCTGATAACCCGCCATATGACATTTATCTTTCATGTGATATTGACAGTATCTATTTTTTACTGTAATTATATTTATGTCTTGTTTGTTATCATCTAGACTAGACGTTCTCAATTTGTGTAGCATTGTGAATTTCTGATTAAATTTTTTATTCACAAGAAATGTACATGTACTTATACTAAATTTAGCCTAATATTTAAATTTTGCATTTATGGTCTTTCGAAAATAAGCATACTTCTTACATGGACACACTGTAATTCGGGTAAGAATAAAATCAGGCCAGTATTATTTTGTGCTTTTTAATAAGAACTTTTCACATATACTGTGTTTTGTCTTCTACTACCTTCAAATATCCTGGGACTAGTTCAGTAGAAAGCAAACCATTGTTCAATATTTTGTAACGGTTTACCTTTAAAGTTATTACAGGAAGGTTTCTAAAGAACAATTCATATTTAACCATGAAATTAATATTTTATTTATATTGTGTAAAGAAATACTAGATATGAGGTACTATCTCTCTATCATTGTTTGTCAAATTTCTTATCCTCCAGTCGATTTTATACAAACATAATATGCTGCATATTGCCAAGCCACAAAACGATACGTATCGCGATATGGAGTGAGTAAACTTTTTCTTAGGGTAGGTAGGTTAGAGTTAGGTTTTCTCCAAGGTTTTAATGTTTAATAATTTTAACACTATTATATTAAGGTAACAGAATGTTATTACTAGTAATTTAACTAGTATTGCGAGGTGTTTCACTCACAACCTCTTAACTGGAAAATAATTAAACCTGTCCGTCTGCTAATTTAAATGTCAAATAAGTTTTTTGAAAACAATGGATTTCAGTCCGCGAAAGAAATTTATGATGAGACAAGCTTGCATTCACCCACTAGTAAATAAAATACCAACTTTTTTTTATGGAATGCCATGTATCGTCAAGTATCGATGCACAACCTCGCGATACGATACGCGTATCGTGGCATGTCGTATCGAGATACATCGATTCAGCGATATATCGTACCAGCACTAATAAAAATATATATTGTCATTGTTTTATAGGTATTCTTGAACCATAGCCTTGGATCTTGCAAGTAGCTTAAGATTGCAGAGTGGATGTTGTCATGGACATTGTGGCCAGTTTCCAGTCGTACGGCAAGGAATGAGAGAACCGACAACCTTGACTTACAAGTAGTGTGCAATGACTGAAGTATTGTTATACTCAGTGTAGCGTATAGTAATATAGATTAATTTGTACTGGTTAATTGTTACACACACTGTTAACGAGGGTGATATATCACTAGTCCACGTAACCTGTTGTAGTCGTCAGTTCTCTGAAGAAACCTATTGTTAGTTTCATTGTTTGAACTGAGGCGTTATAGATTATTTGAAATATTTTTTGGAGTTTTACCCTCGGATTGAAATCGTGAGGTGTTTGGAGAATTTGACTAACGGTGTTGAACACTTATCTTAACAGACTGGTTATAAGTGGTAAAAAACACTATTTTAACAGTGGTATTCTTAGAACGTGTTAACACTATTTTAACAGTGGTATTTAGACAGCGGTGTTAACACTATTTTAACAGTGGTATTTAGACAGCGGTGTTAACACTATTTTAACAGTGGTATTTAGACAGCGGTGTTAACACTATTTTAACAGTGGTATTTAGACTGCGGTGTTAACACTATTTTAACAGTGGTATTTAGACAGCGGTGTTAACACTATTTTAACAGTGGTAATTAGACTGCGGTGTTAACACTATTTTAACAGTGGTATTTCGAAATAGTTCAACCTATTGGTATATTGAGCACTATTTAACAGTTCAAAGGTTTTGTTATTGCTATTTTGGAACTGACGGAATTACAATCAACGTATTGAAACTCGCACCACAATAATACCCAACAAACCCAGCACGGAGACCAATGGCTAGTAGAAGTCGGACTAGAACGAGGACCAGAGATGGTAAACCGGTAGAATTATATTTAATAAGAATATCACCTGCTTGTAGAGCAGTATGGATATATCTCCTACAGGTACAGTACTGTCTGTTTATTTCTAGAATTGAAATAGTGACACCCACTTTGCTAGTACTCCCATGTTGCAATATGATTCACAATTTTAAAATAAAATATCCAATATCAAGTAATTAAAGTAACACGATATATTACAGTCTCTTTCTATGGGTGTATTCAATAAAAGTGAAGAATAAGACACTATATAAGTGAATTAATAGAAATTACAGTACTTCCAGAGTTTGAAAGAAGCTCAATAATCTTCAATTAACTGTATAATTACCAAGTCTTAGTCTTAAAAGAAAAGAAAAGAAACAACTATATTTTACAAGGATATCAACTTAGTTTCACAAGTCCACCGTGACAGGGACCCTTTCTTACATTCTTCACTTCAAAAGAAATGTGGTTCATTGAATCTGTCTTTAAACACCTCAGCACGGAAACTTGAGATTTAGATATTGGGCTCGAATCGCTGCAACGTAAGACTGTTTATGATTATAATTAGATATTAGAAGGACAGCATTATTCAAACACGCAACCTTATATTCAATAGAAACAACGTCACCTTCTCTTATATAGAGATATCCTAACGTTCTCTTATATAGAGATATCGTAATGTTCTCGTATACAGAAACAACGTAACGTTCTCTCTTATATAGAAACAACACAACCTAGAGATAACGTAACGTTCTCTTATATAGAGATATCGTAATGTTCTCGTATACAGAAACAACTTAACGTTCTCTCTTATATAGAAACAACACAACCTAGAGATATCGTAACGTTCTCTTATATAGAAACAGCGTAACGTTCTCTTATATAGAAACACAACCTAGAGATAATGTAACGTTCTCTTATATAGAGATATCGTAATGTTCTCGTATACAGAAACAACGTAACGTTCTCTCTTATATAGAAACGACACAACCTAGAGATAATGTAACGTTCTCTTATAAAGAGATATCGTAATGTTTTCCCAAGGCCCGTCTACACGATCATACATTTGTTCAAAACAGCATCATACATTCGTATGACCATTTTGAAGCTTGTTGTGGATTTCTGTCTCCACTGTCAAACATCATCATCAAACGTGATCCAACATGTGTATGATAATGTATGATGATGTATGACCAATAATGAAGGGTAGGTATTAATTTTGGTGGGAAAATAATTCAACATGGATGCTCAAAACAGTCTGTTAGGTGGTGCTGCTGCGTCAATTATCATTGTAACAATTCTTCGTCGCCAAAAACGAAAGAGGAAAGCGCGCAAGGTTCGCCAATTGGTCAGGGATTGGATCCAAAGAAGAGGTCAGCATTGGGCTTATCAGGCCTTGTTAAATGAGTTACAACTGACAGACTAGACAAGCTTCAACTGCAACCACTTTTGCCCGTTCTCTATTAAACTGAGACCTTAGAGAGTTTATTTTTTTGTCACTTCATTTTCTAAAAAAAAAGAGAATGATATTTATGACGCGAAAGGCAATTTAAGAATGGACCATATGAAATAACAGTTTAACACACTGATGAATTGAAATGAATTTTTTAAATTATTTGAAAAAAATGAAAGAAAACTATTTAAGGAGGTAAGACCGAAGAACGAAAACAAAATCAATGGGTCTAGGCCTAGTGGTTAGAACCAAATTTTGACTGAACATTCTTCTAGAGCTGTAAAAACACATTTTGAAGACATCATTTGTGCTTGGGTTAATAATTTAAACATTGGAAATGTATACATTCTAAGACACAGTATATACATCCAAAAGTTTTGATATTTCTGTTGATATTTGACTTATCGAACTCACGATTACGTATACCAACGATCTTGCGAAAAAAGGAATTAATAAACAAACCGAGTTGACATTGACTGACCGATATCGTTCGAGCGTGGTTTGAAGACAAATTACTTACCAGTTGTTCGTAATTCCTCTGCCATTCGTTGCATTACTGATTTCCGTAAAGGCTTATCCTTATAGTCTTAAAAGTGTTATAAAAACACGGGTTTCTTCATAAAGGCTTATTAACTCAGTTACATCAGACACAGTCCAAATTTTTTCTTTTGGCTGCCATTTTGAAAGATGGAAGGTAGTCACATGACCTCTATACGGCAGCTGATTTGTCAAAATTGAATAACTAATTTAAATATTGCCAACATTTGTTGGAAAGATGAAACATGCAGCTAAAAATTTGAACAACGTCATACATGTTTGACGATGTTAAAGCTTGCTGAGAAAATACACGATCAAACATTTGTCCACGAACAACGTCATACAAATGTATGATCGTGTAGACGAAGCTTTATATAGAAATAACGTAACGTTCACTTAATATATAGAACCGGCGTAACGTTCTCTTATATAGAAACGGCGTGACGTTCTCTTATATAGAACTAGCGTAACGTTCTCTAATGTTGAAACAACGCAACGTTCTCTTATATAGAACCGGCGTAACGTTCTCTTATATAGAACCGGCGTAACGTTCTCTTATATAGAACCGGCGTAACGTTCTCTTATATAGAACCGGCGTAACGTTCTCTTATATAGAAACGGCGTAACGTTCTCTAATATTGAAATAACGCAACGTTCTCTTATATAGAAACGGCGTAACGTTCTCTAATATTGAAATAACGCAACGTTATTTTATATAGAAATAACGTAGAATTTTATTAAGAAACAACGTAGAATTTCCCTATATAGAAAATTGTGCTCAATTGATCTTACACAGTTGCACTTTATATCATTGAATATTAATATAGTTTTAGTCTATATAGGTAATGATAGTTAATATTCGCAATATAATCTTTTTTATCTAATATTGTTTTATCTAACATCTCTTTAGTGCAATAAAAATGGAATAGTAAAGGTAATTGAAATGAAATGTAATAAAGTAAATCAGCACCAAAGAGGGCTATATAGCACCCGAATACAGTTTAAAAAAAGGTATTATAATCGCAAAGGCATTAACACAATAAATTTAAAAATGTCATAGAAACCCTAAAATGGGTGGCAAAAACCATGTTAAAAACAATATCACAGAAATGACCCAAAAAGGGCATTAAAAACAAAGTAGCAAACACAAAATTATAACAAAAAATATATTTTAAAATCCAAAATACAGATTAGTCTGTTAGAAAAACGAAAAACTTCTCATAAAGAGAAGGTTGCGCAAACAGCTGAAACTAAGATCAAGCACGGTAGTTCTGAGATTATATAGGTTTGATATGCTAACACTGAATCAAAATGAGTTTCACTGCATAGTAGAGGTAAATATTTTATTGAAAAAAATATTGCGATAGCAATCTTGTAGATAGTTTGTAAAAGTAACAAGTTTGTTTTGAAGTGATTAATTCAGCCTTGATATTGATTATTGTTGTAGTTTATAATGTCCTCCACATAAACCAGAAGTTACCAATGTTCTCTAGAAACGAGGTCCGTAATGAGGAGCCTTTTATTTATCTGAAAATCATTTTAAAGAGAAACCCTTGACAACTTCCTTCATTTTTACAGTTTTATTGATTATTGGGACAAAACGGACCAGAGATATCCATTAACTTGATCATTTACCAATCAATCCCTCATCGATTAGTCATCGATTAGCTGGCCGAGTTTGTAAGAAACATCATGTAGAATAGTTATTGATATTTTAACAAGTTGGTAGATAATAATAGCTGGTGATTGTTAACATGAAAATCGTGTATTAAACATCGTGTATAAAAACTCGTAACATACCATTCTTTTTATTATAACGTCATTGATAAATTTCATGACTTTTCTAAGGTTTGTGATATGATTTGACATGATGATCTGGCGAGGTTTTTGTTTATCATGTCATGTACTTTTTACTTTATTGAATCTTTTTATTGTAATCACGAGACTACAGTTTATTTCAAGCCACCTGAGTACATTTTACACTTGATTTTGTAAAATCATATAGTAATGTTTCTAACTTTATTGTTTATTGCCAGGAACATATTTACATATTAAATAACTTCTTCCACGTTCCAGTGATCGCTAAAAACCGATTCCTATTGTTTCTATCCATCGCCCAGTTTACAGTGTCTTCTTAAATTATAAATGTGAAAGATTAATCGAGTAAGAGACAGGCTCATTCTCATTTCTCATGACAAAAACATTAAAGGGAAGCGAACACAATATTGTTAATCCTAGGAAAGGATCAACCTAGCATATTCCCAGCAAAGATAGAAATTCCATAACGTTTTGCATAATTGTAATTGATTTGGCAGCTAAATTATAAATGACTATTTCATGCTATAATAATACAGAAAGTTCTTTTATGGTTTACAATATTCAGCAATGTTAGTCTAAGGTCTTGATATATTACTTCTTCTATTTTACAGAATCGAATACCACATGTATTAAAAGATGTAAATTTTGGAATCGACAGTGAAAATCTACCTGACGTGTTTTTACAGCAACCCCACCATGAAGTTCCTTTATTAGTAGACGGTGATGTGGTTATATTTGAAGGGTATGATAATAAAGATCTATTTCCGAACCATTCTTTTTAAATATTCTCCTCGTTTCTGAGGAATATTTAATTAAAGCAAGGACTTAATCAATTAAATTTAATTAATAAGGACACTATTATAGATTATCGAAGATATATACGTCTCTGTTGTTTGATTACATAAATGTTTTAATTCAAATAAAGAAATATTTATCAAACAATAGAAGTATTTCTAATGTTACTATCTAAATAATTTGATATTTAAATTTTACCTTATATGACAAAACTAAAACTAAAAAAAGTAAAAATTAAAAGTAAAAATTGTAGAAATACAACCATAGTCCATAGATAAAATAAATGGGTATTGTTCTCAATTCTTTCTGTTTCTGATTAACGAATTAAGGAAAGAAGTTACCCCACACCGAATTACCCATTAGGTGCAGAAACGTAGGACGTAAAACTCCAGTCATTTCATCGCACAATATATGTCTAATACAATTTATTTTATTTTTTTCCAGTCCAGCTATTTTGAATTATTTAGCTGAACATTATACTCAACATGCTGGTTTTGGACCAAATTTACAGACCCGAGCTCTTACACAATCAGTTATTAGTTGGGCCAATAGTGAACTTCATAGGTAAGTAGAAATTCAAAAAAATTGAAGAGTGGAGAATTTGTGTTCCATAAAGAGAGTTTAGAGTTGATTTTGTGTTTCGCGTTTTAATATAATTGTATAATATTCATATCATATTACATAATAATTACAGCCAGGCTACAAGAGTCTGGTCTGTGCAAAGGGTACAGGTACTGCAGGTCCGAATGAAAAGTACATCAGCAACAAAACCTAGTGCTATAAAAACAAAATAATATCAAATTAATACATTTTATATTTCAGAGTTATCGGTCATGAATACATTTACCCACAATTCCTGGAGAAGTACGCAATTCCGTCCGAACGATTGAACAACGCCATGGTGGAATACGGTCTGAAACATGTCTCTCAAAAACTAGAAATAATCGAAAACAGATATTTAAAGAAAAATAAATATTTAACCGGCAAAACATTAACAATGGCGGATATTTATGCAGCTACTGTCGTCCTACAGTTGCAATGGACTGGGACTACGTCGAGAATGTGGCCGAACATTATCCAGTGGTTGGCTCGGGTACAGCGAGAAGATTTCTGGGAAACTGTCCACACAGCTCATCGAGATTATGTTGAAGAACTAACATGTGGACGATATTTACATTGATGTTTCTCTTGTGAGGTGTTGGAAAGATGTACAGTTAGTTTACAAACTGTTAATTATTATCCAGCTCCTGGTAGCTATTGGTTACAAGAGATCTAGTCACGTCTGAAATAATTATTCTTTAACCCTTTACTCAAACCTTATTAAGACTTGTAGCTTTATAGAACCAATCTGCCTGGACAATACGCGGGCAATACAAGAAGTTATTTATAATTTTATATCAAACCACGCTGATATTACAACCATCTCTTCATTGCGCTTTGGTAATTCTTGGTGTTTGTTAAATGTAATAATAAAACCGATCATTCATGTAATAAATTGAGTTACGTCCCTTTAATGTATGTACTGGTCTTTGACAATGACAATTGATTTTTTTTTTAAATGGAAATGACTTATGCGTTGCGATCAATAAGGAAAATGTTTCTAAGTGTTTCATAATGTTTCATGTTATTTACTAGACTAGATCAGGTGAACTGTGGTGACGACAAATTTCTTGTTAATATAGTATTATTATTAGAACCGGTTAACAGTGAAATGATTCTCTTCATTTTTCCATTATTTTTTATTTCATCATTTGATCATTTCTCGTTGTAAAACAAGTTTATTATAGAATACACTATTTTTAATCAATCTTTTTGTTTTTTATTTTAACTTTATAATACAAATTGTTTATCGAAGCAGTATAATAAATATGTAGATAAAAACAACCATGGTTCAACAAGCAGTACCCAAACTAATCCATACACATTACTAGCCCACTATCTGACTATATTTTGTTATATAAATAAGACAAAAGAGTTAAACATTCAAAATAACATGAAAATGACAAGAATTAAAAATTCTACTGTACAGCTCTACAGCGTCGCGTGAAGTAGCACGTAAACACGTGTATTGACATGTTGTCATGGTAGTAAATATAAACAATAATAAAGTAAGGAACCACTAGAGGCAACGATAAGAAATTAATTTCTCTCTAATTAACAAGTCAAACGAAGGAAATGAAATATATTTCCATTGTGTTATAAACAATACCCACAAGCTGTATGTTTACCAGAGTGGACGTTCTTAATAAACGTTTGCATTGTTTCCTAGGGTTACCGATCATTATAATAGAATGGAAGAGAGCAACATCACGGCCTGAAACTATTTGAAAATGGCTTTTATACTAAATTTTGTGAATTTGAATGAGGAATCGTTTAATAATTTTTTTTAATTTATACCAGTAACTATTGCCTTTTACCACAAGAGATTACGTAATGTTGCGGAAATGTCTTTTGTACACCCCCTTTCCTATTGGAGCTATTGCGATTTCACACATTTAATATCCGTGCTAAAGGATGACTAGAGGCCAAATTTGGTTATCTGTTTTTCAGGTCTGAGGATTTCGCTGATCAGACAATAACAGATCTACAACAGGGCTGGCAGAACATTTCAAATACTGGAAGTCGGCATGGATCCCAGTTCTGTAGGGAGTAGTACTTACATCGATATTCTCCCCCCTCACCCCCTGAATGTATGAACTCCTTTGCCGGAACCGGTCAATGTTGTTGGGCTGTTGTGAACCTGGCCGTGGAATTTCGGAATGCCATCTATGTGCAAAAATCCGTCTCCCACTTGCTAGAAAGCAACGACCATGAAACAGTGTTGACTGGACCGAATAAGATGAGAGCTACGGAAGGCCCCTCTTCTTATTAACGTTTTATAATATCTATTAATTTATTTCAGGTCTTGTGCGATAAGTATTTTTTATTGTATAAATGATTAAGTCAATGATAATTATATTGTCAATCTATCGGCTGTTACCCTGAATAATAGTTTCAATGAAACATGTCAATCTGTTTGAGAGATTTATATTTATTGAATACATCCTGACGACTGTCGGTTCATGTTGGTTATTTCAATTTATACTAACTCTTTATTAAACCAGTCAGAGGAAGAGGACGTAAAACTCTATTCATTCATTCATAGATATACCGTAGTCTTGTTTGACAGGTATTTTCTCTAATGGAAATAAACTGAATTGTTTTTTTCTCTCGTTTCAAAAATATTCAATATACAATTCATGTCATTTGCCACAGAAAGTCTGCGGATCGTTTATAGATCTTATATTATGAGATAGTCTTTCACCAAAAAAAATTTCTTTAATTATAAATGTGGAAACAACCAACTTTTAAACACTTTACCACTGTGAAATCATGTTTTTGAATAATAATTTTACAAGGGTATATGTGTTCATCAACCCAAAGAAAAGTCAGTTATTTAGCATTGTATTAATATCATTTCGTTGTGACTGCACTCTAATTTAAATACGGCACAGGTCAGTCTGCTCTGGTAATATTACATTAGAGAGTTACCTTTAATATCGTGAATAGATAAAAGGTTACAATTTAATTTTTTGTTAAATTTTTTAAACTGGTGTAGGTCTGAAAATTTATTATTTGAAAATGTCAACCGGGTTAAGGGAGATAATTCTAATGAGTTTAAAGTGATAATGGATATGATCTGTAGGTCAAACGAACATGTGAATTATTCAGGTTATATAAACTAAATCTTTCAATTTTAAAGTATTTCATATACATCATATTCCGTCTAAATTCAAACTGTGGTATACGAGTTTCAGGATATTGGGTAGGAGGTGAAGCTTCTCCACAGATTTGTCGCTCTCGTCTTATACACCAGTCCTTACCAACTGTTACCTGTTCAAGCGAGAGCCTCAACCAGTCTGTGAGCACTGCCAGGTTCGCCTGACAGTGAAACACATTCTGACTAAGTGCACGCATCTCAAACCTATAAGATCCTTTTTTCAGCTGTTTGTGCAACCTTCTCCCCTAATTAGAAGGTTATCGCTTTTTTAAAACAGATTAATTTGTATTTTAAATTTTAAAATATAATTTTTGGAATGGTTTTGTTTTTTGCTACTTTGGGTTTCATGTCCTTTAGATTTTTTTTCTGTGATGTTATTTTGAACATTGTTTTTGTCAACTAATTTTAGGGCTTCTTTGATACTTTTTTTGTTATTGCTTTTATCTTTTTGTTTTAAATCGCATTCAAGTGTTATATGGACCGTTTTGGTGCTGATGCACCTTAATACATTTCATTTCATTTCAAATTTTGTGTTATGTGATGGTGTTAACACTAACACGATATTTGACCTCACCCATTGGGTACGTGGTAAAACTTCTCCATGTATTTTCGGTAATGATACAATCAAACCATTTTATTTGCCCTTGAAGAGAAATCGAGAATTGCTGAAAAAAAAAACGATACATAAAGACATGAACATTTACATTACTTCTACGATATACTAATTAAAAACACTGTTATCTAGGCTTATATTGATTTAATATTGATAAATATTTTATCTAATTACAATGTAACACTATCTTTAGAATGTGCCGTTATTAATCCTGACGAGGTTTTGATTTTAAAGAAAAGTCATATATGTACAGCATAAACTCAGAGTGGTCAAATATTGATTATGATATTAACCAACCTGACCAATACCTATTCCACCAAAGTAGGTTAATGAAAGCTTTTTTCTATAGAAAATCATATACAATAGCTGTTTTACTGTATATAGATTATAAACTACGGTATATAATTACTTTTATCTGAACTATAACAATAAATGTCGACATTAAAATGATCTGTCCTGTCATTATTAACTTGTTTTTTCCTCAACTCTGATTTAATAACACAACTTATATTACGTCAATGAAGGTAATATAGTGGTTGTATATTCCACGGTCCTGTTTCATATACAATATTATCTATAACTACACAATATCAGTGCTACAAACCGATTCAAATGACATGTTATACGATTGGTTTTAAAATTGACCTAGCTGTATAATGGTGCTGAAAAGGTCATCTTTCCTCGCTATTCGTCGATCAAGATTTAAAATGGTGCTGAATAAGTCACCTTTCCTCGCTATTACTGTCGACCCAGCTGTATAATGGAGCTGAATAAGTCATCTTTCCTCGCTTTTACTGGCGACATAGCTGTATAATGGTGCTGAATAAGTCATCTTTCCTCGCTATTACTGTCGACCTAGCTATATAATGGTGCTGAATAAGTCATCTTTCCTCGCTATTACTGTCAACCTAGCTGTATACTGGAGCTGAATAAGTCATCTTTCCTCGCTATTACTGTCGACCTAGCTGTATACTGGAGCTGAATAAGTCATCTTTCCTCGCTATTACAGTCGACCTAGCTGTATACTGGAGCTGAATAAGTCATCTTTCCTCGCTATTACAGTCGACCTAGCTGTATACTGGAGCTGAATAAGTCATCTTTCCTCGCTATTACAGTCGACCTAGCTGTATACTGGAGCTGAATAAGTCATCTTTCCTCGCTATTACTGTCGACCTAGCTGTATACTGGAGCTGAATAAGTCATCTTTCCTCGCTATTACAGTCGACCTAGCTGTATACTGGAGCTGAATAAGTCATCTTTCCTCGCTATTACAGTCGACCTAGCTGTATACTGGAGCTGAATAAGTCATCTTTCCTCGCTATTACAGTCGACCTAGCTGTATACTGGAGCTGAATAAGTCATCTTTCCTCGCTATTACTGTCGACCTAGCTGTATACTGGAGCTGAATAAGTCATCTTTCCTCGCTATTACTGTCGACCCAACTGTTTAATGCTGAATAAGTCTAACAGTAGGACATAAACTGCCATTCATTTCATTTTTAATTTTTGTAAATGATACGTTTTGATCAACATGTTTTCGAATGCGGGCAAAAACATGTATTCAAAAAAGACTAAGGAAAAACCTTGAAAAACGCCTGTCAACTACTCAAGTTTTGTTTGGAAAATATGTCGGAATTTATGATAATTTATTTCTGAATAATGTTGAATGGATTAGATTAGGATGTTATTCTGTAATAATATGGCACCCTGTGGGTCAGGGTTGGAGATAGATGGGTGAATAAATGTTTTGATTGAAAATTTAAAAATTAATTTAAATACAAAAATACATGTGTGTATATATCAAAAAATGAATAATAACATAAACTGTAACTCGATTCCATGGAGATGACACGGATAACCTATTTACTCTGAATCTGAATCTAGATCTCTTATCTTGCATTATTAACAGAGTTTTGGTATTCGAATCCCTTTTCTTTTATAGTTTCTTATCGTATAAGAGGGTATCGTATTTATAGTCATTCTAAATGGAATCGACTGGACTTATTCCTATTTAATAACTGAAATAATAGTCAAATTTCTTTCCATTATCGCACTGGCTATTTGAACCATTACTGCGCGTATTCTCTTTGTTTTCCATCTTATTCGTATGGTTGTTAGTGTCTAATGGGCGCGCTATTTTTTTTGTATTGAAGCGTGAAGCCGTTTTTTATTGTAAAGAATATAATTAAGTGACTTTGTGAGGGTTATGTAGGGATGGCGTTATGAAGGTTAATGCTGGTTATTCATACCTTCAATGTTCTAATAAATTACGATATCAGCTGCTATTTCTCAATTGTCAGAGACTTCGATTTTAACTATTTCTGAAACAAACTTGGTTCAAGTTGAACGTCCTATGGTAACTGCAATCACGTCTCTGGCTATCGTATTGAGACGCGATGAACGTGAGTTTATTTGGTGGAGGGAAGGGTTAATGACAAACCCGAGTCCAGTATTGTTACGAGGCTACCTTATGAATTATACATCACAGCACAAACTATTTCAGTGTTCATTCTCAAATTAAATATTTACAGTCAAGTTTGTATATCTATCTACCGATTTAGTGAGTTATTACCCGTTTTTTTTTTGGGTTTTTTTTAATCAATTATATATTACTTGTTAATGTGTTGTTGATTTATTTTGCTTGTATGGACATACATTCGGAAGGCTGTTTTCAGGTAAATTTTATTATTCTTGATCGCTTGGTTGTTCATACATTGTAGTGTAGAGCTATCCACGGCAGTTAAACGAAAGGTTGTCTGCACACCCTACCTAAAGTTAAATTCAAGTGTTGAAATTTGATTGGTTTTAACCAAGTGAGGTTGGATGGTAATTTATGTTAAATATTCACGAGTATAAATAGCCGTATGATCTATTATTGCAATCATATTAAACAAGATTTCGTTGTACGTGGGGTTGATACCGTATTCATCTTTAATAATCATTAACTAGTTATCCTTTTTGATAAGACAATTAAATCGATCATATATACCTGTCAGGTATTATACGTTTATTATATAGACTTGTTTTTCACTGGATGTTAATCACTATATATGACAATCAGTGGCGGTATTTATTAATAAACACTGAAGCCGTGAACCAATAGAGAGCTGTATCGTCATATAGACTCGATCCTTCATTCACAGGTGACTAGTTATTCTTAAAGGTGTCTATATGACAAAACGAAAGTTAGAAATACAAGGTAGTTCAACCGAAGAAAACGACGGTTTTCTACAAAAAGCCAGAATGGTAACCAGTTTAGATGATATTCAGTCGGTGAAGTTTTGGAAGGCTGTAATTGCCGAGTTCCTAGGAACTATGCTGCTGGTGCTGGTAGCTTGTGGTTCTTGTATTACTCTGGGAAAAGCTACAGCACCGACTATTACTCAAATATCGCTTTGTTTTGGACTCAGTGTGGCTACAATCGTATGGAATATAGCCCACGTGAGTGGGGGACATATCAACCCGGCTGTAACCGTGGGAATGTTCGCTGCCAGGAAGATTAGTTTAGCCAGAGCCTGTTTCTATGTATTGTTCCAGTTAGTGGGGGCTATAGTAGGGGCTGGTCTGTTGATGGCGGTGACTCCAGTTGACAAACACGGATCACTGGGTATGACATTAGTGTCAAGTAAAATAAACGTTGGGCAAGCAGTTGGAATCGAATTCTTCATCACCTTTATATTGGTATTTACTGTGTTTGCTTCCTGTGACAGCAAGAGAAAAGATTTGAATGGATCCATTCCTCTGACGATTGGACTGTCAGTGACTATGTGTCATCTGTTTGCGGTAAGTTGAATTATGTATTGATTCCTTGTCTCCCACCCCCTCCCATTAACAAATAAACCTTTCATCAACCTGTAGTTGTACAGATGTTAGAGAAATACAACCATGAACTGGGGAGATAAATATATAGAATATTTCAATTGAGATGTTGGCCGTCAATTCGGGTTTATGAAATGCTGACTCATAAATCGGCATTTTTGACACTTTTAAAATATTTTATCAATGTGAATTGTTATATCACCTTATTCGTCCTTGTTTTATCTTTCGACATATTATATATGATTTTAGAGCATGTTTAGCTAGAGTTTGATATCATTATTTACATAGTTATTAGTTAATGCATGGCTCGGATATTTTAAACGACATTTAGAATTTTTTGCTTCGTATTGTGGCTTTTTACGTATCTATTATTGAAGTTAACCCATCCCCTATGTTATGATGTATGTAATATTCCATGCTTGAAGAATTTCACCATCGTTGTATTATAATTAAACTTAAGTGGAATGTATCACCTCGATAAATTGCGTAAAAAAAAACCTTGCCTTTTGATTTTTTTGAATGTTTAAACTCTGACTACCGCGTACAGTTTATAATAAAAAAATCGATTATGCATTCGATTTGTCTAAAGTGTTTTAGTCACAGGTTTCAGCGTTTTTTAAGTAGAATTTATTAATTGGTGAATAAATAAAACACTGACTTTTATAAAAAAAAAAGCTTTATACAGATAGGAGTACCATTGTCGAAACGTCGTAATTTATACAAGTAATAATTGTGCTTGCGACCAGTAAATATAAAGATGGAAATATAATAAAGAAAGAAAATCGGAATCCTGTAGTTCTAATCTTATTAGGAGCCGTATACGCCTATTGTAAAATCGATAAGTATTGTATGCGAAAATATAGAACTAGGGTTTTAGGGGTAGGGTTAGGGTTATACTGAAAGGCTTCTGGGCCCCTCAACGATAACGCCTAAGATAAAAATCAGTCGGAAGTGTAGAATATACCTTGGGAAACACCATACTTACAACAAAATTTGATAGTATTTTTTTTTTTTACGGAACGGGTTTAGATTCTTGAGACGTTTCCTTACCTGAACTAAAATTCCTTTTTATTTTAAACCATCTGCCACGGATGGAAATAGTTTGGGGTAGAAACTAAAAATATAGAACGTCTATAAAAGGACTCCCTAATCCCTTTAATTTTATTTGTTCAATGTTTCATCAAAACATAGTTGACAAAATTTAATCCACTCCATCTTTGACTGAATAAAATTATCTAAATATAGTAAGTAAAGTATACTCAAAATCTATTTATATAGATTCTATAAAGGTATTTTATATACAGTTCACTAAAACAGATAAAGAGGCGATTTCCACAAATCATAGGAAAGTTCATAGTGTAGTTCTAGCACCGTCTTTAGAATACCTTAATAAACATTTTGCTTAATTTAAATTATTCTGAATTCAAAACCTGACCAAAAAAATCAAACATAAAATTCCGCATTTTTTAAATAGCTTTATATAAAGCGTCCTTGGATGAGGAAGGTTGAGTATCAAGTTTCTATTCAACAGACGATACTGGTACTGTATAGTAAAGAAGTTTTCACTGAAATAGAAATTAGAAGACATTATTATTATATAATAGTATCTGAATTTTTATTTCTTTAACTGTTTAACGT
The DNA here is from genome assembly GCA_030562195.1 of Nipponacmea schrenckii. Classification (NCBI taxonomy): domain Eukaryota; kingdom Metazoa; phylum Mollusca; class Gastropoda; family Lottiidae; genus Nipponacmea; species Nipponacmea schrenckii. The sequence continues at coordinate 2,615,881 of JAUJPP010000006.1, forward strand.
TTAGATTAGAATGGGTTCTGCAAAGAAATGATAAATAGAGCTGTTTGTCCGTCTCCTTTCTTCTCCTGCGCTACTGAGTTGATAAAATGTTGAATTTCTTAACGAATGATTTTATCACAGATCCCCATCCCACTTTTAGCGTTTATTTTAAATAGTATTGTCTGAAGCCAGAAATACTTTAAAGTATTAAGATAAACTCATTTCCGAACATCAATAGATGAAAGTTCCATAAACAGTTTAATATTTTACATTATGAGACTCCATGTATTGTAAGGGTAAATATCGATTTATTGACGATTATGGTCCAGAAGCAGTAGGTTATTATCTGTGTCTATTATTTATTAATAATATTCTAAGAATATCGACCATGTAACAGTTGATTTTTGTTTTGATATTTTAATATATTACTATTTAATTGTAGTAGAAATTTAATAACTTGACATCTTGTCAAATCGAGAGGACAAGTCCTTTTAAGCCTTCTTTAATTCACACTATTAACCGTCTCATCCTATTGGCTTCACTTGAATGATTTCACGACAAATTTGTCCTTTGCATAAATAAAAAATCTCGGCCAATAAGCCACTCATTACTTCTGAATGTTTTTACCTCTATTTAATAATGATTCACTTCAAGGATGTGAGCTGGGAAACGTCTTCCCGTTGGATAGCCTGAATATATCAAGAGCTCATTTTTGCCTCAAGTGACGCAGATTTTTGAACATCGAATATTTCAACCCAATAACTTCAACATATCTAGTTATTTTCTCAAATCTTAACTGATAATTTTATTGATAAAGTCATCAGGTTGGACACCTTTTTTTTTATTCGCTGAAGTTGGTTTTGTTTGCCGACTATCTGAGGTATTGTTCAGAAAAATTTAAAATTCAATGTGGCAGTTGACACCATTTAAAAAAAAAATGACATTCCTGCACTAAGGTTAAGGCGGTCGATTTGAACCTAACAGGGTGACATACAGCTCCTTAGGTTATTTCATGGTCCAAGGATCACGGGTTTGTAAAGAGTAGATTTTATAATAACCTCTTAATTAGGATGTATGTATACATCACGGTGTGTATTAGGTCTCTATCAATTATCTCTACTACAATATTTAATAACATCTCCTCAGTGTAGACATTTAGAGGGATTATTACGAAAGGACCTCTTATATTTGATACCTCACAAGGTCCCCCCGAGGCACACAATTATATTACTGAAAGGATTTGATATTTGTCACTAGAATTCTGGAGATAGTAATATTTCAATTAGAATTTTAGTAAATTTAATTCTAAATAATTACTCACTAAAAAAATACCACGTTTCTTTAACATTGTGATGGTTTGTTATTTTGGTATGTCTCTGCTGAACTTAAAGCTTTCTTGAGCAATTATGTTTAATGAAGCATTGGTAAAATCTCTCGGACACGTTAGGTAAGGCTCTCGGGCACGAGAGATATAGCTCTCGGAAGCGTTACATAAAGCTCTCGGTCACGTTAGAAGATAAAGATTCTCGGACACGTTAGATAAAGCTCTGTCGCACGGAAGATAAAGATTCTTGGACACGTTAGATAAAGCTCTGTCGCACATAAGATAAAGATTCTCGGACACGTTAGATAAAGCTCTGTCGCACGGAAGATAAAGATTCTGAGAGGGATGATTAAAATCAAGATTTACATTCAGTCGCCACGGTCTATTCGTAATGTAAAAAAAAATCTTTCAATTTATTTATTTAATTATTTATATTTTGAATAAGTAGAGACGTGGAGGCAGGGCGAATATAGGCTGTGATAAAAGTACAAAGCAATTTAAATGTCAAGCCAGCCTGACAAATTATATGAATTGAAAAAAACATCCTGCGTGAATTGGACAGAGGTTGACATCCTCGTTGTCTATATCGACCGCTCGTGTGATTCCTCTTCGGTCTTCAACTAAAGCTTCCGGTGCTTACCGGTGGTATATGACTTAATAAACCACATATATTGTAACATTGGAAACGGGTAAATCTATAGAAATATATTAATTCTAGAGCATTTCATATGTAATAATTTATCTTATATAAGTGATGGACACAACACGTGTTTTTATTGTGTATTCTTCTATTAAAGTAAACTTTATATATTATTCTACTATTCTACTCAAGCTCCTTAATATTAGATGTACAGTTTATAGATGTACAGTTTATAGATGTACAGTTTATAGATGTACAGTTTATAGATGTACGGTTTATAGATGTACAGTTTGTGTTACCATAATTTATTGTTCAAACAATCCAAACTGATATCTTTATAGGGTAAATGAAGACGCTGTGCAGTGTTCAATGAGCACAATTTTGTCGGTCGCTAGATGTAAAACATGCACAGCAATTAACTCAAGAGATCTATGCAGCTCTATAATAATGACACATAAAGGCTTTTTGTATGTTTAAACAATTTTTTTTTTGCAAACCTCTATTCTGATTGCCCTGTAGCCTCCATTTGTGTTCAGCAACGTCAGTTAGTTTTCTATTCAACATAATAATTATATTATTTATTATTCATGATGTCCTTGAGGTTGATAAATGATTAGTTTAAAATTGGATCATCGGATTTTTTTTTCACCGTGACAGATGTATGGTGTTTGGTACAATACAGTATGGTGTTTGGTACGATACAGGATTATCTATAGAGTAGGGTTATGTAGGGTACAAGATTATCTATAGAGACGAATATTGAAGACACAAATACACGGCACTGTTAAAAATTCAAGGAGATTTTCAATTCATCAAGGTTCATATTGACACGCAGAATTAGGTCTTCAACTAAATCGTCCAACTGTTTTGCAGCCGAGGTAAATTTTACAGTGCATATTTAAAAGTCACTTCTTTCAATTTCAAATCATAAAGGCTTATTTTAAAAGTGTAGTCTGTTTGTTCACGGAGGGTCAAGATATTCACCTTTATATGAATTAAATTTCTTTTTACTGCAGTAATTTGAGACATACCAATGTTTTCTGCACAGTTTTCTCGGGTTAAATGCAATATAATAATTGCCATGTAGAGACATTAATACCACATGAAATAATAATCATCAAAATGCAAAGTAGAAATAGTAGACCTAATGGAGTCATTTCGGAGACAGTAGAAGATCGTTTTCATTTTAATATCCCATTTTTATAAAAACATGTAACTTTTCTCTGCTGATTGAGTTACTTTATTAACAGTAAATAACCTGGCATGTATATTTTATTAGGACAGTTGACACGTTTTAAATTTATACCTGTGAAATATGATAAAGTACATAAATTACATAACGGATTCTGATAGTAGTCCGAAACTTGACCGATCAAATCTGATCAATTTGGAACTGGTGGACATAAGAACAAGCCAAAACTTTTCTGGTGATAAAACAAACGAGAAAATGACTTGTCCGTTCGTTTCAGAATGACCAATAATAACTATCAGAGATACGATATAGAGTTAGTAAGTTTCAGACTGACCTCTATCAATAATAACTATCAGAGATACGATATAGAGTCAGTATACTAGATAGAGTTTCGGACTAGTAATGTAATTATCAAGTATATCAGTTTCGATTGTATGAAATATATTTATTTTGCATCTTAAGAAATTAGTATATGGCTATATATCATAATTATTGTGTTACTAATCCTATTGTAATACACACTTCGTAGACTCTCTTATCACGATATCTATCGCCATTCTACACCTTGATATGTATAATATGTAATCCGTCTAGAATCTTGATTTACAGTTAAAGGAAATTAGAACTGTAAAAAAACACACTTCTAGATTCGGTATTTGTGACACTCTGGGCTTCTATTTCAACCTTTCTTAATTTGTAGTATTAATCTGTTTTATATATTTTTCAGTTTTGAGGGACCAGATAACGATATCATTTAAGTAAAAAATAAATATTGATTATATAATATGAATGGTAGGGTATGTCATACTTGTCTGGTAAAATAGAGATCAGAGACATCGAAACGGAAAGTCCCGTTTGTAAAATACAAAAAAAAAAAAGTGATACAAATTCTACCAACAGTAAGCTGTTCAGAGAAAACGACAATATATAATAGGGACGACACTCACAAATAATTCTTCAATTCATTTTCTTTCGAAGTAAAATATTTGAAATAATCGAATTAAAACCCAAAAACAAAAGCAATAGCTTCTAACTATTAACCGCCAAAAAAAAAACACAAAAACAAAAAGCCATTGAAGATGTGAGAGCAACCTGCAAGGGTCCTCTAAAACGCAAAACAGTTTACTCCGAAGTCAAAAGCACGCTATTATAACATTCAGTATTTTTCCGCTGTAAGAATTATTCTTAAAGTCGGTCAAACATCCGTCAACAGTAAATCAGCTGGAAACCTAAAATTCAATACAAAGTTTATAATAGAACAACATATCGATCTTTTACTTTTTAAAAGCTGTTGAATTATTAAGACAATTCTATCAAGGAATCATTTGGTTGGTTTGATTCGCCAGCCTGTCTATGTTGATATTCACCTGTTGAACTAAACTGGAAAGAGAACCTCTTGAATACTGTGATTTATGGGTGTCAGTTTTATTTTTTTTAAACGTGCATTTGATTTGTAAACATTTCCCTCTCCGACCTAAACAATAAACATTTCCCCAAAAATAAACTCAAGTAATTTTTTCATTCATTCATTTCATGGGGCATTATTCTCCAAAAATTAACTTTAAAATAATCCAGATTTTAAGAAATATGATAATTTGATTGGATAACTCATGTCAAATTGATTTTAGTGATCATGTGACTAGAACACTAAAATTATCTTAAGTAAAGTTTTCCAGAATAAGATCCTTGGACGTTAAAACAAGACCGGGCAAAATAAATACCTAGAATCCATCGTATGATAGTTCGTCAGGTATCTTAGTTATTAGGCATGATTACCATGGCGACATCATCAGTTCTTACAGCATCAGACCAGCAACCGTTGTTTATCAGTGAGGAGGAACTAAAGGTAAAGCCACAAACCGTAGTCCTGATGGTAACCTAGTTACTTTCTAGCACCGACACCAACCTAGTTTCTCCAGAACAATGAAAAAAGGATATAAGGAACTGCTGTAAGGTCAATGAAATGACCCAATTTTTAGATTCTAATAATCGCGACAGAAACTCTGCTGTAGGGAGTAGGCTATTGATTATCACCTATAAAAAGTCTTTCATGCCATTGCACAATATCATTAACAAGACAGAATTAATCTACCAGGTGAAGCGTAAATACGGCATTTTATAACGGCTTATCTGTTATATCTGTATGCACCATCAGAATCAATAGTTGATTGCGAGTGACAAACTAATTTGAATAAATAATTGAATTGATATTAACGATTGGACAAGTGAAGCAGTAACATTACAATATTGCCTTACACAATCATCATCAACAATTATTTAAGAATTTGGTTCAGTTTATTTTTTTCTGAAATTATAGAAACCACAAATTGTGAAAACAAGTCTCAAGTACTAATATGGTAGATAAAACTTTTAACAATATAATATCGTAGCTATCTGTATAACTCGGAAATGAAATTCAGAATGTTTCGAAATTGTTGACAAGAGATCTTATATTTAGCATCTCGTATAAAACACAGAACGACTGTATTATTTGACGTACGTACGAGGATCTTATCGATAAACCGTCTGATCAGCCTGTATTTTGTAATTTTTATATATAGTAGTTGACTGAATGTCCTTCTCCTGGCCCTAGTCCTGGAATGTGTCGTCCGTAACTTTAAAACTATGATGTTTTATTTGACGTACAACAAGTAATCAAGTGCCAACATGATAACACTATACTATATAGTGTAGATAGATAGCTGGATTAAAGATAACTGTGTACCCTGTCTACCCTGTCTATTTTATCATGGGGGGGGGGGGGTCGTATTTACCACGTCTACTCTAGACTCGGGAGGAGGTGGGTATCTCTAATCTAATATACCGTACGACAATCTATACGCCATCAAGACAATGTTTGTTAGAGAAGGGGGGGGGGGGTGACATTCTTTCCTTTCTAATGAAGACTCAATAATTTAATGAAATGATTATGTCTATATCAAATGATGTTTTGTACGAGCTTACAACTGAAGGTTAAATACCTACTTTAAACAAATATTTTGGACTCTAATATGGGAGCAATGTCAACTGATCACCTATATTTACACTGTGATGGTTTTATTTTAATGCACGTCTTGTTATCTAGGTGAGAGATAAATTCTTTATCATCATGGAGTTTTACTTCTCCATACTTTTCATTTTCTCTCTAGTGGTAAAGTTGACGAATTTCTTTTTTTTCTGGTTTTTTTCTTTTTGTATGAAGCACGTTTTATAGTTGGTTGTGGTAGAGATATTAAACTATGGTTTTAAATTTAATGTTGATTCAATGGTTTCTGTTATTTGTGAAAAATAATAACCATCAACATCTATTACTACACAGAAAACAAGCAGTTCATAAATTTAATCAACATAATTATTATTCTTAAGCCTTTTTATTATATTATATATTAAAGCCCAGAAATATCTTGGACCTTTGGAATTTAACCACGATCCCTTGCGCTACAGTTGGACAGTTGGAAATCAGAAAGATAGTCGACTTATACCACCGTATTGCCTCCTCTTACAAGTATCATTGAGTTTATTTAAATCATATCATAACTCTATTATAATATGATAAAGTGATGTCGATTGTATAATGTCGTCAAATGTATTCTATGCAGTAAAAGGGGAGGGTTTTATTTGAATTTAAAATACAGTATATTATTCAATGGTAATTTAACATACATCAGGCGTGCAAAGCTTTCTTTATTGATAGAAGGTTCGAGAATAGGCAATGCATAAAAATAGTTAATATAAACTAGAATCCAAGAGCGGATAATACACTTTTGTATCAATTTGTAACCGTGATTTTTTTTAGGAGATTGCAATGAACGCCTATGTGAGTGACCCGGCTATCAATTATCGATAATATTCTCATTTCGAGTCGAACAGGTGTACCTTTCGGGATCTTCTTTGTTGAAAACGAAAAGTTGTTAAAGAGCCTTAAACAAATCATAATGCTCCGTTTCCGGGCCTAATGAAAGACTACGTGTTTAAAATGCTAACAAGGATCATCAATCAGTTGTAACGCATTATTGGGTTAGGTCTTGTGGGATGTGGGATGGGGGTGGTACGTCACAACGGAACATTAGTGAAATCGGTGTAAATAAGCAGAATTGCACACCCTAAAAATATCCCTCACCATTAGCTTTGATATTTTCCGTCTTTTAAAATTAATCTGTGTTTAGTATTCATTAGTTTGTAATTTAGAAAAAAAGGTGTGAGAGGCTGACATGGAAAAAGAGTGTAGGCTTGCAGATGGGACACGAGGCCCCGTGTGCTACAGGCTGTGCACGTTAAACATCCCTCGACAGTTGAAAATCGCAAAAAGAGTAGAGTACTGTCGCTGCCGATATTAAATGTCGCCCAGGACAGAACATTTTGAAGAAAGATAAAAAATTATAACCACCTATACTTATTAGACCATTGTGATTTATACGGTGTTAAACCGTGGTGTTTCCTACTTATTAAACCATTATTGATATGGCTTCATCAATTCTTTTATAAAATATTACAGCCCGTGATATCCTCGATCTTGTCTAGTGAAGTACAGTAGGGTAAAATCCAAATTATCATTAAAAATATATCTTGCTCCCGAGGCTGTTGACCTACTTTGTATTTAGCTTTTTTATTATTCAACGCTGGTCAATAAAAGATGAAGTATAACATATCTTTTTTTTCTTTGCTCAGGGCAAATCATTGAGTCCGGGGTCACGTTTTATATAGAATGTAGTCTTAGTTAACAATATACCATTCATTCGTTTAGTGGAGTCGTAATATTTTATTTTCTATACAGCCCAAAGTTATGATTTTCGTTGTTTGAGTTTTACATTCGGTTATCTGGTATGTGTACCAATGATCCGAACAGTTTATAAAACATGAAATCCAATATGTTTGGCAATATTTTGAAAGAAGCGAACGACATTTCTGATAATTGAGTTGAAAACAACATTTTAGTTTTGTTTGTTTCATCTAAGATAAATCAATCAACATCGTGAAGTATTGTCATTTCAATTGTTAGAAATACGTCATCATATTAGAATGGCTATGAGATAAGGAAAACAAACAAAAAATAAACAAAATTCCTCCAAAAATTAAATAAGTTTCAAATGTTGACATTTTCATTACCTAAAACAGACGGAGCCTTCCCGTATTCTATATGTTATGATAGCTAGGTTTGTAGGTTTTCATAATTTTAAATGGTAAAAAAATACATTATATTCAAGTTGTAAGGCCTCGCTGTGTTTTTACCTTCATTTGGTAACAAAAATAAATTTTTTTTCTTAGAAGTTAAACTTTCAGTGAGAATTAAGATTTCAAAGTACAGCCTAAACTAACAATTCTTGTGTTGTTTGAATAAAAATAAACAGAAAACTATCTTCATTCCAAATTTACCTGGTTTGAAAAGATTTTAGTAAAATATCATGTCCTGACTGACCTCTGGGGTGGTCAGTCAAGACGACTCGTGATGCGAAAGTAAACAACGAAGGTCACAATAAGCAAGTTAAATCAAATTGACCACTAGCTTGTTTGTTTTTCGGATTGTTTTTTAGTATAGTGAAAGTATCAATACCTTTACCTGATAAAAAATAAAGCATGTTTCACACCAGTTCAGGGGAAATTAATTCCTGTTTTACACGGGACTAAATAAATCATGATATATTCTAGAGACCTAACTCTAGGTTATATTTTCAGACATCACCAGTCTCTGGGTTATATTCTAGATTTTGGTATACTGTTGCACTATTGTCTGTTTATAGAAACACCAGATATCACCTAACTCTGGGTTATATTCTAGAGAGTGGTCTACTGTTGTACTATTGTCTGTTTATAGAAACACCAGACATCACCTAACTCTGGGTTATATTCTAGAGAGTGGTCCACTGTTGTACTATTGTCTGTTTATAGAAACACCAGACATCACCTAACTCTAGGTTATATTCTAGAGAGTGGTCACTGTTGTACTATTGTCTGTTTATAGAAACACCAGACATCACCTAACTCTGGGTTATATTCTAGAGAGTGGTTCACTGTTGTACTATTGTCTGTTTATAGAAACACCAGACATCACCTAACTCTGGGTTATATTCTAGAGAGTGGTCCACTGTTGTACTATTGTCTGTTTATAGAAACACCAGATATCACCTAACTCTGGGTTATATTCTAGAGAGTGGTCCACTGTTGTACTATTGTCTGTTTATAGAAACACCAGACATCACCTAACTCTGGGTTATATTCTAGAGAGTGGTCCACTGTTGTACTATTGTCTGTTTATAGAAACACCAGATATCACCTAACTCTGGGTTATATTCTAGAGAGTGGTCCACTGTTGTACTATTGTCTGTTTATAGAAACACCAGAATCACCTAACTCTGGGTTATATTCTAGAGAGTGTCACTGTTGTACTATTGTCTGTTTAAAGAAACACCAGACTCACCTAACTCTGGTTATATTCTAGAGAGTGGTTCACTGTTGTACTATTGACTGTTTATAGAAACACCAGACATCACCTAACTCTGGGTTATATTCTAGAGAGTGGTCCACTGTTGTACTATTGATCTGTTTATAGAAACACCAGACATCACCTAACTCTGGGTTAATTCTAGAGAGTGGTCACTGTTGTACTATTGTCTGTTTATAGAAACACCAGACATCACCTAACTCTGGGTTATATTCTAGAGGTGATCACTGTTGTACTATTGTCTGTTTAAAAGAAACACAGACCCACCTAACTCTGGTTATATCTAGAGAGTGGTCACTGTTGTACTATTGCTGTTTATAGAAACACCAGACATCACCTAACTCTAGGTTATATTCTAGAGAGGGTCCACTGTTTACTATTGACTGTTTATAGAAACACCAGACATCACCAACTTGGGTTATATTCTAGAGAGCTGGTCTACTGTTGTACTATTGTCTGTTAATAGAAACACCAGACATCACCTACTCTGGGTTTAATTCTAGAGTGGTCACTGTTGTACTTTGTCTGTTTATAGAAACACGACTAAGGTTTATGCAAAAGTTCCATTTGTATGCTTTTTGAAAACGACTATTCTTGGTATATCAGAGATTCCACTGTTGTTTATTTTGTTTTAAAAACCAGACATACCTTACTCTGGTAATCGACAAGCAGTGGTCACGTTGTACTATGTGTTTATGAAACCACATCACTTATCTGGTATTCTAGGAGTGATCCATGTTGTACTATTTCTGTTATGAACACCATAACACCTCTCTGGATATACTAAAGCGATCACTGAATACTATGATCGATAAAAACCAGAATCACCATTACTCTTAATCTAGAAAGTGGTCCACTGTTGTCAACATAATTGTCGTTTATAGGGAAACACCGATATCAAACGGGCTGTACTGAGGATTTAATGTTCTAAAAGTGGCATGTTGTATATTGTCTTTTATGAAACACCTAGGGCAAGTGTCTATAAGTAAACTATAGTTCATATTGTATGATATATTATGATAATATTAGCTGAAACTGAATGTTTATTTACGACATGTTTAATACTAACATTAACTGATTATTCTGTATGGATTCTAATGCTGGTTCTTAATCTGTTCTTACCGGTCGAATAACTGTGAAAAGTTTTTTAAAAATGCCGTTATGGTAATTTTGAAAAGTTCAGATTCTAGCTAAAGGTTCAGTCCGAAAGTTTTAAAATAAATATTTCAGAAAAATAAACAACAAACTGTTTCGTGCACTTTGCAACAAAACTAATTATATTATCTGGATTCAGTGACATTTAGAATATGAATAACAATCTAAACGAGGCCGCTGGAGGTTGAAGAAAAAAATTAAGTCTATTAAAATGGTTTGCAAAAAAAAAATCTTTGTACAGTTCTTGTTGCAATATCTAGTCTGAAAATTGCTATAGTTTGGTTTTTAGTCTTGTTCACCTAACTCTGGTTCTGTGACTCTGGTTCTGTAACTCTGGTTCTGTACTCTGGTTCTGTACTCTGGTTCTGTTTTCTACCGGTTCTTAACTCGGTTCTTAACTCTGGTTCGTGCTCCGTTTGTACTCTGGTTCTGTACTCGGTTCTGTCTCGGTTCTGTTACTCTGGTTCTGTACTCTGGTTCTGTACTCTGGTTCTGTGACTCTGGTTCTGTGAACTGATCTGTGACTCTGGTTCTGTACTCTGGTTCTATTACTCTGAGTTCTGTTACTCTGGTTCTGTGACTCTGGTTCTGTGACTCTGGTTCTGTGACTCTGGTTCTGTGACTCTGGTTCTGTGACTCTGGTTTTGTTACAATATTTTCGTTATTGGGATAACACTTTCTTGGTATAGTACAGATTCTAGTGCTGAAAATTGGCTGAGATCGGAACAGATTTCGAACCAGCTATCTCAGGCACCTAATCGCCAGCAATACATGTCAACCGTCTAGACCACTTGGCCAACGGACCCTCATCAAAAATAGAAGGCAGCAGACCGGTAGACTTTACTGCGAACATGCATAACCCCTCTGATAATCAGTAACGACAAGGCTGAATACATGAGATGATTTAATGTCTTTTAGAAAGTGGTTTTGCAACAATATTTTTGTTATTGGGATAACACTTTCTTGGTGTAGCACAGATTCTAGTGCTGAAAATTGGCTATAGTTTGGTTTTTAGTCTTGTTCACCTGATGACGACAGTGTCATTAGTGAAACGTTGTGTATTATTGTATTAAATTGAGGAGTAGTATACCATAAAAACTGTCTTCATTATTCATGTGCTTCCTACCCCTTAATGTCGCTAAAGGATCATCTTGAATTCTGAATGACCGAAAAAATAAATACCATTACCCAGAAAGTTAAACAAAAAGTTAAACAAAACGATGAAAAAATATAAAACGAGGCCGTCGAGTATTCTAGATTGTTTCATAAAAATTTGAATATGTTCTTGACATGGATTCAAGTGTAAAACTTTTAAAAAGAAATATATTATGAATAAAAATATCAAACAAAGCCGTGGAGTGTTCTAGATTGCTATTTCACACAAAAAATGAATTATTTTGATATGGATTTAAGTGTAAAAGTTTTAAGAATATAAGTAAAAAAGTTCAAACGAGGCCGCTGGATGTTGAAGAAAAACAACATAGAAAACGAACAATCGAAAAGTTTGCAAATAAAAAAAAACCCTGTAGAATGTTCTAGATTTATTTTAAGAAATAGTTGATAATTTCAGTACTTTTAAATAAAGCCGTCAAACTGTTTTATACAATATTCAAAAGAAAATTACATGAATTGAATTTATTTTTTTAAAAAACTGTCGAATTTTCTAGATTGAAATTTAAGAAAGGTGTAATATATATGACACTGAAATGTTAACGATGTCTGGTAAACAACGTGTATTTATAATACAGTGGTATATTGTCTAATAATACAATAGTTATTAAAGGGTGCAGTGGTGTCGTATTAAAGATGCATTAACTAAAAAAGGGTTTCTGACCCCTGTTGAGTATTATTACACATAATATAACACAAACAGGCAGAATTTCGATTACTCAAGTCGAGTATTAAAGTAACTATGGTATTGCACAATGGGTCAGATATTACCGCTGAAAATCTCATTGCTTTCTGTCTTCTTAATAGATTCCAGCAATTCTAGTCAGATAAATGATCTCTCTATACGATACGCGTAACTTGGCATGTCGTTTTTCGAAGCATTGATTAATAATAGACTTTATTTTACGTGGGTCAGAATTAGGCCCAATACACAAGGACATGTCTACACTCAACCCATGGGGGAAATACAAAGTATGAAATGAAAAAATAAAAATACCAGAACCTTATCAGAAAATCGATTATCACATGTAAATTACATGTATTTATATTAAAAACACCTTATTACATTACAGGTGAAACTCTTCATCTTGATAACAATATAAGGAGTTGAAAAAAATTTTTTTTTTTTACACTTGATTCACTTTAAATGTAAGGGTTTTTTTAGTTATGTATTTTTTTTAGCTGATTTGCACTGATGCAAGAATTGTGATAACGGTGCTTTCTAATAAACATCTTATGATCAGTCAACCTTAAATAGTCTAGTTTTAAAGGAGAGATTTGTTTGTTACAAAGATAGATTCCATCGTTCTGAATGTAACAGACTTTCTATATTGGCGTGTATAAACGGGGTCTGGATTCTTATGAGGTTATCTTTAAAATATCAGGTCACAGGTTCTATATCTTTATCTAGTCTCTTACCAGTTCTCTATAAAACCGGAAGCCAAACACATATTCAGATTCTTGAGAATCAGATTTCGGATATAAAACTGACTTTATGTAATTACCAAACCCCGTAGGCTCCTAGTCATACTGGATTGTTCAGAAGGGCAAAAAATATATTAGGTGGCACAAGTAATATATCCAAAAGGGGCATCGGGGTATGATCTTAGTCGCAGTTGTGAAATTGGTCGGTTGTCAGAAATTTTTCATGGTGGGCAATGCATTTTTTCGAAGGAGTGGGGGCATCGCTCCCCTGACCCCCCCCCCCCCCCTTGCCCTTAGGCTAAAAGAATCTCAGTATCTTGACAATCACTCCTGGCCTAAAACACGTGATATTATATAAGTTTACTCTATAATTATTGCCTTGTGTTTAATAACAACACGTGAATCCGTTCATCTGAATATTTCTATATAAATACACTGAGTATTAATTCACATTTAAAAAATATATAAAATCACTTTTTTCACATAATTTGCGTTTAACTAAAAAATTTGAAAAATCAAGTCAATTTGTACCGTTGATTTTATCGCTTTTCGTTGCACTTATATTATCTTTAGATATTTTACACTTCATTTCCCTTTGACTAATAAAAAAAAGTCTTTTTACATTCTACACCTATATTTCTACCTGTATTTCATACCTGTAATTATACCTGTTTTTTACATGTGATAATTTTTCGATCACAAACATTAAATAATTTATTTTTTAAAATTTGTTATTCTGTATCTTGAGTTTGTTTCTGTCAGAATTCGAGAGTCGTTAATTAATGTCGGCGTGTAAGGACCTTTAATTTCCATTTATTTAAAACTGACCGGGTTATTAAATGTGTGTGTATCCTGGCTTTAGTTATATCTCTTCTGTTTATTATCAGATGATAAATGATTAAAGAATATCAGAGAAATATTATAGTTGGGTCTTTTGACCATCTAGTAGACCGGAATATCACAGGAACTGCAAATATTACATTGTACATAGAATTAACGTTGGTTTTAAATAATCATCATTTTGTGTTAATGCCTTTCTAGTTTTAATCTACATGTATTTTGTTTTAAATCGTATTCAGGTACTATTTAGCCCGTTTTGATGCTGATGCACCTTAATACATTTCATTTAAATAACCAGCCTGTCCTATAGTGGAGAGAGTAATTCAGTATAGTAGAGTGTGTTGGTTAATCATGGTTGTCTCAAATGAAAAACTGAATATTATCCGATAAATGTTTGAGAATAAACATGCATAAATAAATAATAATGTTTAATTATCGTAAAACGTAATGGAAATATATTTAAATCAAATTCGTATGCTCTAACTCTTTGGTAATTATTGTGTATTGGGCCTCATAGTAATTATTAAGTGCAAATCTGTAATTGTAATTTGGAATCGTAATTACAATATTAATTGTTTAAAATAACCATCTGTTAGAGACATAATATTTACATAATAAATGACAATATTTTGGTAACTTGTCGGACGCCTGGTTTAAAACATGGTTAATAATTTAAACATGCCGACTCTATACTCGGAAACACCAGTCATTGACATTTCACATAAACTTGACTATTTCCCTAAAAATCGAAATATACACAAAATTTTGAGAAAAATATTAAACAAAATAACAATTTTTCTAGATTGCGTTTAAAATAAAATTTTTTATATATAATATATTTCGAAACAATTCGAAAAAATGAACCCCATTTTTAAAAAACACGAAATTGAGCCATCGAAAATTCTTTAATTATTTTAGAATTAAACGTTGGTCTCATTAACATTATTGGTATATAAACACAATAGATCAAATGACAAACTGAATAAATCAATAAAGGTTCGTTGAAGGGAATGATATTAAAAATGTAAATATTGTATATTATTGAAGAATGTTTAATTAAATTAAATACAAATTAACGAGTAAAAGTTTTTTTTAAATGAATTAGATGGAATGAAATATAAAAGAAATACAATGTCAAGTTTGTTCTGTTTTTAAAGTTTTTGATTGAACTTTTTGTATATATCACACGCCACCCACACTGTCGACATGATGTTCCAGGAGAGGTATCAGTTACCGCGATATAATAATGGTTTATTATTTGACCTAGCTGAATTTGACTTTTTGCAGTTTTCCTGGTTCAAAAGTTCCTCGTTTAACGTATCTGTTAACAGGTTTTCTTATATCCGTATATGAAATGTTAACAGGTTTTGTTATATCCGTATATGAAATGTTAACAGGTTTTGTTATATCCGTATATGAAATGTTAACAGGTTTTGTTATATCCGTATATGAAATGTTAACAGGTTTTGTTATATCCGTATATGAAATGTTAACAGGTTTTGTTATATCCGTATATGAAATTTTAACAGGTTTTGTTATATCCGTATATGAAATTTTAACAGGTTTTGTTATATCCGTATATGAAATGTTAACAGGTTTTGTTATATCCGTATATGAAATTTTAACAGGTTTTGTTATATCCGTATATGAAATTTTAACAGGTTTTGTTATATCCGTATATGAAATTTTAACAGGTTTTGTTATATCCGTATATGAAATGTTACATGTTTCTATAAAATTTTAACAGGTTTTTTTTCCGTAAAAATTTAACAGGTTTTGTTATATCCATATATGAAATGTTAACAGGTTTTGTTATATCCGTATATGAAATGTTACGTTTCTAAACATGTACTTGGAAAATTCCTGGAATTTTTCACGCACATAAAAATAGAGATAATACTAAACTAGTTAAACCGTGGGTTCAGTCAAGTTAATTACAGATTGCAGTAGGGTCAGTGTGACAAATATTTTAATGGAGTCACTCAGTTCATCTCTATAACTTACTCCAGGCACCACGGTAGATCAGGTAATTGACAGAAAGAAAACTCAAGAAAGGATCAACTATATTTTACAAGCATAACAACTTAGGTTCACAAGTCTGCCGTGAAAGAGATTCTTTTTTACCAGCTGTTCCTTTGCCAAACGTTTTGGCTCATGGCATTGATCTTTCCCGGATTTTCCGTACCCATTTACATTATGAGTGAAGATGACTTATTCAAAGTCATCTAACTTTCACACACCGATCAAGATCAGATCTCACGTTCGACATTTTTGTGTTTGTGCCACAAGGACGGATCGGCATAATTAAAGCCAAAAACCCAACAGAAGCAAAAACTTGTAGGACTCTAATAAAAATAAAACCGGCATAAATAATAATAATGGTTGTTCTATCGGTGAAATACGAATAGAATATTGGCGAGATTATACTTCTTAAACAACCCTATTTTATGAAAGGATGATTTTAATTCAATTTCACCATAAAGCCTAACCACTTTCAATTTCAAATAATAAAAATATAATACAGTAATAAGGACTTATTGCATGTCATTACTTCGATTTTTTAAACTAGGGGTATAATATATCCTTTTTATAAGCTGAGTACAAGTGGGCCTCTATCACAAATTGTACCTGATTTCATCTTAAATACCGGTACACTTATATAACTTGGAAATTTTTTTCTGATATGCATTGATTTCCATTCTAATAACCCTAAGGGAATACCTTAATTCGTATTTAAATATATTCAATTATAGTGCATTACTCTTTATATATACAATTTTCAAGATAATTTCAAAAATCAGATCATAATGATAATCTTAAATCTCCGTTTAGACATTTAGTATTCATTGCCGAAAGAAAGAAAAATATAAATTCAGCCATGTATATATATGTGGAACTTTATATCTGCTCTAGGAGTATAGAAAGAACTTTGACTTTAAGTCTTTGACATCTTAAAATTCAAAATATAGATTTAAATAAATTAGCTGTTTATTCAGTTTGTAAATTCAGAAACAAATAACAGCAGTAACAAAATACAGCATTTGAAAGATGAGTTCCTAAGCTTGAATCCCGGGATGTTAATCATGTACAGGAATCCGGGAAAAATACCGCCGTATTGTAATATCAGTAAAGATCGCACGTATTCGCGGATCCAGGAGAAATTGTTTCTGAATTAAGAGCGGAATTCTTCGATGATTTCGTTTTGCCAGTCAATTTTATGAACAGTAAGTTTGAACCGTATTTTCACATCTTCAAAAGAGCTTGACTTTTAACAACGACCATTCCTCGCGGTCTATCTAACATAACATAATATATCTTTCCTTTATACTAACAAATACCACGGTGTTTCTCTTGTTGGTAGAAAATAATCATTCGATAGACAACGACCATTCCTCGCGGTCTATCTAACATAACATAATAATATCTTTCCTTTACTAACAAATACCACGGTGTTTCTCTTGTTGGTAGATAATAATCATTCGATAGACAACGACCATTCCTCGCGGTCTATCTAACATAACATAATAATATCTTTCCTTTACTAACAAATACCACGGTGTTTCTCTTGTTGGTAGAAAATAATCATTCGATAGACAACGACCATTCCTCGCGGTCTATCTAACATAACATAATATCTTCCCTTTATACTAACAAATACCACGGTGTTTCTCTTGTTGGTAGATAATAATCATTCGATAGACAACGACCATTCCTCGCGGTCTATCTAACATAACATAATATCTTTCCTTTATACTAACAAATACCACGGTGTTTCTCTTGTTGGTAGATAATAATCATTCGATAGAAACGACCATTCCTCGCGGTCTATCTAACATAACATAATATATCTTTCCTTTACTAACAATACCACGGTGTTTCTCTTGTTGGTAGAAAATAATCATTCGATAGACACGACCATTCCTCGCGGTCTATCTAACATACATAATGTATCTTTCCTTTACTAACAAATACCACGGTGTTTCTCTTGTTGGTAGAAAATAATCATTCGATAGAAACGACCATTCCTCGCGGTCTATCTAACATACATAATATCTTTCCTTTACTAACAAATACCACGGTGTTTCTCTTGTTGGTAGATAATAATCATTCGATAGACAACGACCATTCCTCGCGGTCTATCTAACATAACATAATATCTTTCCTTTTACTAACAAATACCACGGTGTTTCTCTTGTTGGTAGATAAATAATCATTCGATAGACAACGACCATTCCTCGCGGTCTATCTAACATAACATAATATATCTTTCCTTTACTAACAAATACCACGGTGTTTCTCTTGTTGGTAGAAAATAATCATTCGATAGACAACGACCATTCCTCGCGGTCTATCTAACATAACATAATATCTTTCCTTTAACTAACAAATACCACGGTGTTTCTCTTGTTGGTAGATAATAATCATTCGATAGACAACGACCATTCCTCGCGGTCTATCTAACATAACATAATATCTTTCCTTTACTAACAAATACCACGGTGTTTCTCTTGTTGGTAGATAATAATCATTCGATAGACAACGACCATTCCTCGCGGTCTATCTAACATAACATAATATCTTTCCTTTATACTAACAAATACCACGGTGTTTCTCTTGTTGGTAGATAATAATCATTCGATAGACAACGACCATTCCTCGCGGTCTATCTAACATAACATAAGTATCTTTCCTTTACTAACAAATACCACGGTGTTTCTCTTGTTGGTAGATAATAATCATTCGATAGACAACGACCATTCCTCGCGGTCTATCTAACATAACATAATATCTTTCCTTTATACTAACAAATACCACGGTGTTTCTCTTGTTGGTAGATAATAATCATTCGATAGACAACGACCATTCCTCGCGGTCTATCTAACATAACATAATATCTTTCCTTTACTAACAACTACCACGATGTTTCTCTTGTTGGTAGAAAATAATCATTCGATAGACAACGACCATTCCTCGCGGTCTATCTAACATACCATAATATCTTTCCTTTATACTAACAAATACCACGGTGTTTCTCTTGTTGGTAGAAAATAATCATTCGATAGACAACGACCATTCCTCGCGGTCTATCTAACATACCATAATATCTTTCCTTTATACTAACAAATACCACGGTGTTTCTCTTTCGAGAGACAACGAGAATGGTGTTTTACAATGTGAGTAAAGATAAGCTTAACTGTGAAATAAAATCAATGGAGTTTTATATCATACTCTTCTGCACCTAATTGGCTAATGAAGACTAAAAAAAACTTGAATTTGAACATAACCTTAATTGATATTGTTTAATTTTAAGTGATGTCAGACATACGTGTGGCTATTCTAATTTATATTTGATACTAACAACTCTCTCTGGTCTGAATAAAAAACTTTTAATATCAAATGGCAAATGGTGTTTAGTATGGACAAGTATAAAATTTAAAGGAATTTTAGAAACTCTGGACAACTTGTACGTGAAATATGTTTCAAATTGGTGGTAATTCATCTTTACTTAGAGTCACCGTGTGAACATCGAATTTTCTATTTGTTAAAGCTTATCAATTACCCCGTATTATTACATAGTTTCAATAGTTTAGATGGCTTACTTTCGCTTTACCTTTTATAATTTGATATATATTATTATAATTCGTGCTTATCCTTATATAGCATGCTAATACAGCTTCATTTTCACTTTTATATCGTAGTTTTGGTTTTATGCACATTATTATTATTTGAAATGGTGTATCATTGACTCTGATATGCTGGGTGGGTGGCGTGAGGGTGGAGCATAACTCTGGTTTGACTTCCGCTTTCGATGGAGGTTAGGATTTGACTTCAATTTTATCCGGAAAGATTCGGGATTATTTCATCGATTTTCTCATGATTTACGACGGCTATTTAATGTCCACCTCATTGATTTTGTCGGTTGGTGAATCTCGGATGAACCGTATTTTTCCCAACTGAATTGTATTAAGTAGATATTTATAATCTAGACATAACATTGATATCGTGATTTATTTTATCTTTTACAGATTCAGTATACCGGATCCAGTATGAATACCGCCAGGTCATTCGGTCCAGCTGTTATTATGGCCGTTTGGGATCACCATTGGGTATGTTTTTATATTGTCGTAATAGGATAACGGAGAGCCGAGTGCTGGCTACGACGCAGTCTATTAGATCGACAGAGTTTCAATCATTTCTTCGGTACCAGTCTCAGTCCTTTGATATCACTCTCAGTCACGGGATAACACTCTCAGTCATGGGATATCACTCTCAGTCACGGGATAACACTTTCTAAATCATGGAATATCACTCTCAATCATAGAATATCACTTTACTTCATGGGATATTACTCTTAGCCATGGGATATTACTCTTAGCCATGGGATAT
The DNA here is from genome assembly GCA_030562195.1 of Nipponacmea schrenckii. NCBI lineage: Eukaryota > Metazoa > Mollusca > Gastropoda > Lottiidae > Nipponacmea > Nipponacmea schrenckii. Next base: position 2,636,432 of record JAUJPP010000006.1, read on the forward strand.
TACTCTTAGCCATGGGATATTACTCTTAGTCATGTGATATCACTCTAAGTGGGATATCACTCTGTCATATGATATCACTAAGTATGTATTAGACAGCTAGAATTAGTTTGCTATAATAATAATGATGTCCACATGACTCACAATATCTAGATCTGTTTAAATGCATTATCTAACCTATATTGGTTATATTTTACAGGTGTACTGGTTAGGTCCAATATTAGGTGGTGCTGTAGCAGGTGTTCTTTATGACCATGTGTTCGCGTGCAATTCATCTCTAGAAAAGGTCAAGGCGTGTATGTTGACCAGTACCTATGACGACGATAAATACGAAGCACACAGAATGAAGATTCGTATTATAGAAGAAGCTGGCGAGAAAGAAGAGTTGGATTTTTTGAACAATGAAAGTTCGAGAGATGACGCGAGGATTTAGGATATTATTTATCCCCTGCATGTTCGTCTCGATTCGTCATAACAGATCACATCATTTTATAATATTTTGTATTGTAAACTTGGCGTAAAACTTTATCTTGGTGCAGTATATCGTTATAGCATTCTATCTTAATATCCTAATAAGGTATAAAATAGGACATAACACTCAATTTACTCTTTCATTTCATTAGTCCAATATAGTACAGATGTATAGGACAAATAACTCGATTTCATATCATTTCATTTCATTAGTCCAATATAGTACAGATGTGTAGGACAAATAACTCGATTTCATATCATTTCATTAGTCCAAAAACATACAGTACAGTAGGATATATATAGGATTTCGTTTCATTCATTCCATAGTACAGAAGTGTAGGATATAAAACTAGATTTTATTTCATTAGTCTAATAAGATACAGAAGAGTAGAATGTAAAATGTTCTATTTCATTTTTTAGTTCATAAAGGAACAAATCAGTTTATTTGTACCAGTTTGAGAAGAGTATAACTTCAGTTGAGATGAGCGATCTGAGTGATTACTATCGTTTATCTTTTCATGTTTTATGTCGTCACCTATCTAGTCACATACTTGATTGATATTTAAATAGAATCTCATCTAGAAATAAACCTAATTTTATAGAATCAAAATAATATAGTCATAACCAATAACTAGTCGAATACCTCAACCAGAAGATTTGTATTAATGAATTATTGTATTAATGACTTGTTCAGAATGGCAGCAACTAGAGAGTTAGAGATTTTTTTGGGGAGTCATGAAAGCGATATAGACGAATTTAAGAAACTCTACACGACCTTAATAATATGAAATGTGCGTTTCTTTTGATTTTATAAAATACGGACGCCATTTGTAATTTTCTTTTTCATTTTTTTCATTTTTTCACTTATTGTAATCGTATTACTTTGGAATAAATTAATAAAAAAGCAATTTATTATTTTTTTTAAATCTAACAATCAAACTAATGTGTATCTGAGGCAGTAGGAATTTCCTTATCCCTTTTTTGTTAACATGGCTTATTACCAGGGAGTTTATTTGGTTAATAATAAGGCCATGTAAAAAAGTGTTCAATACATCAATTGTTGTGCGATAGAGAAAAATTGAAACACAACCCGAGGGTTTGTTTTAAGTCCTGTTTTAATTTGTTTAGTTATTATCACATTGTAGATACCCATCAGTAGACTACCATTCAGTACAGGCCATCAGTAATAAATATCCCATAACAATATAACAATATACTAAAATCAAGGTTGAAAAACCCTGGTAAAGATACTAGAGGAGACAACAGGTTTTTAACAGATATAGAATGAAACGAGTTGCGCAACAAATTCTGGTTTGTGGGTGAAAAACGATATATTTTAGTTCAATGTGGAAAGGAAATAGACAATAGAGAAGTAACTTCGTCGTTTTATTATAAATATAACAGGAGTTATCCCCCTTTTATCGGAATATTTAATTGAGAATATATGTAGTACTCAAAGAGTGGAAGATATAAACAACATTAATAAGAACATTTATCTTTAGACTTTTAACAAATATTTCTGTGTATCTGAAATACAATATATAAAATAATAACCAATATTTTAAATTATATATTTTACCAGCTCTACGTCCAGTTGGGTTTTATTGAACAGTTTTAATGTATCGTTCAGTCTGGCCAGTGATATAATTATAATGGATTTGTTCGGTGTAAAACAAGTTACACATAAACACGCCATATATTCCTTTCAGAAACATTTTATAAAGTGAATTCAAGGTTGAAGGGTCGAATTAAATACCTCTTGAAAACTTTGAAATAAATTGTGTTTAAAATATTTAAAAAAAAAAAATCGAATATCCTCTAAGCATATCGCCGTTTGAAGTTACTGAAAAATGTCGCGATCAAAAATATAACTGACTTCAAAAGACGCCATTTTTTTGCCTCATAGAAAAGACCTTAGTTAGAGATAGATACGATTCACTTCACTGCGAGATGTTTTGTATAACATTTTATTCGCATACAATACTAATTGGTTAAATAACACAACCAGTACATAGATACATGTATACTACTCCTTCCTTTTTGTACCATTGCAATTTACACACAGGAATCCTAAACAAGCACTACAGGATCACAAATACTTGGTATAGAATCCTGTATGAATTGAAACGGTGCAAAAATCAAAGCAAGAGGTAGTATATCTATAATAATAGGAGTTTTTTTTTTGTTCGTCTACATAAAACATCATCAGACGGGTTTTGGTAACAGGTTTGAATGAGTTACGTCCCTTACGCTGATACTAACAATTTATTGGTGACCTTCATGAGAAAGTGGACAGACAATTAGTCACAGTTTTATCGTCTCAGTTGTACAAATATGTTAACAATTGATTACAGTATGGGCTAGGGATTAGGGTGGTTGAGTGGTACAGAATGGGTGGGACTATTCCCGGATTAGATTTAAATTTCGAAGAACGATATTTAATAATGACACTTATTGAATAAATTTCATTTTCTTTAAACTGAAAATAAAGTGGAACTCTATCTGTATGAACTTTGAGAAACTTTTGTGTGCGAAATAAAAGTTTATAATAATAACTAACTAATTGGATTGTTTTATTATTATAGATCCAGTATACAGGGGCTAGCATGAACACCGCCAGAAGTTTAGGACCAGCGTTAGTTCAAGGCCATTGGGATAATCATTATGTAAGTATCATTATAATATAACCCGTTAACTTCAGGAGGTGCCACACGTCCAGTTTAAGTAGCATTGTTATATAACCCGTTACCTTCAGGAGGTGCCACACGTCCAGTAAGTAACATTGTTATATAACCCGTTACCTTCAGGAGGTGCCACACGTCTAGTAAGTACATTGTTATATAACCCGTTACCTTCAGGAGGTGCCACACGTCCAGTAAGTAGCATTGTTATATAACCCGTTACCTTCAGGAGGTGCCACACGTCCAGTAAGTAACATTGTTATATAACCCGTTACCTTCAGGAGGTGCCACACGTCCAGTAAGTAGCATTGTTATATAACCCGTTACCTTCAGGAGGTGCCACACGTCCAGTAAGTAACATTGTTATATAACCCGTTACCTTCAGGAGGTGCCACACGTCCAGTAAGTAACATTGTTATATAACCCGTTACCTTCAGGAGGTGCCACACGTCCAGTAAGTAGCATTGTTATATAACCCGTTACCTTCAGGAGGTGCCACACGTCCAGTAAGTAACATTGTTATATAACCCGTTACCTTCAGGAGGTGCCACACGTCCAGTAAGTAACATTGTTATATAACCCGTTACCTTCAGGAGGTGCCACACGTCCAGTAAGTAGCATTGTTATATAACCCGTTACCTTCAGGAGGTGCCACACGTCCAGTAAGTAACATTGTTATATAACCCGTTACCTTCAGGAGGTGCCACACGTCCAGTAAGTAGCATTGTTATATAACCCGTTACCTTCAGGGGGTGCCACACGTCCAGTAAGTACATTGTTATATAACCCGTTACCTTCAGGAGGTGCCACACGTCCAGTAAGTAGCATTGTTATATAACCCGTTACCTTCAGGAGGTGCCACACGTCCAGTAAGTAGCATTGTTATATAACCCGTTACCTTCAGGAGGTGCCACACGTCCAGTAAGTAGCATTGTTATATAACCCGTTACCTTCAGGAGGTGCCACACGTCCAGTAAGTAGCATTGTTATATAACCCGTTACCTTCAGGAGGTGCCACACGTCCAGTAAGTAGCATTGTTATATAACCCGTTACCTTCAGGAGGTGCCACACGTCCAGTAAGTAACATTGTTATATAACCCGTTACCTTCAGGAGGTGCCACACGTCCAGTAAGTAGCATTGTTATATAACCCGTTACCTTCAGGAGGTGCCACATGTCCAGTAAGTAGCATTGTTATATAACCCGTTACCTTCAGGAGGTGCCCCACGTCCAGTAAGTAGCATTGTTATATAACCCGTTACCTTCAGGAGGTGCCACACGTCCAGTAAGTAGCATTGTTATATAACCCGTTACCTTCAGGAGGTGCCACACGTCCAGTAAGTAGCATTGTTATATAACCCGTTACCTTCAGGAGGTGCCACACGTCCAGTAAGTAGCATTGTTATATAACTCGTTACCTTCAGGAGGTGCCACACGTCCAGTAAGTAGCATTGTTATATAACTCGTTACCTTCAGGAGGTGCCACACGTCCAGTAAGTAGCATTGTTATATAACTCGTTACACTATGGAGGTACCACAATTTAGTAATTCAAACCGTTTTATTTCAGGTATATTGGATAGGGCCGTTATTAGGTGGTATCTTAGCTGGTCTACTGTACGAGAATATGTTTGCAGCTAATTCATCGTGGGCTAAAACTCGCGCCTGTTTGTTGGCGTCCGACTATGACGATGATAAGTACCACGCCCACAAATTCAAGATCAGGGTTCTTGAGGAAGCCGACGATATAGGCGATGAAAGCACTAATGAAAACCATGATGAAGTACACGACGAAAAAATTGAAATGAGACATTTAAGAAATTCTGTTCATTAGAACGGTAATTTGATCAATCGGAATGGGGAGAAAACGTTTGTGTTATGTTATTGTATTGTGACATGAAGGTTTTCAATATGGTAAATATTCAGTATAAGTTTTCTGTATATTTTATATTTTATCGTCTGTTTGCGCCATATCGATTTCTGTCCCAAAAACACATTTTAGTCAACCAATGTTTTCATAATGAATTATCTAGAACATCGGATATTTTTAGATTTTTGGAATAACAAGAACCACCGACGGAGAGAAAGAAATATGGCGCAAAATGAAAGTAATATTACAACATATTAAGAGAGTTTATTCTGATGTTCATTATTGATCTATTTGCAATAATCAATAATAATGTATTATATTATATGAGTATTCAAGTGAGTCAGGATTGTAACCATTGGCTTGACGGAGAAAGATATGATAATTTTATTAAACCTTTTTTTGTTAACCTAAAATGATCCGGTGGCAGATTATTTACTTTTTCAACTAACAATATTTAACCTATAGAATAAGATATATTTTTTACATGCTTACTTTTTTTACTGTCCTGTCTACAGTTGCCTAGTTCCCTACTTTTACTTTTCTTGTCGTAGGTCATCACGATTCTGAATATCCATTCGAAACCTTATGAACAAAATAACAAAACCCAGTAAAAACCCTTTGTAACACTACTGAACTCGTGTTTTATGTATCTGTAAACCATGGAAGAAATAGATACTATTGTTTTAAATCTATGTTTGCTTTCTGGATATGAATATGTACATTATGAATCTAACACGTTCTTTAATCTAACACTCCATTTCTCCAGTTGATTCTAAATATCTCAATAACACCACTAACATACTCAAAGTTATGGGAATATTTATTACCACTAGTACAGACCAAAGAATATGATAATCAAACACCAGAATCTACCACAGGTATATGTGAACATCATAGGACTACATAATTTATTGGAGATAGAAAATAAAAAGTCGAATCTGTGAAAGATTATTTTGTATTTATGTTGTCCTCTATATATAGTTACCTGGACTGTGTTATATTTGTAAATAGTGTCGTTTAAAGGGTTTAAAAACTATGTAATAGTTAAGGTAAGGTAAAATTTATGCGGTTAGGATGTGGGTGGAGGGAACGATCTAACTTAGCACTTCATGAAGTCATCAAGCGAAGTTTAGTTTTTGCTGACTGGAAGAAAAAGCTGATTAGATTGTAATATATTATGTATATTGTAAGATTGGGAATAGTTCATTATATAAGTTGTTATAACAGTTCGATTTTTACACCATTTATTTTTATTTTGTTCAGATACAATTTGAATTAAATTTTATAAAAAAGACTGTTTATGTTTATAATTCATATTTGGCACAACCCAAAGGGACGAACAGATAAAGTTTAAAAAGCTTCAACACACTAAGGAGTCCATTTTTACATATGAAAAACTTTCCTTTGGTCTCTGTGTCGTATTAACGATAGGGGAGAGTCTAGCAGTTCTATAACTAGATTTAAATATAGCTATAGCAGAGATAAGAGTCTATCCACTCGTTTATACAAGGTAAATTTTATAGAGACCAGATATTCAGATTTTCACTGGATTTTAGGTTGTATAAACGAGCTGTGCAATAACTTTTGTTAATTCGGTATTATAGCACGATGTACTGTGTACTTATTGTATTGAATTTTATCAAATAAATGTTACAAATCATTTCATAACAAAATAGACGAAAGTTAACAAGGCATATACGTACATAATATATTTGACAATCGTCAAAGAAGAATAAAACAAGTGATAAATTTAAAAATTTAAACTAAAACATAGAATGTATATAAAAGAGTAAACTAATTAAAAGTATAAAAGTGTTTTAAAGTTAAAAACATTGTCTATAAATATTACTATCGAAACATTCAAACCGGTATAACAGAATATAAAAGTGTTTTAAAGTTAAAACATTGTCTATAAATATTACTATCGAAACATTCAAACCGGTATAACAGAATATAAAAGTGTTTTAAAGTTAAAACATTGTCTATAAATATTACTATCGAAACATTCAAACCGGTATAACAGAATATAAAAGTGTTTTAAAGTTAAAACATTGTCTATAAATATTACTTTCGAAACATTCAAACGGTATAACAGAATATAAAAGTGTTTTAAAGTTAAACATTGTCTATAAATATTACTATCGAAACATTCAAACGGTATAACAGAATATAAAAGTGTTTTAAAGTTAAAACATTGTCTATAAATATTACTTTCGAAACATTCAAACCGGTATAACAGAATATATAAGTATATATGATTTAAAACAAAAAGAAGTAAATTTCAGAGTTATGTTTAAAGGTAAAACATCTTACATTTCTTTTCGTTTTGAACACATATTATTTAAAAACTTGCCTGATTGAATTTGAGATTCGTCTGAATTCATTATGTTATAAAATTTATTTAACAGAGGGAACCGGCTAATTGACATGAAATGTATTAAAGTGCATCAGCACCAAAACGGGTAATTTTTGTTTTAAATCGTATTCAGTTGCTATATATAGCAACTGAATACGATTTAAAACAAAAATTAAAACAAGAAAGTCAATATATTAAAATAAAAATTATCACAGAAACCCCAAAAAGGGCGACCAAACAATGCTAAAAACAATATCACAAAATGGTTGTAACCCAATATGGGCTAAAAACAAAATAGCAAAAAAAAACTATAACACAAATATATTTTAAAATTCAAAATACAGATTAGTCTGTTTTAAACCGGACAGATCATAACAGAATGAAATTCATCCTCAATGACATTTCTATAACAACATTTGTAAGTTCGATCTTCGAGAGGGACTTTCGATTTTGCAGAGCGACTAGTTTCAATTGCCAAAAGGGGGATAACCACTTATATTATAGAGAGGCGAGTCACTCAAGTGGACTCGATCAGGCAATTCAATTACAATTATATTTCCATATTCAACCTTTTATAACTTTTTCTAGAAATCTCGTTGAAAACTTTCCAATATCTCACATTAAAGCCTGGCCAATACTTGGTTTCTGTACATAATTTCAATATAGCATGACCATGAAAATTTTGAACTAAACTAAATGAAAGTAAACCACTACATTTTATCAACATCCGCTTGACTGTCACTGTATACAAAACCACTATTTCCGCCAATCAATTTCTCATTTTCTCAGAAATTCTGAAAGAATATGCAATTTCAGACATCAAATTTCAAATCTAGACCAAAAATTAGTCAAAAATGGGCATGCAAAAACCCCAGAGGAAGGGAGAAAGAGGATTTCTAAAAATAGAACGGACTAAATTCGTTACAATTATTAGCATAAAATGTTTTACTGGACTAAGTCCAAGTATTCTGAAAAAATCAAACACATAACACGTGCTACAATGTTCATAACTGGATTGTTTTCATGATTGGATAAACCATGTAACAAAAGAAACGTAAAGAAAGGTTTTATAAGCGAGTCCCTCGTGCTACATTCTTTACTGATACATTTAAAGTTTTGAATTGGAATGAAATGGCCTAATGTCTTGGAAAAAATTTAAACTGTATAGAGATACGGGTCACTACCTGAGTAATTGTTGGAATATCATCTAATCCTGTCATTATTATTATATGTGATTATTATTATATGTGATTATTATTATATGTGATTATTATTATATGTGATTATTATTATATGTGATTACACCTATTGGTTTTCTACCTAATTTAGTCATCTAATTGTTTGAGTTAATATTTGAGCAACTGGTAATCCCTAATTATATAAAGTTTGTTTTTGTACATTTATTGAGTTGTTGAGTGTCCCGGGCATATATAAGGAGTATATTTTTATGGTTAATTATCACTTGAAAACGTTACCTGTATGTGTAATGAAACGTTGTGCTGTTGTTAATAAATAGAAGTCTATATCCATAACAATTGTTCTCTCTTAATGTGCAGTTTTACTTCTAAATGTCTTACAAGGATTAAAAATTTAAACTATATCCGAAATTAGTAAATAAACAATTAGCAAACCTGAACAACATCTTATTTAAAGATTTATGTATTGGAAAATGTAGCGCATCATGTTGATTCTTCATTCGAATAAATTTAATCAATACATGAAGTGCTAGGTTATAAAAACGTTATTTAAAACAATTATTACTTAATGAAATAAGGCCAATATAATAGATAAACTATTCCTTTCAGGGGGTTGACAACCCTAAACCTATGTACAAAAATAGACGATTTCAACCACTTCTGTTCCACCTATCTGAAATATATAAATATCAATGGAAAGAGGGGAATTTCACCTATTCAAAAATATAAAATTTATTTCTTTATGAGATTTCAACTTTGAGAAAGAGGGTATGAAAGATGAAACAAAAAAACGTCAAATATTCCCTTAAAATTAGCATATCTACTAGACTATTTAATATAGAAGGTTGAAATTTTGCACAACACAAGTCTACATGTATCTCTACAACATTACGTTGGCTTTTTGGAAAATTTTGTTTTGTTTTGAAGATATCGATAGAAATCAAAATTTTGCGTGTGCATTTACGAAAAATTGAATTTTTAAGAAACTATTCATTTTATAAAAAAAACGTAAAGTTATAGAGGACATCGTAAGCTTTTAGTTACACAGTAGCCGTACGAATTCTTGTTCCGATACGTAGTCCGTATTTGTATCCGATTCGTAAATAGCGTGGTTTAATAGTAGCCGATTTTAGTTCCCGTTAACTATTTCCGTCAAATTGAAGCCCACATTCCAAAATTTAGCTGCTATGTCCTTGAACTGACATATAATCGATAGGCACCCCCATAACTATTATCTGTATAAAATTTGCTTTCTTTTGATACCAAACACGACATGGCTGTGGATATGGAAACGCTGAGAATGTATACGCTACTAGAATATTTAGATAGAGAAGATGAGTATATAGATAATATAGTTGTAGTTACCATTGCATATCTTTTTTGTCATGGTGAAGGGGTCTCTGGGTGCACCCCATTCTACAAGATAGAGAAAGATTTGGAGTATTTTCGAACTTAATTACAAGAGACTTAGTACAACACGAAGAAAAGTACCGAGAATTTTTCAGACTTCCTAAAACAATGTTTGACACAATCATGAAGAAAATACGCCCAATCATACTAAAGGAGACCGTCTGGGGTATGTAAACATAAAATAAAATTTCACAATAAAACACTTTTATTTGTCAACTTCACAATTTACTTATAAAAATTTACAAAGCGTTATATCCCGCATTATACTCAAAGTAATTTGTATCTTGATTAGCCTGTGCCCTTCTCTGTTGTATTTCGAAAAATATTTGTGCAATTTTGAATCTGACCTCTGCCTTCTCTAGTTCTGTAAATTGTGACATTTCATCGGCATAAGCAGACATAAGTTTATGTTCTGCTGTCATGTTAATATCACGTGACTTGACCAGCTGCTTGAAAATCTTATTTCTTTTTTTGTCGCTTTCCTCCATAGCTAGCTTAGATTGTTCCAAGAAGTTTGATAAAAACAGTAGACGCCGATTCCCTTTTCTTCGGTTTTGAAGGATATAGGGGGTTTACTTTCGTAGATTTCCCTTTTCCCTTACCCATCCCATCACTGGTTTTCTCTTGGCTCTCAACAGCAGATGTAGATGGCACCTCGCTCAGATTGGAAATATAACTCAAATCATCCAAACTGAAAAGAATAAACAAATGATTTATGATAATATATATTTTCCAGGTATTTGGCCACAGGTCTTACAGATCACTTGCATTTGCGTTCCGAGTGTCTCACATCACCATCGTTTATATAATCCAAGAAGTATGTGATGCAATTTGGAATGAGATGTATACAGAATATTTGAAGTTTCCGAAGAATGAGTTAGAATGGCTTGGCATTGCCCAGATTTTGAAGAAAAATGGCGATTCTCACATTGCCTAGGCGCAATCGATGGAAAACATGTCGTGGTAAAATGTCCAAGGAATTCCGGAAGTTTGTTTTTTAACTATAAAGGCACATTTTCACTGGTACTACTTGGAGTAGCATAGGAGCATATGGCGGAACATGTTTCATTTTTTATCGGTCGGATATGGCTCAAGGACCGGAAAAAATATCGGACGGATACTGTGTAACCACATCAATTAGAATTGGTTTGTCTCATTTCAATCCGATATCGGATAGCAAAAAATTTCCGGATGACGGACAGAAAATCGGCTACTGTGTAACCATCGCCTGCTGAAGCCAAAGTTTGTAAAAATCGGATAAATTGTAAGCGAGATATGCTTTTGGAAAAATGGCAGTTTATTTCAACATTTTGCAGACACATGTAAACCTTACGTAATTAACGATCATTTTGTTACAAGATTGTCTTTCATGCTGTAGAAATCTTTAAGCACCTTTCAGGCATCGATATGCACCGATAACCACACAATTGGAGTGCTAAAACAATGGATTAGCACATGCCAAAACAACTCTACCCACCAATCATAAAATTTCTCTGTTTACATGTGACCTAATGATTTATGGGACAACACGTGACTTCTGGATTTCCCCCAATACAAATCTGAACGACAAACATAGAAAAGGTTTATTTAGCTGATGACGTATTACTCAAAAATGTCAACTGACAACGTAATTTGTACGTCTACATAGAGGGATACTCCATTGTGTTCTATAAATATATAATCTTTACGGACCGATATCTGACAAACTACTGAAGCGATTGAGCTAAAATTTTTACTAGATGAGTTTTTTTAATGCCAAATAGAATGGATATAAACTTAATGCGTTTCGTGATTGAAATACACCTCGATAAGGTTGTCAACCCCCTTAATTAAAGCAACGTTTGAATTCACATACAGCTATCTTTATCGAGCATACACAAATTATAATGTATGCTTGATAAAGGTTTCTGTGAATTTAAACGTTGCTTAAATTAAAGGAAGGAGTAGAATATCTATAAAAGTGGTCTTATTTAGGGTCCAGGCAGGTGCAAATAAGTTATTTTATTCAATTAACACCAATGTAATTTGTAGTCCTTTTAAATAGTAATTAGGCTCACACTTAGCAAGTATTGTCAAATATTATACACTGTGTTACTGTGATTCCAGATCAATAATTTTATCGTTTTGTAACACTATGTGTGATATACATAATATAAAATATTAAACAAAATAATTCTTATAAGATATTTAGAAGTATCCCTGCACATTAAGAGAAAACAATTATTATGGATATAGACTTCTATTTATTCTATTAAACACAACATTTCATCACACATACAGACAACGTTTCATTACACATTCAGGTAACGTTTCATTACACATACAGGTAATGTTTCATTACACATACAGGTAACGTTTCATTACACATACAGGTAATGTTTCATTACACATACAGTAATGTTTCATACACATACAGGAAGTGTTTCATCACACATACAGACATGTTTCATTACACATAACAGGTAAATGTTTCATCACACATACAGACATGTTTCATCACACATACATACATGTTTCATTCACACATACAGTAATGTTTCATACACATACAGGTAACGTTTCATTACACATACAGAAGTTCTTCAATTCTGGTAATTTCATATACACATTTTATACATTCTGTAAGTTCTAACTACATAACATTCACATAAGTAATTTTATAACAACAGAATTTTCATTAAATAGCAGGTAACGTTCTCTTCATTTACACATTTTTAACCAAGCCTGAACTTAATCTGACAAAAGAAAACAAGACCCATTGTCATTAACTTATAATGTATAACTCGCTTCATTCACCGCTCTTACAACTTGAATCTAATCTGAACAGATGAAACCAACGTTGGTTTTCCTTTTAAATGTAAATTAACCTGACTTTTAAAATTGAAAATTAAACAGAAAAATTCGTTTTCGGTTTTTCAAAATACAATTTAACCTTTTTAAGTTTAAAAAAAAAATTTTTTGTGACAAAAGGAAGGAATTTTGAATTTAAAAGAAAAAAAGGGGGAAAAAAACTTAGGTTCACAGTTAAGGATTCTTTCTTGTTCTGGAACCAGCTGGTTCTAATTCAAACCTCTTGGCATTGATCTTTCTCGGTCTCCGTGGCCTAGCGGTTTTGGCTCTGTTACTTTGAAGTCTTCGAGCTAAATTGTCGTTTGTGATCAAACTAAGTTAGATAGTTCTATGCGGGTTGAGTAAACTCGGTCTCTTTCGACTGGTAGTGTCCTCGGGTATCAACAAATCAAAATTATCTGTTGTTTAAATTTAATTATTATAAAAATCTCAACATGTCGGTATTGTTGTCAGCCATCATCAGATTATGTCGAGATTTCATCAGATATTTCTCAGATAAATATTTATTAATTTGATCAGTTGATAGAATTAAACTATAAATATTGTGAACCCTCTATAGGTTGGTATTCATTCACTTGTATCGGTAATACAGGTAGGGTTGAATATTTCTTATTACATTATTGTAAAATAGTTATTTACGACAGGTCAGTGGTCGAAACGAACATTATACTTTATTTCTGTAGTGGACTGATGCAAACCGTTTATAGAATTTATTGGGTTTGTTATTTATTCCTATCAGTGACGTGAGACTTCATTGGGGTATTTTATTTTTATCTTGTGATTTTTACCATCAAAATATTAATATTAAGTGTGATCCTAATTTCAGAATGGCTCGTTTATTTGCTGCTATCTTGGCTTTAGCTGTTGTTATCTGCAGTGTATCTGCACAAGATTTGTATCGAGAACGGAGATACATGAACGGTATGGTATGTAATCATTCTTTATATTTTAAATCCCCCCAGGTTTGAACCAGTGAATATCATTGAATCAGCAACACGAAGAAATCCAGGCGTCGTTAATTATATTGTATATTAATCTCATATGTAGGAGTGTAAAGTGAAGGTGATTTGTAATTCGTCAAGCCATTGGTACTTTACCACAATGTTAGAAATATTATACCGTTATCACAATACATGATCCGAATGATTTAATCTAGCATTATATTACCTTTACGGTAGTGTACAATGTTAAATCTAGATCAACACGTGAAGCCAACATGTTTATCTAAAATACAATTTACTACCATTTCCAACTAGTAAAACCAATCTGATGTTAAATATATCTTATTGATAATATTACATCTTCTATTTTCTAATTCTGGTTGTTTGTTTTCAGTGCTTACCCCAAAATCGTCCCTGTGGTATGAGTGCCCCTGTATATGATAGAAATAAGAGATGTTGTACTGGTATGTGTAATAGAAGTGGTGGAATGGGGATGCCTGGTATGGGTATGATGTATCGATGTGGGACGATGTATGGTCGTTAAACCATGTATCAATCACTGAACCTCGTTCTGTTCTGACAACCTTCAGATTGTACATTAAAAATATAACTGTATCTTGGTATACTACAATAATAAAATATTATACTTCACATATCTTAGTTTAAATTTTACGACATACTCTTTTCCACCCGATGGGCAACGTCATGCAGGGTGCAATGAGGGAAATTTGACAAGGACAGCGACAATGGTTTACTTCACTATTTTTACATTATAGTATCTAATCTGTTTCTATTATTATTATCCGTCCTAATATATATTTATATATCATGTTTTGTGCTAGTACCCTATTAAATAGTACACTTGATATCTGACTGGAAATTAACGTAAAACTCCATTCATTTCATTTCAATATATTTAAATTAACGTTAAAACAAATACACAATGATGATAAAAATAGTATGCTGCAAACAATCGATTACTTTCCTTGAACTCATCCCTCTGTCAATACACTGAACATGTAACAACACCACTGTCAAGAGTTGGACAGATGGACTCTAATCACCTGTTGGGGTGGTGGATGACTAGTTAATCCCCAGCTGGGGTTAGTGGACCCTACTCCTCTAGATGAATGAATGAGTTTTGAATATTTATTATTTTTATTTTTCTGCTTCTGTTTTTTAACTTTTTCTAGTTATATCTGTGATACTGAAACTGATCCAGAATGGTACAAAGACAAATATTTTCACATTTTCTTTACATTAAGGCAAGCGAATGGTCTGCCTAAAAAATTACTAGGACATACTCAGAATACTTAGCTGTAGCAAAATTCATTCAAAATACTCTTCTAAGTTTTGGATATAAATTTGTCAACTGAAAATCCAAACTATCGGTAATTTAATGGATTTGGTATCACGGTTTATCAGCTCGGCTTTCAGGTCGGAGTCAACAACGCTAACAATGTTATTATATAGGTGTATATAGATAAAAGAAATCATAACCTTTGTCTGAATATTTAATCATATCACGAACCTGGAGATATTGGGAATTTATAAGGTAACCTAATTGGGGTTTCATTATTCGTCCTAACAAGTGTTAATAAGTGATATAAGCCCTCATTAACGAAGGAATATGTATTTATCAAAATATATATATAATCGCACCTGAAATTTCACCACTCGGAAATGCCAGTTGATTACATGTATACTTGATGAGGATATACAACTGCTCTGCCCCCCGTCCACGTGTCTTATTCATTGCGTTAATTGGAAAGTTAATTATATTCCAGTAACATCGTATTACAAGTACTATTATTGTGGTAAAGCCGTGGTAGAATAGTAACTGGTTTGTAATTTTTGTGTCATATCTCAAGATGTTGCAGATGTAACTCGTCCAAAGCATATGAGTATAGCATGGGACACCTCAAACGAGAAGTACTATCAGGTGTTGCGATTATTTTCTACGGAATACCTACTGTAGTCAGGTAATTAATGTACCAGATATGGCGCAGAGCAAAAGATATTGATTATATGGATATAAGATGTTGGACTGATTATTAATTAAAAAAAAAACCACACTGGATGTCGTCTCTAATTGGATTATTACAGTTTGATTCACCTCAAATAACAACATATCTAGGAAGAATATAAAAACTCTTTAGCTTATCTCGTTTGAACTGCCGAGGTGTTTGGATCGCAAAACCACAATACCGAACTGCTGTTAAGATTTTGACGTGATCATATAAAGTTTAGACAGTTATAGTATCGCAGTGGTAAGTATTTTGAGGTTAGTTTTAGAGGGACAGGATATGGGTGATGGGTTCATAAAGTAAAATTTACTTAAGTATTCATTACATGAGCACTGAAAACGACAAGTAAACGATAGCCCCACTTTCTGCTTAACGTAGAGTACTAGTATTCACAAAAAAATACATTTAAATAATCTATAGAAACCCTTTTTATTTTAATTTCAGATATTGGTTGTAAAATTATCAACTTAAGCATAAAAAATTGAGTTTACGTATAGTTTAAAATAGATCTTTGATAATATCATGCTTAATGAGATCTATCTTAGTACCTATACTATACTAGATTATGAGGATAATTCCAATATACCTCACGTTCTGATGGCATTTGTATTCCCGACGTTGGCGTGTTTGTCACTGCTAGGTAACGCGCTGTTTATCATATCAATTGCTTGTACAGATTTGAAAAAGAAGACCACTGGAATGCTATTGATGTCATCTAATATATCTAGCATGATTCAGACCGTTGCATCCAGTTGTATCGTGTATTATCCCTGGTTATTCGAGCAGCAAATATTGGGAGAGCGCTTCCCCTGTAACACTCTAGTAACAACGTACCACGTCCTGGCAACTTGGTCCGTATATTTATTATTGTTTGCATGTATAGATCGTTATATCGCCATCTGTCATCCTATGTCCAGATTCGTCCTCAACTCACAGTCTGCACTGAAAACTTGTGCAAAAATTGTGATGTCCACATTTTCATTTTCCTGTTTATTGGGAAGTCCACTGATTTGGTTCTCAGCGTTGACGGTTATTGAAGAGGTGCCAGGCGTTGGGAATATCACGTTTTGTTATTACACAGAGGACAACTGGTATATGGAGGTACATGAATATGTGGAGATGTCATTATATTCTATTTGTCCGTTCATTGTCATCTTTTTCTGTAACGCAGCAATAATACGGAAAATATATTTTCATAGAGTAATGCTAGAATCTTTTGGGAATCCACAGAATGTCGGATTGGATCTGACGTGTAAACGACTGCCTCATATTAACCGTGCTGTACGACTTGCATCCATCTTACTACCCATATCAATTTTACATTTAGTGTTCTCTGGTGTGGTGGTTATTTCAATCATCTTGAAAGAAGCAATGGCCACGACCGCCCTGCAGAAACTAACATTACTGACTGTGAGTTACAATGCCGCACAGCTTCAAGCGGGTTACTATTTCTACGCTAATTTAATAATGTGTCGAGTGTTTAGAAATGTATTTAAAAAGTTGTTTTGTTCGTCCAAAACCCAAGTTGATTTCACCCTTGCACAAGTTAGTCATTCCAGCTATCAGATGAATCGGACGACACATTTTTCAGAAGCACAACCTTCTGATGTTGAGACGAAATACATTCAATGAAGTGAGTTGAATATTGTTCAGTTGTAGTTAAAGATTGTTAGCGTTTTTGGGAGAGGATTTGGATGCTGCAGGTCAATAGAATATTGGTGATGTGAATAAATCACTATTAAGCAATCATATCCTCGATCATATCCTCATGATGAGATTCCAGAAGCTACATAACTTTTTTAATTGTCGATCTTGTCGTGTTCACAACAGTTGGTTTCATCAAAAGATTGACTTTGAAGAGACAGCCATGCATAGTCGAGCTATTGTTTACTTGCTGTGAAACGACAAAATCATGGTGTGGACACCGTAAAGGCTGACATAATGCTTTTGTTTTTAGGATTTAGATCCTGTCATAGAATTACGGTCCATTTGTTCTGATATTATTGACTGTTATACTGATTCGGTATTGTTTCTGCATTAGGTTCGAAATGGAATCGTCGGAGGAAATGCGTTTCCATGGTACATAGATGAAAGTATCACGATTGAAAAAGTAGAAAAAAATTGAAAATTGTTATTTTTGTAAATAATTATTAGAAGGTAAATGACCCTAAATAAATACGTTGAAATATAAATAGTTAAAAAATGCAGAAATGAATTTTAAAAAATGTACATGTACAGAGTACTGAGGTTCGAGATGTCGGCCTATGAAATATATTCTAATACAGTTATGTATTATAGTTGCGTATCGTTGTAGTCTGTAGTTTTAGTTTGTATATTACTGTTACCTCCCCTCCATGACTATTATGTGATATGTCTGTTAGCCGAGATTGAAAACGACATATAAAATGTTATATCGATGCGCTAGTATTGTAATTTCCATTGTTCTCAAAAACTTTAGTGCTCTAATCATTATATTATTTAATCAAGCAAATCGATTAACATTATTTCAAGCTTATTAGCAAGAGAAATAATGAGTTAATAAATATCAGATATAATATATCTATATATCTTGTGCTTCAATAACCGGTATTGTTTTGATCTACATTTTGTTTGTAGTATGGATTATCCAGTTACATGTACAACATCTTCCGACTAACATCGGCAGTTTCCAACAGTTAGTACAGTTTCTAACAGTTAGTACAGTTTCTAACAGCTATTTGAGCTTTCCACTCATAAAAAGACCCAAACTGTCAAAAAGCAGGTCTGTTTTGATAATTCCCTTGACACATATAAGGACCCATTCCACTAATTCATTTGCCGTCTGTTTCCATGTAAAATCATAAAATTCAACCTTCCATAACGTTTTCCAGAAATCTCGTTGAAAACTTTCCTATATATCATGAAAGCCTGGCCAATACATGGTTTCTGTTCAAAATTTCAATATTGCTTGACCATGAAAGTTTTGAACTAAACAAAACAGCTCACACTCAATTCGTAATGTTATTGTGATCCGAGTCCATACTCTACGGATGGTTTATTTATGTAATTTAGTGTAGATAAATATTAGCTAATTTGTATTATGTTTCCTTCACATACTTTACCCACTGCAGAGTCGAGTAAACTCCCCTGTCATAAAGCAGTTCCGCTATAATTTGTAAAACGAAAAAAAAACTGCACACTCATAAGACGACGCCATCTTCTTATACGTGTTCTCTCCCTTTATCTACCTATCGTTTAAACATGACTCGAGCATTAGAAAACACGAAACTTGACTCGAGCATTAGAAAACACGAAACTTGACTCGAGCATTAGAAAACACGAAACTTGACTCGAGCATAAGAAAACACGAAACTTGACTTAGAAAACACGAAACTTGACTTAGTTGAAGGCAGTGCTGGTCATGGAATCATTAATTTTATCATCAAAAGCAGAATTTTTTATTGAAGATAAATTGATATACTTTGGAAGAAAAGGAAAGAATATACCAATATTTAGTCAGAGTTACTTCCCTTGAACTGGGCAAAGCATATAAAACATTTTAACGCTTATCTCCTCATTGTTTTGTATTTGTTTAAGAATATTATTGTAATAAAAGAACTAAGATATGTGAAGTATAATATTTTATTATTGTAGTATACCAAGATACAGTTATATTTTTAATATACAATCTGAAGGTTGTCAGAACAGAACGAGGTTCAGTGATTGATACATGGTTTAACGACCATACATCGTCCCACATCGATACATCATACCCATACCAGGCATCCCCATTCCACCACTTCTATTACACATACCAGTACAACATCTCTTATTTCTATCATATACAGGGGCACTCATACCACAGGGACGATTTTGGGGTAAGCACTGAAAACAAAGAACTAGAATTTGAAAATAGAAGATGTAATATTATCAATAAGATATATTTAACATCAGATTGGTTTTACTAGTTGGAAATGGTAGTAAATTGTATTTTAGATAAACTTGTTGGCTTCACGTGTTGATCTAGATTTAACATTGTACACTACCGTAAAGGATAATATAATGCTAGATTAAATCATTCGGATCATGTATTGTGATAACGGTATAATATTTCTAACACTGTTGTAAAGTACCAATTGCTTGACGAATTACGAATCACCTTCACTTTACACCCCTACAATATGAGATTAATATACAATATAATTAACGACGCCTGGATTTCTTCGTGTTGCTGATTCAATGATATTGACTGGTTCAAACCTGGGGGGGGGGGGATGATTTAAAATATAAAGAATGATTACATACCATACCGTTCATGTATCTCCGTTCTCGATTCAGATCTTGTGAAGATACACTACAGATAACAACAGCTAAAGCCAAGATAGCAGCAAATAAACGAGCCATTCTGAAATTAGGATCACACTTAATATTAATATTTTGATGGTAAAAATCACAAGATAAAAATAAAATACCCCAATGAAGTCTCACGTCACTGATAGGAATAAATAACAAACCCAATAAATTCTATAAACGGTTTGCATCAGTCCACTACAGAAATAAAGTATAATGTTCGTTTCGACCACTGACCTGTCGTAAATAACTATTTTACAATAATGTAATAAGAAATATTCAACCCTACCTGTATTACCGATACAAGTGAATGAATACCAACCTATAGAGGGTTCACAATATTTATAGTTTAATTCTATCAACTGATCAAATTAATAAATATTTATCTGAGAAATATCTGATGAAATCTCGACATAATCTGATGATGGCTGACAACAATACCGACATGTTGAGATTTTTATGATAATTTTGATTTGAATAAAAAATAATTATGATTCCATTGATATCTGATTCGACTGGACTTAACCAATTTTGTCATCTAAATGATGCATTTGGGATAGTTCGACAAGCAGGATGGTATCATTGTAAAGTTGCCATGGTTTTATTGCAATAATCATTGCATCGCATGAAATTAATAAAAGATTTTTTTTTGTTTATATCAAAATAATTTGATGGTCTTTTTTCACTCATTATTGTTTAAGATAGTCTTTGTGCTTCAGTTTTCCATAAAAAACACTGCCTAATACTGTCGTTACTTGAAGTCATTTTCCTGATTCTGAAAGTGCCCGATGTTTATTTTACCGTTAAATTTCAGAAGAATATGGACGGTTGATGTTTGTTTGTTGTGGTTATTTAATAAAGATTTCTATTTTCAACAGAATATTTCTGATTCAACTCATTAACCAAAAACTAACCCACGCAATTTCGCTTATCGTAGCTGATATTTAGTAGAAACAGCAACACGACCTTTACCATAGAAAGAAAGCAAATCATTAACGTATTTCTGTCTCAGTTCGTTCAGTTCTCTTCCTTAATGATCAGCTAACTAGGTCAAGTTACGAAACCAGGTCACGTGAAGAAATGTCAACAGTCCTTGTTTACATTCTAGAAATATAAAAATAGACGTCATCAACATCTCATAACAAGGAAAACTGATTCAGTGTCAGCAGCTAGACCAGTTTGTTATTTACGTTTTCATGTTTAATCTTTACTGACTGAACATCCAGATCCAGATCCACGCCAGAGTCTCAAAAATCGAGTGCCAAAGATCCAGACCCGTAAAACAAAATCATAAATCTGAAAGAAACGAAAATGAAATGAATGAAATTTTGCGTTCTATTCTGCACCTATGGGCCAGTGAAGATGGGCAACGCCACGCAAGTGTGCAATTAGGGACCAGGATAGCGGCATTAGCCTAGCCATTTACAACTGTCAATGGATCTTTGACGTGCATACCCGGTAGCACTGTATCATCGAATAGTCTCTTGAAAAAGACATCTGACATTTAAACAAGATTGGGCAGTGACGAATGTTTGTAATCTGCAGACTTTAAAATTGTGTTGTCAACATTTCTTCACTGTTCGTGGTTCCAGCATCATATTGGAGCGGATGTATGCAAATTGATCACAGAAAGTTTGGTCCTCGGAATTACCTGACAAGGTTTATTTTATTGGAACCATAACCAACTGCTCAAATCAGCGAGAAGTTGAAATTCCCTAAGAAGGCAACCATGTAGTTCAAGCTGCTCAGATTAATTCAGGATTTGGACCATATTCTCTTTATTGATCCCATAGCATAAGGTTTGCTTCAGAAGAACCAAAAAAACACGTCTCGTCTCCAGGCCATAACTTTCATATTTGTTCATCTCCCTCTAACGTTCCTTTCACAAATTTCCAAAGTGTTCTAAATTTATTGAAATCGACAGTTGATTGATGTGAATTAAAAGTTGCTCACATTAAAGAGAAGAAGTATATCTATAATAGTGGTTTTATTTAGATGTTCTATCTACTTCTAAATGTTATTAAAAGATTATATCTTCTGTGAAAAAATCACTTACAAAATTCGTTATAAAAGACTCCACCGTCACAGGTCGATTTTCTTCCTGCAAAGAAAACGATGTATTACTAAGTGATTATGTAAACCGAAGAAGTATCATTTTAAAGTGTGTCTTGAGTACATTGATGATTACGACATGTTGCTAAATGTCAGACATATCGCTGATCTATTTTATTACATCTGACACCATCATATAAAAACTCTTTTTTCAATTTATTTCTGATTTGAATCTTTCCAGTTTTCTTTCCCAACAGTTTTAAATAGAGCTGGCATCAATCTGAATCGAATAGTTGTTTTTGTACCCAGAATATATCTCGAATATAAATATGAATATGAAAATACATTACACTGCGTCTTAGCATGAACATAAAATTTAAGTTCTCAAGAATGGTCAATATGAGTATATATTCATCAGTGAACTGATCTGGTGTACAATGTAGCAGAATCCCTTAAAATCTGGAAACTCACAAAACATTTTTGAAAAATGCTTAATCAATTTATTAAGCGTTTTTCAACACTCAAATGCATCTTTATGGTTAATTACTTTGGAAATTTGGATGTTTATTTTATTTATGGTAGCAGGTATATTAACTGATGAATAGTTAACTGATTAATGATGGTGCCCTTGGTTGTCTTTTGGACAAATTCAAGTGAAAAGGCAAATATCTAAACAATTTCCGATTGTCGGAAATAAATGAAAACTATAGAATGTCGGTTTAAGTATCTTGCATGTAAAAATATACATTTATACAAGTGAAAAAACTTTAATGATATTTTACATAAACAACATTTTAAACACAATCAACATCTATTTCTATTGGGCAATAAAAGTCAAATTCTGTGAATTTCTTAATAAAGTCCTACTGCTATCGTTTAGTTTTAATCTGCTAGCTATTGGAACAAAATAGATTCTTTCCTGTCGTAAACACTTATCACTTATCTTAGAATTCAGAAATAATGGGAAGGAATAACTATCTTTTCCATCTGTAACTTTATAATTGTTCATACTGTGGATTTAATGGAGTAGAAAGTTAGTTAAGTAGGAAAGTAAATGAATGAACTGATTTGAAGAAATAATCTTCCACTATCGTGTGATTGATGGCTCTATGATGAAAGCTATTAAATTGAAGATCAAATGAACAACTCAAACTTTGCTTTAAAAATGATGTGTTTACTTGGGTTGTGGAAGCCGTGTTCGAGACTTGTCTTAAGGCGAGGATTAGAAATGTTTAGCTCTTCCTTGTCCATCTAACAAACTCACAACCCAGCAAAATATCCATAGTGTGGGTTATAGTTTTTATTTACAAAATTCAGTGAGGTTTTTAGGAAACTTTAGATGAGGGGCCGGACAATGCCTAGGTCAATCTTTCACTCTGTAAAATAATAACAAATTGAAAGTAGTAAAGCCAAAGCCGGGCCAGTCTTCCTTCCTTACACTAAAACTACCCTAACCCTACTTTTAGGACAAATCCCTCAGTTACTCAAATAAAAATATTATTATTATTACCATGGTTCCTATGGGAACCAGTATTCCTCTAATATATTTCAGATTTAGAAGCTTGTTAACTTAATTTTTAATATTTTATATTTTTCAAACTAACTCCACAAACAATACTCTCTCACAAGAGGTTATGCCTGCGCTTTCGTAACATCACTTAACCCTTGCTACTCTTACCCTACCTAAACCTTACCTAACACCTAATCTGTACCCTACACAAAACCTTATGTAACCCTTATTTTGTCTTACACTTACCCAAGCGAAACCTACTTTAACATAACCCTACGTAAACCAAAGCCCTACCTCTGGTAGAAACTAAATGATGATGTCTCGTTAAAGGTATACTTATTAGAATACATTGTGTTTGGTGTGTTATGAAATGAATAAAAGAAGATTATATAAAAATGTGTCAAGGAAGAATTTAATCAGAAGATATAAATATATTCGTTCTCCAATGTCACAATTCAACTCACGAGCATTAACTCACGAGCATCAGCAATGATCCTTTCTCTATCCTAGTCTATGTTTTTAAAATTGCTCTATATTCTGTTTAGTTGGATCTTTTATTTCTTTCAACTCAATAGTCTTTATCTTTGGAGAGGGATGATATAGGCACTACCTCTTCCTCAATCCTTCTCATGTAAATAAATTATGTTTTTGTGATCAGACGTTTTAAAATGCTGCCTCTTTCCCAAAACATCTTAACTTCAAATAAAGCTCTGACAGATCTCTGTACAACAGGTCCAGTTGTTTATTAGTTTAAATATTTGTTGTCTGAGTTGTTGGCTAAAACTGTAATGGCTTGACACTGCAGACCTCTTGATTAGCTATTTCTAAACAACAAGGTCTGATAGGAAAGCGGGTTGCGGAAAACTCCTTAATTTGTCGTGAAAGAACCTCTCAACATATCTTTGGAATTCGAAAACTTTGTCGATAACTTATTAGATTTGTACGAAACTTGAATTATCAATTAAGACTAAGAAAATCACAAAAATCAGAATTTTCGGACTAATATTTGAAGTCCCTCGTAAAATGAAGAAGGTCTCCACACAACCTGACACAACCTAACACCTACCAAATCTCTGTTGATACCAGTGTCAACTTCTCGACAATCACTAACTTTGATTGACCCCTGGTTCAGTCTTTATTTTCACTTTTCCTCCCTCCTCCAATAGACATTATGCCGTTAATATTCATTATGTACATACTACTTTAAACTTGTACAATTAATGAACACTACTTTAACCCTGGACCAGTACCTTCTGTAGAATAGTAACTTGTTACCTTTCAACCACCCTAATCTCTACAATTAGTGAACACTACTTTAATCCTGTGCCAATACCTTCTGTAGAATAGTAACTTGTTACCTTTCAACCACCCTAGACTCTACAATTAGTGAACACTACTTTAATCCTGTACCAGTACCTTCTGTAGAATAGTAACTTGTTACCTTTCAACCACCCTAATCTCTACAATTAGTGAACACTACTTTAACCCTGGACCAGTACCTTCTGTAGAATAGTAACTTGTTACCTTTCAACCACCCTAGACTCTACAATTAGTGAACACTACTTTAATCCTGTACCAGTACCTTCTGTAGAATAGTAACTTTTTACCTTTCAACCACCCCAATCTCTACAATTAGTGAACACTACTTTAATCCTGTGCCAATACCTTCTGTAGAATAGTAACTTTTTACCTTTCAACCACCCCAATCTCTACAATTAGTGAACACTACTTTAACCCTGTACCAGATACCTTCTGTAGAATAGTAACTTGTGATTCTTTCAACCACCCTAATCTCTACAATTAGTGAACACTACTTTAATCCTGTGCCAGTACCTTCTGTAGAATAGTAACTTGTTACCTTTCAACCACCCTAGACTCTACAATTAGTGAACACTACTTTAATCCTGTACCAGTACCTTCTGTAGAATAGTAACTTGTTACCTTTCAACCACCCTAGACTCTACAATTAGTGAACACTACTTTAATCCTGTGCCAGTACCTTCTGTAGAATAGTAACTTGTTACCTTTCAACCACCCTAATCTCTACAATTAGTGAACACTGCTTTAATCCTGTGCCAGTGCTTTCTGTTTCTTTTCAACCACCCTAACCTCTATAATAATGGATCATGGATAATAAATTCTTGCTTATTTTTATGTTCTGCAAACTATGGATATATGGAACGAAAAAGGACTCGAAAGCTGACAGATCGGCTGTTATTTTGGTTCTATTTGCAGATAATTATATTATATAATTTCTTTTGTAGAAAACAAACACGAACGAATATTATATTTTACACGAAGTAAAATCCGTCAAATGGGTCGTTAAATTACCGATTACCTAGATGTAAATTATCATTCATTATTTTCAAACTGCTGACGTATCGAATTACAAGACATCTTTCTTTAAACCTTAAAATGATATTACCTGGTTTCTATGGTAACTAATTAGCACGTGTCAGCTGACTTATCTCCCTTGTCTGGGTTTGAGAAAAACCAATACGTCAGTCTCGTTTATAGATATAATATTACCATCGATTGACGTTCTCAATTTAATTACATATTTAACAATTTATTTTAAGATGAAAAAATACATAAATTACTATATTAAAAATAAAATGACACCGAGAAAGAAACAAATGCAGTTTTTGAAAAGTCCCGCCCTCCTGGCATATTCGGTGGCTTATATGTCAGAAAAATAGTATCTTAATATATATAGCTATACATATCATAGCTAAGCTACAACCAGCCCTCATCTCAAACCTTGAAATATCAATCCCATCTTATTTATCTGGATAAAAACTTATGACTGTCATATATGAATGATTGTCCACCAATGAAATGTATATTTTCCACTGCGGCTCTATCTCGATACTTAGAGTCAAGTATACAATGTTATTGTTGACCCTCATCAAACCACTAACTCAAAGCTACATCGTTTCGTCCGGAAACATTATTTCATGATGCTATCTCTTTACCTGAAGCACTACACCTGGTTGTCAAGGTAATTAACTAGCACGTGCAATGTAACTTATCTGCCCCTGATGTATAATAACTGGGCGTGTATTTCATTGTTTGGCCAATCTTCCGGTGTCTCAGTTTAATACATCAGATAAGAATAAAACGTATAATTAGCCACATTAAATACACGGGCGAGGATTAACGTGTCTTCTTCATCAATTTCCTGGTATTCACATTCCAGTTTTTACTATCTCCACTCCACAACATCTTTAATTAACCATCATGTTTCAACGATTTTATTGTCAATAATTTGATGGAAATTGTCAAGTTAATTGACTAAGACTTGTCGTTGTAATCGGAAGTGTATTATTTAGAGACTGTTTCATGTTTTAAATAATAATTTATATCAATATATTAATAATTTAGTTATCTTATAAGTTGAAGTAGGTTCAATAGTACCAAAATATTAGTAGGCGGAACGTTGGAGACTGACAAAACAAACATAGTTCGTGGTCGAGGTAAAAAAGTTGAATAGAAATTAAGAAACATATACATGTATACGAAGATTCCGAAAACTGTTTTTTTTCTTAAGGGAGGTAACTGGTGCATTTAATTCTCTGTATTTACCTGAAAAATCCATGAAAAGGTCATTCCCAATTATATTATTACCTGACGTATATCAATGTTTTTTTTTTTAAATGAAATGAAATGAATGGAGTTTTACGTCTTACTGCTAAACTTAACGGGATATTGAAGACGGGCAGCGCCATGCAATGTGCAGTGAGGGATATATTTTCGGGACAGTGACATAAGCCTATTCGATTTCGAACTGTTGAGGGGCCTTTAACTTACACATGGTGCTTCGATTCTTTGTCCCATCCGAACGACTGGACGCCATGACAGTCCCTATATATATATAGCTGATATCAAAAGTATTTACTGGTTTAATGAGTTGCAATTTTGAATATCAGCTATTAATACGACAACGTTGTGTTACAATTGGATACACTAAATTTTCTTCAATACTGACAACCAATTGATTTATTAATGCATTGTCCTATTTTCGTTGGCTATAGATTGGACAATCGAGTGGGGATATCATTCACTGAAAGGTTATCAGAGATAAATATTTATCAATTTGACAATCTGTAATTTGACAAATGATGCCAAGCACATTATCCTGGTAATCTTCAAAGGAACCGTTTTAATGGAATGATAGAAAAGACGAGGACTGAGAACATGAGACTACTAATCAAAGGAGATTAATTACCTGTCACGTGACGGTTAATTATTTGAACAGGCAGGTGTAAGTAGTTCCAGGTAAACTAATGTTTCTTCTTGATTTCTTTCTTTCTCTTATCATGTACTGGCTTTATTATTAACGTCTCCGTTTACTTGGAATTAATTACCTTCAGATTGAAGATCTATTTCTGTCAGATCGGCACTACAGTCGGAAATCAGTGTCTTGTATCTCTAATGTTTAGGGTAACTTTAAGGTTCTATTTGTTATACATGTTTTAATGGATTACACCGTCTGGTAAACATACATTTGCTATTACTTTTTTGACTTGTGACCTTATTACAAATACATGAGACAAGCTGTTAGGAATGCTATTATAGTCGAGGTCGCATCCAATTCACAAGATAAACTCGAGGTTAAAATATATTAGATGTAACTAGGTGATTAGATTGTTTTATAGTATAGATGGTATAGATATATTAGATATGACTAGGTGATTAGATTGTTTTATAGTAGAGATGGTATAGATATATTAGATATAACTAGGTGATTAGATTGTTTTATAGTAGAGATGGTATAGATATATTAGATATAACTAGGTGATTAGATTGTTTTATTGTAGAGATGGTATAGATATATTAGATATAACTAGGTGAATTAGATTGTTTTTATAGTAGAGATGTTATAGATATATTAGATATGACTAGGTGATTAGATTGTTTTATAGTAGAGATGGTATAGATATATTAGATATGACTAGGTGATTAGATTGTTTTATAATAGAGATGTTATAGATTTATTAAATATGACTAGGTGATTAGATTGTTTTATAGTAGAGATGGTATAGATGTATTAGATATGACTAGGTGATTAGATTGTTTTATAGTAGAGATGGTATAGATGTATTAGATATGACTAGGTGATTAGATTGTTTTATAGTAGAGATGTTATAGATGTATTAGATATGACTAGGTGATTAGATTGTTTTATAATAGAGATGGTATAGATATATTAGATATGACTAGGTGATTAGATTGTTTTATAGTAGAGATGGTATAGATATATTAGATGTGACTAGGTGATTAGATTGTTTTATAGTAGAGATGTTATAGATGTATTAGATATGACTAGGTGATTAGATTGTTTTATAGTAGAGATGGTATAGATATATTAGATATGACTAGGTGATTAGATTGTTTTATAGTAGAGATGTTATAGATATATTAGATATGACTAGGTGATTAGATTGTTTTATAGTAGAGATGGTATAGATGTATTAGATATGACTAGGTGATTAGATTGTTTTGTAGTAGAGATGGTATAGATATATTAGATATGACTAGGTGATTAGATTGTTTTATAGTAGAGATGGTATAGATATATTAGATATGACTAGGTGATTAGATTGTTTTATAGTAGAGATGTTATAGATATATTAGATATGACTAGGTGATTAGATTGTTTTATAGTAGAGATGGTATAGATATATTAGATATGACTAGGTGATTAGATTGTTTTATAGTAGAGATGTTATAGATGTATTAGATATGACTAGGTGATTAGATTGTTTTATAATAGAGATGGTATAGATGTATTAGATATGACTAGGTGATTAGATTGTTTTATAGTAGAGATGGTATAGATATATTAGATATGACTAGGTGATTAGATTGTTTTATAGTAGAGATGGTATAGATATATTAGATATGACTAGGTGATTAGATTGTTTTATAGTAGAGATGTTATAGATGTGTTATATATGACTAGGTGATTAGATTGCTTTGTAGTACAGATGGTATAGATATATTAGATATGACTAGGTGATTAGATTGTTTTATAGTAGAGATGGTATAGATGTATTAGATATAACTAGGTGATTAGATTGTTTTATAGTAGAGATGGTATAGATATATTAGATATGACTAGGTGATTAGATTGTTTTGTAGTAGAGATGGTATAGATATATTAGATATGACTAGGTGATTAGATTGTTTTATAGTAGAGATGGTATAGATGTATTAGATATGACTAGGTGATTAGATTGTTTTATAGTAGAGATGGTATAGATATATTAGATATGACTTGGTGATTAGATTGTTTTATAGTAGAGATGGTATAGATATATTAGATATGACTAGGTGATTAGATTGTTTTATAGTAGAGATGGTATAGATATATTAGATGTGACTAGGTGATCAGATTGTTTTATATAGTAGAGATGGTATAGATATATTAGATATGACTAGGTGATTAGATTGTTTTATAGTAGAGATGTTATAGATGTATTAGATATGACTAGGTGATTAGATTGTTTTATAATAGAGATAGTATAGATATATTGGATATGACTAGGTGATTAGATTGTTTTATAGTAGAGATGGTATAGATATATTAGATGTGACTAGGTGATTAGATTGTTTTATAGTAGAGATGTTATAGATGTATTAGATATGACTAGGTGATTAGATTGTTTTATAGTAGAGATGGTATAGATATATTAGATATGACTAGGTGATTAGATTGTTTTATAGTAGAGATGGTATAGATATATTAGATATGACTAGGTGATTAGATTGTTTTATAGTAGAGATGGTATAGATATATTAGATATGACTAGGTGATTAGATTGTTTTATAGTAGAGATGGTATAGATATATTAGATATGACTAGGTGATTAGATTGTTTTATAGTAGAGATGGTATAGATATATTAGATATGACTAGGTGATTAGATTGTTTTATAGTAGAGATGGTATAGATATATTAGATATGACTAGGTGATTAGATTGTTTTATAGTAGAGATGGTATAGATATATTAGATATGACTAGGTGATTAGATTGTTTTATAGTAGAGATGGTATAGATATATTAGATGTGACTAGGTGATTAGATTGTTTTATAGTAGAGATGGTATAGATATATTAGATATGACTAGGTGATTAGATTGTTTTATAGTAGAGATGGTATAGATGTATTAGATGTGACTCGGTGATCAGACTGTCCTCTGATTGAGGTAAATCTGTAAGACGACTATAACTAATAGAAACCTGTCTATTTTAATTTGTGTTTAAATTACTCTCAATGATTTGTATCTGCCTTCTTGAAAACAACATTCTATATTGATTTACTTTTAGTTGAAGTAGATTTCCAATTATTGGTTAATTTAACAGTTCCAGTGATTGAGACCAAGCCTGTTTTAAGATCCGTGTTTTAAGAGAGATTAATGGTTCTGACCCTAGTTAATACTTACATGGTCTTTTGGGGTTTTATATAGGAACGGTGGACGGTGAAAGTTTCCATTACATAATTATTTTAATATATATTACGAAGTATTTTGATGATTTACGGGTACCACGTTCAGATTGTCTTCATTACGTTTTAAAAATAATAATCTATTAAGGTTCGATTCTACCATTAATCTTTGTAAGATTCAAAATTTGTTTAATTAGTAAAGAGACAGTTACATTATTATTTTAATATGTCGGTAAAAATTATCTATTATTTAAAAAGATATTATGTTTTATCAGATAGTGATATCCGTCGGTGGTATTACAAAAATTCGTATCTTTAAAAAGCAGATTTTTCAGGAGCAACAAAAAACTGTTTAAAATTAATCCGAATCATCAGAATTAAATGAGCGCAATGAATCAAGTTCTTTGTCATGTAGTATAATAGTTTTAACTTTACCTTTTGTAATATATAAAGCTATTACAATCAAGGTATAAGTACACAGATTGTAGTAGATTGACGTTGATGAGTATGAGATATTTAATATATGTTGAGATACCAGCGTGTTTTGTTGAATTACAGATGAAGATATTATATTTGAAATGATGGATTTATATCAAGGTGCACCACTAACAACAACACTCAGACACAATATTTCTACAAACGGTGTACAGAACAAGGTCAGTTATCTTTCTGTCGGGAGTTTGCTAGCACTGGTATTAGTCAAGACTCTACTCTGACAGGTTAAATGTCACTACAACATTCATTTGTTTATGGCCTTAAAACAGGAAAATTGGGTGTGGCTTTGTAAAGGATAGGCTCAAAAAGAAGGTAATGAGGTAGTCAGGGGCGCTGAAAGTTTTAGAAATGAGGTAGTGGTATTTAAAGGGGTGTGACTCAGAAGGTTATGGAATTAAGAATGTGACAATAAAATGGGTGTGACCATTAAGTCTTGTAAAAAATTGGTGTGTTCTTGAAAGATGTTCACAAAGCTTCCAAGATTGAAATGTATTTATTGCCACTATAGTAGACATGGTCCAAGTACTTGAGAATAATCTGAGTTTTTATATCAAACATATATGAGATGTAATACAATTTTTGTTTCCTTTCCTAAAGTATTGACTATTGTCTTAACATCCTACCTGGACCCACAAACAAGAAAATAAAGGATCGTAAATTCAACGGTAAAAACTTCAAAACAAGCAGCAAACTAAGACGGTATATTGAGATGTAGCAGGTGTTGTTTGTCCTGGGTTTACCTGTATCAGACAATAATCAGGTAGAATCAGCCTGAACCATCCTCTGACAAGAAATCATTAACTATTCTCCTGGAATACTAATCATCCTCAATTTAATTACCTTTTCTTTCTAATCACTTTCCTTAACGCTACTCACTCATTAATCTAACTCACTTGCTGGCAAATTTAATTTATTTTAATTGTCACAATTCAGACTGATAATCGGTTTTTATAGAATCTACTTACTAGATTTTACACATCTATGCCTTTAAAGCGAGTGCCTGATTAGTTTTACAGGTGGAAGGTCTAATACCTTGTCTTTAATAGCCACCTATCTTGTGTCATACAAATTTATAAATTAAACTATTTGATTAGATTGTAGGCTTGGGAACATAGTCATAAGAGGCTTCAATAGAAAGTAGTCACTGTTTTTATGTCAAGGCTCCTTTTTGGCTTTATCTATTGTGGCACAGTCCGAGCAAATGACTGTTGACAGATAGATATGTATGGTTTTTCTTTTGTTATATTTCCATTGTTTCTTGTGATCTGGTAATACTGATCACCCGATTTGATTCTTACTTCGATGAGTTTCCAACCAACCAGCTTGCCGTATATGTACGTAATTAATACAATAAATAGTACCCAAGTATCGTGTGTAGAAAACAGATTATGTATAGGATAAAACACGATGAGTTTTATGAATTATATCTAAAATCCCGAGTAACCTTCCCCGAGGTCCTGTCCGACAGTCGGTTAGGGCACTTTTTAACCTTATATAATGAACAATACAGAAGGATAGACAAATGAAAACGCTCCATAACAGCTTGCAACTGATAGTAACCATTGACGTTAAACAATGTCTATTGTTTAACGTTATAAATCTAAAACGTTCTTGGGAACAAATTCAGGCAAGGGGTATAACTCATATCTACAAACGTGGGCAATTCGACCGATGACCAGTGAGCTTGACTTTTATTAAAAATATCGTCTGGAGTCAAATGAGTTTAGAAATCCCAGGATTGTACGTATTATATTCCTAGGATTTAATCTATTATCCATGGGATTTGATATGAAAGGACTATTTAACACGTTTACAATACACGAGAATATTTAATCACGATTAAAATATAGTCACTAATGTAATCACTACTGTTCATAACAAAATTGGCTAACATTTTGCGCATTAGGATACTAGTATGTATCGTAGATTATAGAAGTTCTGTCGTTGAGTTTGTTTACATTGCTCATGTTTTATACTATAAGATAAGGGTTGAATTTCAACAATTGGTTAAAATATTGGTTGAAATTCAACCCTTATCTTATATTATAACCAATTGTTGAAATTAACCCTTATCTTATATTATAACCAATTGTTGAAATTTCAATCTTTATCTTACATTATAACAAATTGTTGAAATTCAACCCTTATCTTATATTATAACCAATTGTTGAAATTCAACCCTTATCTTATATTATAACCAATTGTTGAAATTCAACCCTTATCTTATATTATAACCAATTGTTGAAATTCAATCTTTATCTTACATTATAACAAATTGTTGAAATTCAACCCTTATCTTATATTATAACCAATTGTTGAAATTCAACCCTTATCTTATATTATAACCAATTATTGAAATTCAACCTTTATCTTATAGTATAACCAATTATTGAAATTCAACCTTTATCTTATATTATAACCAATTGTTGAAATTCAACCCTTATCTTATATTATAACCAATTGTTGAAATTCAACCCTTATCTTATATTATAACCAATTGTTGAATTTCAACCTTTATCTTGGATTATAACAATTGTTAAATTTTCAACCCTTATCTTATATTATAACCAATTGTTGAATTATACCTTTATCTTATATTATAACCAATTGTCTGAAATTCAACCTTTATCTTAATTATAACCAATTGTTGAAATTCAATTCCTTATCTTATATTATAACCAATTGTTGAAATTCAACCCTTATCTTATATTATAACAATTGATTGAAATTCAACCTTAATCTTATATGTATAACCAATTGTTGAAATTTCAAACTTTATCTTATATTATAACCAATTGTTGAATTTCAAATCTCATTATCTTATATTATAACAAATTGTTGAAATTCAACCCTTATCTTATTTATAACCAATTGTTGAATTTCAACCTTTATCTTATATTATAACCAATTGTTGAAATTCAACCCTTATCTTATATTATAACCAATTGTTGAATTTCAACCTTTATCTTATATTATAACCAATTGTTGAAATTCAACCTTTATCTTACATTATAACCAATTGTTGAAATTCAAACCTTATCTTATATTATAACCAATTGTTGAAATTCAACCCTTATCTTATATTATAACCAATTGTTGAAATTCAACCCTTATCTTATATTATAACCAATTATTGAAATTCAACCTTTATCTTATATTATAACCAATTGTTGAAATTCAACCCTTATCTTATATTATAACCAATTGTTGAAATTCAACCCTTATCTTATATTATAACCAATTGTTGAAATTCAACCTTTATCTTATAGTATAACCAATTGTTGAAATTCAACCCTTATCTTATATTATAACCAATTGTTGAAATTCAACCCTTATCTTATATTATAACCAATTGTTGAAATTCAACCTTTATCTTACATTATAACAAATTGTTGAAATTCAACCCTTATCTTATATTATAACCAATTGTTGAAATTCAACCCTTATCTTATATTATAACAAATTGTTGAAATTCAACCTTTATCTTATATTATAACCAATTGTTGAAATTCAACCTTTATCTTATATTATAACACAATTGTTGAAATTCAACCCTTATCTTATAGTATAACCAATTGTTGAAATTCAACCCTTATCTTATATTATAACCAATTGTTGAAATTCAACCTTTATCTTATATTATAACCAATTGTTGAAATTCAACCCTTATCTTATAGTATAACCAATTGTTGAATTTCAACCTTTATCTTATATTATAACAATTGTTGAAATTCAACCCTTATCTTATATTATAACCAATTGTTGAAATTCAACCTTTATCTTATATTATAACCAATTGTTGAAATTCAACCTTTATCTTACATTATAACAAATTGTTGAAATTCAACCTTTATCTTATATTATAACCAATTGTTGAAATTCAACCCTTATCTTATATTATAACCAATTGTTGAAATTCAACCTTTATCTTATATTATAACCAATTGTTGAAATTCAACCCTTATCTTATATTATAACCAATTGTTGAAATTCAACCTTTATCTTATATTATAACCAATTGTTGAAATTCAACCCTTATCTTATATTATAACCAATTGTTGAAATTCAACCTTTATCTTATATTATAACCAATTGTTGAAATTCAACCTTTATCTTATATTATAACCAATTATTGAAATTCAACCTTTATCTTATATTATAACCAATTGTTGAAATTCAACCTTTATCTTATATTATAACCAATTGTTGAAATTCAACCTTTATCTTATATTATAACCAATTGTTGAAATTCAACCCTTATCTTATATTATAACCAATTGTTGAAATTCAACCTTTATCTTATATTATAACCAATTGTTGAAATTCAACCCTTATCTTATATTATAACCAATTGTTGAAATTCAACCTTTATCTTATATTATAACCAATTGTTGAAATTCAACCCTTATCTTACATTATAACCAATTGTTGAATTTCAACCTTTATCTTATATTATAACCAATTGTTGAAATTCAACCCTTATCTTATATTATAACCAATTGTTGAAATTCAATCTTTATCTTATATTATAACCAATTGTTGAAATTCAATCTTTATCTTATATTATAACCAATTGTTGAAATTCAACCTTTATCTTATATTATAACCAATTATTGAAATTCAACCCTTATCTTATATTATAACCAATTGTTGAAATTCAACCCTTATCTTATATTATAACCAATTGTTGAAATTCAACCTTTATCTTATATTATAACCAATTGTTGAAATTCAACCTTTATCTTATATTATAACAATTGTTGAAATTCAACCCTTATCTTATATTATAACCAGTTGTTGAAATTCAACCTTTATCTTATATTATAACCAGTTGTTGAAATTCAACCCTTATCTTACATTATAACAAATTGTTGAAATTCAACCTTTATCTTATATTATAACCAATTGTTGAAATTCAAACTTTATCTTATATTATAACCAATTGTTGAAATTCAACCCTTATCTTATATTATAACCAATTGTTGAAATTCAACCTTTATCTTATATTATAACCAATTGTTGAAATTCAACCTTTATCTTATATTATAACCAATTGTTGAAATTCAACCTTTATCTTATATTATAACAAATTGTTGAAATTCAACCCTTATCTTATATTATAACCAATTGTTGAAATTCAACCTTTATCTTATATTATAACCAATTGTTGAAATTCAACCTTTATCTTATA
This sequence comes from Nipponacmea schrenckii, assembly GCA_030562195.1. Taxonomy (NCBI): domain Eukaryota; kingdom Metazoa; phylum Mollusca; class Gastropoda; family Lottiidae; genus Nipponacmea; species Nipponacmea schrenckii. Next base: position 2,673,256 of record JAUJPP010000006.1, read on the forward strand.
TTATAACCAATTGTTGAAATTCAAACCTTTATCTTATATTATAACCAATTGTTGAAATTCAACCTTTATCTTATATTATAACCAATTGTTGAAATTCAACCTTTATCTTATATTATAACCAATTGTTGAAATTCAACCTTTATCTTATATTATAACCAATTGTTGAAATTCAACCTTTATCTTATATTATAACAAATTGTTGAAATTCAACCTTTATCTTATATTATAACCAATTAAAAATTGAAATTCAACCTTTATCTTATATTATAACCAATTGTTGAAATTCAAACCTTATCTTATATTATAACCAATTGTTGAAATTCAACCTTTATCTTATATTATAACCAATTGTTGAAATTCAACCTTTATCTTATATTATAACCAATTGTTGAAATTCAACCTTTATCTTATATTATAACCAATTGTTGAAATTCAACCTTTATCTTATATTATAACTAATTATTGAAATTCAACCTTTATCTTATATTATAACCAATTGTTGAAATTCAACCTTTATCTTATATTATAACCAATTGTTGAAATTCAACCTTTATCTTATATTATAACCAATTATTGAAATTCAACCCTTATCTTATATTATAACCAATTGTTGAAATTCAACCTTTATCTTATATTATAACCAATTGTTGAAATTCAACCTTTATCTTATATTATAACCAATTGTTGAAATTCAACCTTTATCTTATATTATAACCAATTGTTGAAATTCAACCTTTATCTTATATTATAACAAATTGTTGAAATTCAACCTTTATCTTATATTATAACCAATTGTTGAAATTCAACCTTTATCTTATATTATAACCAATTGTTGAAATTCAACCTTTATCTTATATTATAACCAATTGTTGAAATTCAACCTTTATCTTATATTATAACCAATTGTTGAAATTCAACCTTTATCTTATATTATAACCAATTGTTGAAATTCAACCTTTATCTTATATTATAACCAATTGTTGAAATTCAACCTTTATCTTATATTATAAACAATTATTGAAATTCAACCTTTATCTTATATTATAACCAATTGTTGAAATTCAATCTTTATCTTATATTATAACCAATTGTTGAATTTCAACCTTTATCTTATATTATAACCAATTGTTGAAATTCAACCTTTATCTTATATTATAACCAATTGTTGAAATTCAACCTTTATCTTATATTATAACCAATTGTTGAAATTCAATCTTTATCTTATATTATAACCAATTGTTGAAATTCAACCTTTATCTTATATTATAACCAATTGTTGAAATTCAAACCTTATCTTATAGTATAACCAATTGTTGAAATTCAACCTTTATCTTATATTATAACCAATTGTTGAAATTCAACCCTTATCTTATATTATAACCAATTGTTGAAATTCAACCTTTATCTTATATTATAACCAATTGTTGAAATTCAACCTTTATCTTATATTATAACCAATTATTGAAATTCAACCTTTATCTTATATTATAACCAATTGTTGAAATTCAACCTTTATCTTATATTATAACCAATTGTTGAAATTCAACCTTTATCTTATATTATAACCAATTGTTGAAATTCAACCTTTATCTTATATTATAACCAATTGTTGAAATTCAACCTTTATCTTATAGTATAACCAATTATTGAAATTCAACCCTTATCTTATATTATAACCAATTGTTGAAATTCAACCTTTATCTTATATTATAACCAATTGTTGAAATTCAACCTTTATCTTATATTATAACCAATTATTGAAATTCAACCTTTATCTTATATTATAACCAATTATTGAAATTCAACCTTTATCTTATATTATAACCAATTGTTGAAATTCAACCTTTATCTTATATTATAACCAATTGTTGAAATTCAACCCTTATCTTATATTATAACCAATTATTGAAATTCAACCTTTATCTTATATTATAACCAATTGTTGAAATTCAACCTTTATCTTATATTATAACCAATTGTTGAAATTCAACCTTTATCTTATATTATAACCAATTGTTGAAATTCAACCCTTATCTTATATTATAACCAATTATTGAAATTCAACCTTTATCTTATATTATAACCAATTGTTGAAATTCAACCCTTATCTTATATATAACAATTATTGAATTTCAACCTTTATCTTATAGTATAACTAATTATTGAAATTCAATCTTTATCTTATAGTATAACCAATTGTTGAAATTCAACCTTTATCTTATATTATAACCAATTGTTGAAATTCAACCCTTATCTTATATTATAACCAATTGTTGAAATCAAATTGACTTTGTGATAAGAATCTATAAAACAAGCTATGACATCTGGAAAGGAGTTCAATGTATTTTCCCTCCATTGGCGAAATACAACTAACTAGTTAATTTACTGATATCCAAACTCTTTGTTTACTAATATATGGTGTTAATATGGTGTAATATGGTGTTAGTAAAGTACCAACAAATCAAATTGAGTCAGCACAGTGACTCGAGTAGACACAAGTTGTACTTGCTTGCAAGTCGAGAGTCTACAGCAGAAAATGGTCTAATGAAGCCAATATTTGTTGTAATCGAGTGCGACGCTATTTACCCCGGAGACTGAACGAAGGGAGATAATCTACTAAAAGGCTAAAGTAGAAAATTAATTGGTTTGTGGGTATTAAATAACGAGCCTCAATTAGATTTTATCCTTCCATTTTCTTTCTTCTCTACAACATAAAGAGAGTCAGAAGTCATATAAAATAGCAGTCGGATTTCTCCGTGGTCGTATGATGAGTATTAACTCGAATACACTTCACTGATTCACTATTAATTCACTGTGGCTTCAGTCTTAATCTCTGATAATATTCTGCTTCTGAGGTTATAAAGTTTTTGATACAGATATAATTGATATAAAAAATCAGTCAGATATATCGGTGATTTATGAGAGGTTCAAGCTGTCTCGGTCATTATCCGTCTTCATTGAGGACCTGCCATAGACTATACATTGGAACCTTCACAATCATCTGCGAAGAATTCTTGTGACGCTTGAAACTTGGATATTATCATATAGCAAATGATATTCATTTCGCTTCCCACAACGCTCAGTGCAACATACCTAGTACATCATCGTGCCTAAACCACACCCCTTATTCGTTATATTGACTCTCATCGTGTCCAAACCACATAACATTTGTTATACTTCCTTGCGACCGTGATAATACAAATAAGGGAAATAAGGTATTTATATCTTGTCTTAATCAAACTAGCGCTAGAATTAATAAGATCATGGCAAAACCCTCATTCAGGATTCGATAGTTGTTCTTTCGCTGCTAATCTTGTATACATTTCTCATTCATTTTGCCACTTTATAACTAATTTAAATCAATAAAACAAGGATGAAATGCCTGAATAATGATAAAATAAAGTTGAAGATTAAATGTAAAAACAATTACCCACATCAGACTGGTAGAAAGAGTCATAATCCGACACTAAAATAACGGGAATGATTCGATTGTACAGATAGCTTTAGAGATTAGATGATTAAAATTGTTATAAAAATCACGACCTTATAATGTCTCTTTAATATCTAGGGGGATTCAAGACTCTCTCAACATTTCTAGTTGTGTCGAAAGAGATTTTCATCACCAATAATTGTGTTTAACGTCACATTAAATAGTCGACTTAGTTTGACTCGAGGCGACAAACTGTCACTTTATTCAATAAATGGATATTCTATATGTTTCCTTTTTACTGATTAGAACTAACTTTATTTCAAGCTTAGATTAGCGCTAAACATCCACATTTATACCCGGGTTTTTTTTATCACATAAAAACACCCGTTTACAATTTATTCTATTAATGCTTTCTCTGACGTCCGCTATCAAATACATCGACCATATTGAGTTTCTTTTACAAGGTTTAAATTTAAAGTAACAAGTTTCGCAATATTTCTAACTACCTTTAACTAATGAGTCAAGTTGACGTCCGTTATTTATTAAAAATAAATCTTGAAGCTAATAAGTTGAGGACGCAGGTGCTTGTAAACGTCTAGGAAACGATTTCTCTCCTTAATTGGAATTTTGATTGAAACGACATCAAGTTTTAATAATACCCCAATCCGCGTCTTATCTTCTATTTACTTTTCTATTTAATATATTCGATTGTATTTGTGTAGATGATTGAAAGAAATTAATTTGTCGGCGGCGGAGTCGACTCAGGTGGAATGTTTTCATAATTACAGGTGATTTACTTCGCTTCTTTCTTCTGGTTAAAGGTACAATATGTACGAGATGTATTACATGCTACGACGTCGCACCTTTATAACGCAGTGGCTCAAACATCGGAAACCAAACATATCACTTATAAACTGACTAGTTGTAATACATCTGAATTGAATCCAGCGCAACCTCAATTTGAAAAGTTATACCAGATAAATTTCCATAAAACGGTGTTTTATTGACAACTCTGTCAAAACGTCGAAATAACCATCATTTGTCCAGTAACATTTCAATTGTCTAGACATGATATATTTGGGTATGATACATAGTTCGTCTTCATTTTGTAACAATAATGTTCCCGATCACCAGATTATCGTCATGTTAAAATAAGAAAAATAGTCATTCTAAACAGATTAATATCAAAATAAATTTCAGTATAAAATTCTACAATAAACATTGCAAACATCTAATCGAATAAAATAATAACAAACATATATTTCAACGCTATCTATAATCATGGGCGTGGCAGTAAGGTATAAAGTAAATACAATAACAACAATTCGACTAAATATTAAACTATAGAATGGTGAAAACTAGCCGACGTGATAACCATGAATAAAACGTCAGATAGCTGCTGTTGTTGCTGTGAATTATCAAAATAGAAAATTACAGAACTTTCATAATTAAGAGATAATATATGTAAAAATCACCTTTTTATAGTAGTACAATATATTAAATATACAGGGTTTATAAACATCTGCTGTCGATACGCACATAAAGTTAAAGAATTATTGAGTAATTTGGAAGGATAACAATTATCACCAATGTCGTGATATAGACCATAATACATTTTAGAGAATGTATTTTGAAGAAAAGTACAAAAACAAAACTTATGGAGCCGGTCGCTAATATTTATGTTATTATTTTATTTCGAATTATTTAAATCAATAAATAATGCTACACTTACTGGAGAAACCTCCATAAATAGAAATAAACAACTTCGTGTTTTTTGACACGGTTAGGGTTAAATCCATCAACCGGAAGTTTACTAATTCTGATAAAGAAATCTTAAAAGTTGGCCGAGGGAGAAATAAATAAAGAACGATAACTCTTGCTGATCAATAAAGATTGATACATTGGGACCAATCTCTTCATTACTCCTGTATAAAACCACTCTGCCCATCTTTAAAGCCGTTAAATTGGCTGCGTGTTTGTTTCCATTAAAGTATCAACTTTCCTTCAATTAATTATCTCCTAAATAGGAGAGTTCTTTTCAAGATGATTAAGTCGACTCTATTAGAATCTGTTCACTATTAGACAAGAACGCCTCTTTGATTTTCTGCCATTTAAAGTTGGAATATTGATTAACTGTCGCGTTAAATATTGCTTGTAAGTAGACAACAAATCTGTTTAGATTATCTTTAGTAAGAGGTGGTCCGTTGTTCAAAGATTAGATTAGTAAAGGCCCGTCGTTCAGTTATCTTTAGTAGTGGGTAAAAAAAAGGGTAGCTAGATTTTCCAAAAGTAAGAGGTGGCCCTGTTACTATTTATTTCCATTATCTGTTTAAGAGGTGGCCCACTCACTATTCCTTTTTTCTACCTTGAAAAATTTAGGTTATTTTCAATCACAATAAACGGATTGGGAAACGATTTTCAATTTAAGAGATGTAAAGAGGCTTTCTATTATTTCTCATTTCTACGATTATCAGACTATTTAAAAATTTCAGTTGCATCATTTTTTTTTTTTTTTTTTTGGTTCCTGTACCTTGGTCATGCTTGACCATATAAACAGAAATAATAACTTTATAAAAGCGCATTAACCCGTACTAAACTAAACCCACCACACTTTGTTTTAAAAACATTGTCTCTATAACCAGTATTCAATTAAACCTACTAAAGAGAGAAGTGAGAACAAAAGCGTACGCAACGAGTAATTTGATTTTATAGGCTGAAATTTTCAAGGATTGTTGTCGGGCCAATTTGTTGAAATGAGAATATTTGAATTATCTTTACTTGTATTACCATGCAAAGAAGAGAGGTGGATGGGGCTATAGACATAATGGACTTTGCTCCAGCCACGTCATAAATCGCAAAGAGTTAGGGGAATTGCAAGTACCATCGGACTGTAAATTAGAAATGCGGTGAATCGATACGAATGGTAGTGATCAGAGAGGGACTAATGTCAAACTGTTGGACAAAAATGTCATGACCATGGTGTTTTTTAATCAGAAAGGTAGACAACTACGGCACAATGTCAAACTTCATACTAGGTAATGTCATATAAAAAACAAAAAATTGTACTATAAAAGATATATCTTTAAAAGTTTTTTTGATTCGATTTTGAGATGAAACATTCATGTCAATGCAAGTCTGATCATCTTAGCTCCGTTCCATATTTATAATTCCTCGCCTCAGGCACAATATCACACAATTCTTAGCATCGCTTTTAACTCTGTGAGAAGATCTCATATGTTTCTGCACAAAACAATTTGACAAAGCTTTACACTGATAGATCTGACCCGGGGGTAGAGGATAAATATAGGGCTGTATTAACACGGTAACCTGGGTGTAAGTGTAAGAGTGAAGTTCTACTATAGAGTGATTAGTGGAGGACGGGGAAGGAGGGTCATTAACTCGAAATCTACCAGGGTCAGATCGGGTCTTTGTTTGATAATTGCTAATAATAACAATTTTACTCCGAACAGAATAGCCAAGATATCAAGCGAATATATTAAATGTTTAAATTCTCATGTAACATCAACTTATGAAACGCTATTATTACCCGTCTCTTTCTCACGAACGGAGAATTCCCCACATTGTTCTGGAAGGGCAGGGACATATTTGTACCTGTTCATATGGTTGTACTTCAAATGGTTATGAAAATGAAGAATATCTTACAAATAACTGCAATAACACTTTCATTAAAAATCTTATCTGGTCTAAATACTAAATATACCAAAAACAAAGTTCAATTGCTTGACAGTGATACAAAGTTCCTCAACCAATTCTAAAAGTGGTACAAAATTTATAAACCTATTCACAAAAGATCCTCGTAAGGAATAACATGAAACCAATATGCTGGAGAATACATTCTAAAATAATATGTCAATCAATCAATCAATAAATACATGTATAGTATTCAAGGAAGAATTGTAATTTATGTGAGAAGTTGGCAATATGATTTGACACTTATACTATTTAAAACTGAACGATTTGTCTTTTATTCTACTACTTCATACAATAAATAAATTATAGAAAATAAAATAGAAAATATAAGAATGTACAAGCCATAAAGATCTCATATGTCTGATCCTAATAAAAAAATATATCGTAGATTATATTGTAACGATACAAAATTAGCCTTTCAATAACCTCGTCTACACCAATCTATAATCTATTGAATCACATGGGGTGGGGTATCGGTTGTTAAAGGGGACGTCTTCACACTCCACTCTAAAAACCAATCAACAACTTTCTCGTGAAACCTGACCTAAACTGCCATAATAATTATAGTTGCTAATTTGTGGTAGTTATCATTATAGAAGGTCGAGATAGCATCTCCCTTGTGGCTCCCCATCGACTGTGACAAACATTTTACTTCAACAGATTTCCGACGGTTCGTAATTTGACAAAATCTTCCTTTGATATAGTTAATGATCGTCTTTTGACACTAGTAATTTAACTGGCTGGATACAGCTGACTACTAGCGCCATAATTAGCCTCTATTATCCATTCACCAATAGATGAACCCCTCGAGACGTTTCCCGCTTTTATAGCCTCGATCAATCATAGAAATATAGAAAAGAATAACTCATATTATATTTGTGACTGATTGATCGCGAGTACTATATTCACCCATGTGTTTTCTTCAATTTCACACCATTTTGCGCCAGTAAGTCGACAGTCTGCTAAATTCTCGGGTGAATTTCATTCGAAATTAAAATCAAGGCAGTGTTTTATTTTCCCCTTTCCGCTTTAATTATCACTAATCACTTGGCTCCTTCAACAGTCAGTGGAATAACCTCGTCCGTTCCATTTCATTCTCTCTTGGCTTTTGGTCAAATTCCAAATTCTTTTGTCTGAGGCCAAGAAAATAATAGTTACCAGTGAGTTTATAGTTATTTTATTTCCAAAACGGTATGGAGGGAAGAGACAAACTTTTTGATTTATTATATAATAATATAATATAATTTAGTCAATATTAGGTTATCAGTTCTGTCCTGTATAAAGAATATATATTCTAGTTTTCGTTAGATATATTAAACATCACCAATTTATTTCTCATTTCTCAAACAAACCGATGGGCAGCAGATAATTTCCAAAGAATGAAAGGCAAAAAGCCTTGTAAATGCTCACTTTCTCGCTCAATTCAATCTACTTATTTTACGAATGAAAACACCACGAATCGGCTCTTTCAAATTTTGATATAAAGTTTAAAAAACTGTCCCTAGATTCAGGGGATGTGTTCGTCTTATAATATTACAGTCTGTATGTTTTTATTGAATCCAATATGGTGGAGTCAAATTATTGTCAACTACATGAGATGTAGTAAGACTATTTCTTAAATTATAATTTTTTTTTTTTTGCATGTTAAAAGGAAAGAAGGAGACAGGGTTCTGAAACATGCGAGATAGCTGTGAGGAATTTTTTCAACTTAAACGAAAGGCACTTTATTTTAAAAGGGGTGATTAGTTGGTGAATGTTGTCGACGTTTCTCTATAAGAAAATTACAATAATTGGATTTTAAATTGCTCAAAATTGAAGCTTAATTTGAAAAGAAAATTGACCCATAATATTTGCAGCGTACAGACGATAGTTAAGGTAATTATGTTTTTTATTTGAGTACATCGTTTTATGATGTCTTGAGAGAATTTGAAGTGTATTTGACACGGTGTAATTGGATTATAGACAGACGACAATTATGTACAACAAAAAATATTAAACAAATTCCAACTCCAAATGGTGTAGAGTTTGTCTGTAGTTCAGGTTTTAATGTTAAAAGAAAAAAAAGTGAAATTAAAGAAAGTGGTAGCTCTATTATCCGATATTATTTAGAAAGGTTAGAATAATTTGCAATAATTTCAATGATAAATTCAACAATTGTGAGAATAAGATTCTAGGATGTTTTATTTCATCTTGAGGTATCCCGACAATAGACTTTCATCTTTATATTTAGATATATTTGTAAACCAAATGCCATGGGTGTTAAAAAAATAGTCTGCATAAATGACTGTTATTTTTAGACATGTCTTTTTTACTACCATTTAATTATTTGTTTATTTAATTATGATTGTAATTTCTGAAATTGTTAGTTTATATCTTCAGGTTGTAGGTTAAGAAAATGAAGATTAAGTGTATATAAAGTTGTTTCATGTATCTATTTATTGTATATATTCCCTTCACTTATTACATCAGAAATTAACTATATGCCGGGCTAAAATGTGATGTATTGGAAAGTTTTCGATGACATTTCTGGGATTGATATTGGTAGTTGAATATCGTGATTTAATATAAAGAGGTCCGATTGGATTAAGTAGACTTTTGTATACCTGGATGAAAAAATAAATCAGTTAAAGTTATCTACAAATATTGCCTTTATATTGGATCGATTCTTTGCATGTTTCTTACATTAACAACTAGAAGGTTTTGTTCCCATCTACAACTTCTTTTCACCGATATTCTTCATTCTCAATTTGTAAATCTATTTGTTTATAAAACCCATGATATGGAATGTGTTTATATTTATGTTTTAAGTGTTTATATTTATGTTTTAAGTGTTTATATTTATGTTTTAAGTGTTTATATTTATGTTTTTTAAATGTTTATATTTATGTGTTTAAGTGTTTTATTTTTTTAATGTGTTTAAGTGTTTATATTTATGTTTTAAGTGTTTATATTTATGTTTTAAGTGTTTATATTTATGTTTTAAGTGTTTATATTTATGTTTTAAGTGTTTATATTTATGTGTTTAAGTGTTTATATTTATGTTTTTAAGTGTTTATATTTATGTGTTTAAGTGTTTATATTTATGTTTTAAGTGTTTATATTTATGTTTTAAGTGTTTATATTTATGTGTTTAAGTGTTTATATTTATGTTTTAAGTGTTTATATTTATGTTTTAAGTGTTTATTTTTTTAATGTTTTTAAGTGTTTATATTTATGTTTTAAGTGTTTATATTTATGTTTTAAGTGTTTATATTTATGTGTTTAAGTGTTTATATTTATGTTTTAAGTGTTTATATTTATGTTTTAAGTGTTTATATTTATGTTTTTAAGTGTTTATATTTATGTTTTAAGTGTTTATATTTATGTTTTAAGTGTTTATATTTATGTGTTTAAGTGTTTATATTTATGTTTTAAGTGTTTATATTTATGTTTTAAGTGTTTATATTTATGTTTTTAAGTGTTTATATTTATGTTTTTAAGTGTTTATATTTATGTTTTTTAAATGTTTATATTTATGTTTTAAGTGTTTATTTATGTTTTAAGTGTTTATATTTATGTTTTTAAGTGTTCATATCTATGTTTTAAGTGTTTATATTCCTGTTTTAAGTGTTCATATTTATGTTTTAAGTGTTTATATTTATGTTTTAAGTGTTTATATTTATGTTTTAAGTGTTTATATTTATGTGTTTAAGTGCTTATATTTATGTGTTTAAGTGTTTATATTTATGTGTTTAAGTGTTTATATTTATGTGTTTAAGTGTTTATATTTATGTTTTTAAGTGTTTATATTTATGTTTTAAGTGTTTATATTCATGTTGATTATTTTTATAATGCATTTTATTGTATTATTTGTAAAGCGTTTTGTGATAATTTCTATAAAACGCTATAGTATGAATGAATTGTCGTTTAAGTGAATAAATTCCTGTGTTTACTTTTGAAACACAGGTGTAGACAAATCATTTATAGAAAATTATGACTTTACCTTTGTTCTGGTCTTTAGTCTATCAACTGTATTGCTGGTAAAAGAATTCAGGGACATGCGAACTGAAAGGAGATTGACAAACCATATTCAAGTTAACTTATATTCATGAATAGAATCATTTGATTTAATTAATCATGGTGATTTTACCGTTATATATTTATCAGATTGGACATTTAAAATACAAGTCAGTAGGTTATAAAATATCATTACACTTGGTAGAACGCAGAATATAGTATAATCCATGTCTGTTACTAATGAGCTCTGGCTACCTTCAGGTTAATCACTACTAGGTTTTACATATTCAGGGCAATTTCCAGGACATCGTGACCTCAAATTTCATTATTTCTCAGCAATCGCTTTTTGGTTAAAACGCAGAAAATATTGTTCTAATTCCCAGATGTATTTCAGGCATATAAGCCTCAAATCGACTTACTAGCAGCTACTGTACCTTGCATTGTTCATATGTCGTACGATATTACGCAAGTACCTTTCTGCGCATCTGAAAATTACACCTTATTGTTGTCTTAGAATATTTGATATATTCCAGCGTCTGATTCTCATCAGCTTTTCTGGCACACGTTTAGGAATCACTGTGGAAATAGAATTTATGTATATTTCTAACACGTATATTTATATAGATTATAATAAACAGTTTCAAGGCTTCATATTCTTGTCTGAAGTTCGACCTTAATAAGACCAATATAAATTACGGCAATACTAATTATATCACAAAGGGGATTCCTTATTAAGATTGCTGTCCGCAACCAAACAATCGTTCATCGAGCCATCCGTTGCACTTACGGTAAGTTTGAGGATACTGTAAGTGGAAATGGAAGTAGATCTCATCGAGTATAAATGGTTGCTTTATTCCTGTCTTTTTTATTTATATGCTGAAGGTTTGGTTGGGATTTGGTCAAAGGTAAAATTATATCTGAAAAGTAGCGCCATCTTTGTTTTGATCTATGTTCTAGGATTTTTGAACATAATTTACATAAGGTACAACCTGAATTATCCAGTCACATGAAGGGACCTGGAGTATTGGATATAATTGTATTATAAAGCGAGGTAGCCTTGATGAGTAGCTGAAAGTATGTTTGCTAAGTTTAAACATTCGTCATTGCTATTTATCTATAATAACCAGTTTGCATTAAAGACATGCTATTATATATATCCATTCCTTGGGGTTCTAAAGCACAGTCGGTTTGAGCGCTGCTACTTTACATCACGCCATTTGATTGATTTCGATCTCGATCATTGTGTGTCCCCTTCATTCATAATTCCAGTCCACCCAGCTGTAAAAGGGCACGATTCTCAGGGAAAAGAATTGCCAAGATCAAGGACCAGCTAGAAGAAAGGATTCTTGACTGTGAATCACAGTTTTTGTCCTTGGAAAATATAGTTATTTTTCTTTCTTTGCATAACGGATAATTTGAGGCCTAGTACGATGAAGAACATGATGTAAAGATAGAAGCATGCTCACTATTCCCGAAACCAGAATCTAGGGTTGGGGGTCACACAATATCATAAACTTATACTAATAAAACGGTTGTGATATTTTATATTTTATATTTTGATTTTTTCAATGACATTTAACGATTAACACAAAATATTTACGATCACAAAAAATAACAAGGTATTTTGATTGCACGAAGTAAAAATAAACAGAAAATAAAAACGGGGGTATATTCTAATACAGATTTATATATTATTATAATTTCATTATTATTTAAATTTGAGCAATTATTTATAAACTTTATACATTATATAATCATAGTACAATAAAATAGTATTCAAATATTATAGAGTCTGTGTATGTTCACAACCATATGAAACCTTATTAAATAGTCGAACAGTGCTTGAATGACCTAACCTCTATTAACACACTTTGAATTTTAATATCAAGTAGTAATAAACGATAAAATCTCTTATCTTAAATAGTTCCTGCACATGAATGATTTGTTTATTATTTTCATTCACGTTACAAATTATACATTTACTGGTTTCAATAAATCTGTAATAATCTTATTTTACTAACATGAATTTCATATTGTTAAATAAATCTTTTAGAATTAATCCCTAATACAATTGCTATGTATTTCATCAATCATTTCATGTTAATCATTTATTAGGAATGTAACGGTACACGGATTGCGTAGATCTGTATGCACATGAACTGATGAATATGTTTAAGGTGGAAAAAAGTATATAAAATAATGTAATAAAGCAGGAATGTTGATAAGGTAAATAAGCTGGGATAAAATGCCAATATACGCTGTGTATGTCTAACCACAATAAAATGTTTCTATTTAATGACAATATCAGATAAAGACAGGTTCTGGTTCCATCAATTATAATCAATTAATAGACGGAACCCACAATAAATATTCAATTTACTTTAATCGACACAAAATCTAACGGAACCATTCGCCCTTCTTACTTGAAATAATTGTTCAGCACACGATTTCACAAAGACAATTGATAGTACTAAAACTTCGGTATTTAAAACAACACATCTAGTAAAGTTTAGTCTTCGATTACTATCAGTTTCTCGCATTCATATATATCACAGTGGTGACTAATATATCGCCGTCTCTTGCTGCACCAAAATAGCATATAGATATTAACTGGTATTTATAAATTGTTGACAAGATGGGCCTTGTTGACCATTGCCACAATTTATTTCCAGTATAAACTCTCAACCATATATAACTTATCTATCTTCAAACCGTACCATGTAGAGATCGTAATGAGGAAATATGGGGATAATGTGGATAACAAATTTGATTGGATAATGGTGGAGGTGATCCGCGGTGAATATTTTCTGATCGATGGTTGGATGAGAAATTACTATCGTGATATAAAACGGGAACACGAACCATACGATGTGATGCTCTTTGTGACATATTAGCGGCTTCCATTTCGGCTGCAAGTTGTCGTTTCCATTTATTTCTGCGATTTTGAAACCAAATTTTGACTTGTGTTTCTGTTAAATGTAATGAGGCTGCTAACCCAGCTCGTTCTGAACTCGACAGATATCTCTTCATATCAAAGGTAGATTCTAACTGAAAAACCTGACTTCGAGAAAATACGGTCCTTGTTTTTTTTTTTCTTTGTTTTCTTTTCTCATCATCATCATCATCATTATCATGATCCAAATCATCATGATCCATTTTATCGGAATCTCCACCAGGGGATGATGTGTCGCGAATTAAAAATTTAGGCGAGGAATTGGATTCATCTGATGAGGACATGTCGACTTCACGTCTAGTTGGTGTTTTAGACATTGGTGGAGATCCGATTGGTGATCTTAAAACTGGTGATGCTGATCTCATTCTCTGTAGGGATGCTAAAAATATACAAAAATACAAAATATAAGAATATTTGTCATTTATATCATGAGGAAGCTGCCATTGTCTACAGTTGACATGGTACAGAGTTTCTGCTGATAGGATATAATGTTTTACATCAGATAACAGAAAATAAATTGCTATTAACAATATAAAATCTTGTAGTTGTAGCAAACATAAAAGCGAATGATATATTTTAAACTATGTATTAAACGGAATGTGTTTGAAAACGATAACCAAAAAATACTTTCCATACATTTAATATTAAATGAATCACTGAAGACTATAAAATAACCAATAAATTTATCTAGGTTATCGATATCAAATATTTAGTTTCCTATTAAATATATTACATAGTTGATTGTCAATTTGTTTCGTTGTTTTAAATGATCATTACGACTCAGTTTACCAAATTAATAGATTTGAGTTTTTTAAATGAATTTTATTATTAATTCTAAACGTTCAGTGAAATATTACATTCTGTAAATTGATATGGATGGAAATCTCAGGCATGATAATTATCTTTCTATTAGATATCCTCCTGTCTTTATTTTAATTATTTATTTAAAATTAGTGAAGAATAAGGACGAGGGAATAAATATCATATTACCTTTAAATTATTCTCAATTTATTGTATTTGCATGGAAACCACTTGAAATTATTGTTTCAAATTATCTGCCCCTTTTGGTAATTCATTACGAAACACTCGTATTTAAGGGAAGTCGTCAATATAATAGTTTGATAAAAATATAATTGTTTACATTTCCTTGTAACCTATATAACTCATTAATAAATTGTATAAATAAAAAAACTAATTAAAAACGAGAACAAATTTCTAAGGTCAAATTAATTATTTGATCAATCAAATCGACAATGACATTGAGCTGGAAGAAACTGTTTTTAATTTTGAAACAATTAAAATAATACTTTTATATTGCATGACACAATTTATATTGCTTTTTTTTTTATTTGAACAAATTCTATAACTTTTACAGAATAACCAAGGAACAATTTCTTTCAATAATATTCTACATAATATCCCAGTAACAGTCAGATTGTCTTCTAGAAATTGTTTTTGAAATAAATGAGATTTTGTTGAGCAAGTGAAAACATTTATAATATATATGTAGTTAAAAACAAAATACCAAATACTGATAAAGTGAAACAATTAGAGTAACTAGATTAAACTCTCTCTTTAAATTATCACATGGAACATTATTCTTTGAAATTCTATAGTATTTGGTTATATAATCTATATTTGTTTCTATCAGCATATGTTAAGAATTCTCTTTGTTAAAAGTAACTTCCTTTGAATTGCCGAAAAAATGAACGAGTAAAGAATGAAATAAATCCGTGTTGCACGATTTATTTTTTTATTTTAACGTTAGTCTTGTGTTATTGTTTGAAATAAACTTTCTTGAAAGAAATACCTTTTTAGTGAAACAATAATAATTATCAGGTTCTTTTCGCCACAAACGGGAAATACGGTCATCTCATATCGAAAGGTTTACTACGAATTTAACCTTAATCTTATATTATTGTTTTAAACTTGATAGTGCCATCGTAAATCTGGTAAAAAATTGACAATTTATAAAACATTTCTAGTTACTGTAAGTCGACAATCATGACCACCAGTTTGACTATGTTATGGTTAGGTCGGATGATGTTAAGATGATTGATATGACAGTCACACAATTCTTACTGTAATATTTATTGATAATATTACTGGGTGTTTTAAATAAACCGCTTACAAACCTAAATACTTTCAATCTACTGCTGACTACTAAAGGTGATTTTAAACGCTGCTTGAATCATACATAAAACACAAAACCCAATCCATAATCGATCGGACTTCGTCTTTTAATTTAAAATTGTCACTTGTCCCTTAAATAAGGTAATTATTACTATGTTAAATAATTGTTCTAAATAATATTGGTGTCATACTTATCCTTTATTTTAATTGCAAAGTTCAGTTTTAAAAAAGTTCTAAAGAAAATTTATATTTTAAGTTTATAGCAAGGACATTTTTTAGGAAGGCCGGATTATATGAAGAATATTACATATCAAGGATACGTTAAATATTATATAAAGATAGCAGAATGGTTCCATTTATCTTCTAGACTACAACAAGTAGGGTGGGGATTATTTTCTCTTCAAAATAAAACACGAAATAAAGTGATCCATAAAAAGTGAAAGGTTTCAGTTTAACTGATGATATTTCACTATTTTCGATAGATTTAGATTTAACAGTTCCATCATTATGTCGACAGGATCATTCACGCTTTCCTCTCGTCATTAAAGGATTTTACTTCCATCTTTCATTAAATATTACAACGCATATAGCTGGCCACTTTGTCAAATTAAAAATATTCTGACATCGTACCAGATTTTTAAATATCAGATCACGATTAGTTAAAACTCTAACATTAAGTGCAATGTGTTGAATGATTATAAATTCTTCTTCTACTCCTTCTCCTTCTTCTATAAAACAATTACTCAGATTAGCTTCGTTGAGTATAGATATATTTTACTGGCACGTGAGTGATCTCTGGTTTATGTTCATTTATGAATAAAAGAAGTTTGTAGAATATAATGGGGTTTAATAGAATTATAATGATATATTGTATATTAATAGTAGAATTATAATGATAATTTTTATATCAATACAATGAATTAAATGTCTAAGGTTAATTCCTAATACATTTATTGTAATCGTGACCAGGGTCCATTAAAATACAATGATAATAAACATAATGTAACACCTTGTATTATCATGCATGTGAATGTATTTTTATTTAGCTAATCTAGAATTTTTGACAAAATGCGTTTCAAAATTTTCAATATATTTTCCAATGCTCTTTGAGCTTTCCAATTCTTTCTTAACTTGAATGTGTTTTTCTTAACGTCGCCAGTGCAGTTTAAGATTATTGAAAATCGATGTCTTTGTTCTCTAAAATTAATCAAATATCTCCTATAACTTCTAGAATATTGGAAATTTGAATGTTTATCTGGTCTACGTGAATATCTAATAAACATTATAAGATATGAGATGATATTATGTCATTTAGAAAGTGGTGTGGCAACATTATATTCGTTATTGGGATAACACTTTCTTGATATAGTAAAGATTATGTGCTGAAAGTTGGCTGAGACCCTAACGGGTTTCGAACCAGCGATCTCAGAGTCAGGCACCTAATCGCCAGCAATACATGTCAACCGTCTAGACCACTCGGTCAACGGGCCCTCCACAAAATTAGAAGTTAGCAGACCTTGTGATATACCAAGAAATTTTTATCCCAATAACGAAAATAATATTATAAGATATGTACCCCATCTTTATGAAGATATTGAAATGACAAACTGAGAGACATTCCAGTGAGGTTGAAAACAGACAATCTAGTCTGAGTTGTCCTGATTGTTACAGCGTAAATAATTAATTTATTTCACTGATTTGATTCTATAATAATTAATCAGATTATTCGATTCATTTGACTCGTGTCAATTATTTACCGCCATATTAAATACTTCTTATATAAACCTACTTATTCTCACGGCTCTATGACAGACGTATTGCACGCTATAGTTAAGTTATATTAAACATGTCGATTGGTTCAAGGTGGTGCCGAGAGCCGAGTGAAAAACTCAGTTTCAATGCCTAGCACATTAAGATGTAACAAACGTTCATTTTATTAGCCTTAATTTTTTCAATATTAAACTTCCAATCATAATTAAGTAAATTGTGTTGATACGTTATGTATCTTATTATTAAAGAAGTTTGTTATACCATTATTTATTCCCTCGTGTTCCTTGTTATCTTAACCCTCGACTTCGTCCAAATCCTATTATAAAAGTAGTTATAAAGGGTCCCAAGTTACAGCGTGTATTTACTATCAGACATACAGTGTAAAACTCCACGATGTTAACTTGAAAAGATTCAACAATCTGTGACATGACACAATTAAAGTTAAAGCGAACATTAATTCGAGAATGTGTTCAGAAAATTATATACTCCATCTTACCAAAAGGCTGCTATAATTTCGTTGCCTTTTTGGCGAAATCCGATATTTTGTTGATATTTACCTTATTGTATAAAATGTAATATTTCCAAAATATTAATTATACATGTATTTGCTATAAATATTATTTAAAATTCCAAAAATCAGCGTGACTATAATATTAATACACAGAAAACTAGGAAATATTAAAATCGTCTAAATCTATAATAATATATATATATTATTTAATATACCATTTTATTATATTCATAATTCATAGCATAAAATATTAGTCAAAAATGATAGAATTCTGTTATTATTTTAAATTTAAGATTAAAAAGAGAATCAATAAAAATAAATGTAAGCTGCAGAGACCTGCCAGCAGCTAAAACACCTTCCATAACTCCAGAATTCAAATTGTTGAATTCAGAATCCATTTATAGGTACAGAATGATATAAAATATCGTTTATTAAAATTATCAGACAAAATCTGAAAGAAAAATATCAGAAAAAAAAAACAGAAATAAATTTTAAAGATATCAAAACTATACGTACCACTCAAATCTAATTGTGTCTGCATCAATGATGGGTACCATGGATACCAAAACCCAAATCCTGCTGCTCGAGACGCTAGGGCAGCTTCCGGGTACATCTGATAATTCTTATAAAATTCTGAAATACTGGAAATAACAGCATCTTTGTGTTCTTGCTGTTTTCTTTCTTCTTCATCGTCGCTTAATTTATCATCCAATTTCTTACTTTCAATTTCTTTTCCGAGAATGCTGCTGATTGAAAATGAAGATTTTGGTGGGGATGGTTTTGGTGAAACTCTGCTTTCATCTGCCATCTTGATGTATAAAATATTTTACACTTCAGGTAAAAATCCAAAATTATAGTAATAAAGGTTTTTTATAATATTTTCACAGACAATATTAAATAGTTAATGTTATTCCAGTCGCATCACTTGATAAAAACAATTTTCTACTTCTGTTGATTCTCCATCTAAATTAAACAAACGTTTCGTTTTGTGTTTAACAGTTTTGTTGATTAATCGTTTTGTCTTTAACAGATTAAGAAAGTATGTGTCAAAATTTAACAAGAGTAGTATACAATCGGTTTAACCTTCTAAATCCTCGGCAGGAATTCCTAGTTATGTCGTCTGTTATTCTAGTACGTCTACGTCCTACGGTTAAGATATTGAATACACGGCTGACACGGCGCCTATTATATTCATAAAGATAATCAGAAAATAAAAAGCGTCTCACTTTAGTTCACTAATAACTAGGCGATGCACATTGATGATTGGTCAAATACAATACTTAATAGGATAAATAAAAGGAAACTTGATTGTTAGCTCCGCCCCTCAAATTACTACCGATCCATACACCGATAATAGACGATTCGCGATTGGTTAAAACAAATTGATACAATTGGAGACTCATTAGAACGACTAACGTGTGTCATAGAATACTAGTCTAGATTATCATGACAGAAATTGTAAAGTGAGAAACGTTGAAAAAGAGACAAAATGATCGGGAGTAGACGACATGATAATGAACCCTGATATAGAGAAGTTAAGAATGGAGTCACGGGGCGAAAGATTGGTGAACAAAACAAGTTATGAGTGGAAATAAAATCTACTATTGACTGAGATTAAGCTGATAGGCATCAGGCAAATAATACACTCGTCTGCTTTCACAGTCACTGATCATATGACAGCTCATTTTAACTCATTAAAGTACAGGGAAAGGCGATCTGCCGCAGTTCAACACGGTATGACGGCAATCCTACAGGGACCTCAGCTGGGATAAAAGCACCAATTTTACAGGTGCGTTTCACGTTTCATTTTAAAGTCTAATCTTTCCAATTTATATCAACGCTTAATGCTCCCATAATCGCTACGACATCTATTAGAGCCCCTGCTGGGAGATGCACAATTTAAAACGGTATATTAAAGCTCGCTATTCAATTCTATTGTGATAGAGGATTTGTCGGGAGCAATCACACGCTTTCTAGATCCTCGTCTAAATTTTACAAATTACAATCAATCATTCATTGTAGAAATAAATTGTTTTAATAAAATACCCCCATAACTATTATTAGTAATGTGAAACTTCCTTGATACTTCGCTCAGTTGATTGCCTAACTCTAAACTATTTTTTATTTACGATAAATTTAGACACTTTTCGAAAAAAAGTAAATGGAAAATTGACTGGTTGTTCCGATTTATTCAGTGAATAAATGAATTTATAAAGTGAAGTTTATGTAATTGTCAATGGAGACTTGGTGGCTACTTACAATATCCTGAAAAGTGCATTGTGTTACCAATATCATCCGTGTATCACCGAATGGATAGATAGAACTTTGCAGCATTAATCTATTCCTTTTATCTAAAAATTGATCAGATACTTATCACCATCTTTTAATTTGATTTAAAAAAACAAAAAAAAAAAACAATTTGCATTATTTTAATTGCCTGAACACTGTTCTCGATTCGTGACCATTCTGAAGTTCCGGATGAATTTTGCTAAATGTTTAGGAATAAGTTTTATTGAATATTCTTTTCAATAAATATATGTCGATTTTCCTCTTTTGTTGAATATAATGGATTTTAAAATTCAAGAACACTTTCATGGACTTGACTAATGAGTCAAAACAAATATTCACCAAAAAAACCACAAAAAAACAATGAAATTTGTTTTCACCTTTTCAAATTTTTACCAAATGTATATCCGTCTAACAATTGCATTTATACAACATACATGTACATTTTGTCCTTTTTATATTGAAATTATCCTAGTCATCAGTTTCTAAACCTTTAAATATCTACAAATTAAATAACAATATACAAGAAGTTATGATAAATAACTGCACTAGATTATGCAAAACTTGGTTATACAAATAAATTTGGTATTTATTCATTTTATTAAAGCTAATGGAGAAGATTTTGTTTCGTGAATTGCTAGGTTTTTTTTTTTCTTCAGAAATCTGTGTTGAGGTTTGTTACTTGAATTGATGTTTAAGGAGCTATTTCTATAACGTAGACGTATTCCAGCACCCAAGTCAAATAATTCCTGTAATTTCTCTCGATATTAAGTATACAGATTATCAAAATATAGACCGCGATCCCCGAAAATTCTTAACTAAAAGTGATGAACTTCAGAAATAAGATGAATATTTCTAAATAAATTTTTAAACCTCCATTTGTAAGCTAAATACTTTTTGAGATATAATTAATAATTTATGTTACCAGGTATTTCGGTTCTTGGAAAATTACAGAAGTTAATACTTTAAGGGGTAACAGGTTATTTTACACATGACCAACAAGAGCTCTATTCATCAGGAAATAACATTAAGAAATGATAAAGATTGTTGAAAACCACAGTAGATTGATTAAACATTTTTCAATAATTACTTAGTTTTGTGAGTTTTCCAGATTTTAAGGAATCCTGTTACTTTATGACACCAGGTAAGTTCACTGATGAATATATACACATATTGATCATTCGTGAGAACTAAAATTTAATTCCTTTTAAGACGCAGTATCACTTTAACGTAACGTAACGTAAACAGAGATTATAAAGATGAGATCAGAGTCAGTTTAACAACACGTTACAGTGTTTATAGTGAAGATTAGAGTAGGAAACAGAGATTATAAAGATGAGATCAGAGTCAGTTTAACAACACGTTACAGTGTTTATAGTGAAGATTAGAGTAGGAAACAGAGATTATAAAGATGAGATCAGAGTCAGTTTTACAACACGTTACAGTGTTTATAGTGAAGATTAGAGTAGGAAACAGAGATTATAAAGATGAGATCAGAGTCAGTTTTACAACACGTTACAGTGTTTATAGTGAAGATTAGAGTAGGAAACAGAGATTATAAAGATGAGATTAGACTCAGTTTTACAACACGTTACAGTGTTTATAGTGAAGATTAGAGTAGGAAACAGAGATTATAAAGATGAGATCAGAGTCAGTTTAACAACACGTTACAGTGTTTATAGTGAAGATTAGAGTAGGAAACAGAGATTATAAAGATGAGATCAGACTCAGTTTTACAACACGTTATAGTGTTTATAGTGATGGTTAGAGTAGGAAACAGAGATTATAAAGATGAGATCAGAGTCAGTTTAACATCACGTTACAGTGTTTATAGTGAAGATTAGAGAAGGAAACAGAGATAATAAAGATGAGATCAGAGTCAGTTTTACAACACGTTACAGTGTTTATAGTGAAGATTAGAGTAGGAAACAGCGATTATAAAGATGAGATCAGAGTCAGTTTTACAACACGTTACAGTGTTTATAGTGAAGATTAGAGAAGGAAACAGAGATAATAAAGTTTAGTCCGTCAGTAGAATCCCCAGACTAAGGTGTGGTATAGAATATTAGCTTGGAGTCTTGAAATAAAGACAATCCCAAAGAATTTTCAAAAAAAACTGATTGACGTGGTTTAGATTCTAGTATAGAAGTAATATCTAAGACTTCATTATGATATATGTTAATACACTGACAGTTTTTATCAATTTATTATCATATACCTCCACATTTTCATTAAATTGGATTAATTAATGTCATTTATGCTTAATTAATATGGTGAGTTTGGAAACCTTGTTATTAGAATGATGAATATTCAGTTTGAGGAGCGGCCTTTGATGATATCATTTATTCCCACTAACGAGCTGCTAAACCGAGTTGTAATGCTTTGATCTATATGTTTATTAATTAATTCTTCCCATTAACCATCACCCTTACATATCCCGTTAGAAATCCAATTGTTTGTAAACAGTATTCTTATCTTTCACTACAAATTGTAGTTGTTACATAAACAGTAAGGTAACTAGTTGAAAATGTTGCAAAAGTTACACTGAAAAGAAACTTTATTTTGAAAAAAATCAAACACATTCATTAAATGTGATTCCATGAAAAATTCTCCCATAGTTGAAAAAAATCTAGGTACGACACTAAACTGTTTTTTACGGATCTCATATGTTACAATATAATCTAGTCAATTGAGCATGGTTCTCAGGGTACTAGTACTTCCAAGATGATGGTCCCGTTTTCATTCGGCAATAAGGTGCAGAAGAGTAGGACGTACAAATCCATTCATTTCATTATATTTTTGTGTTTTGCAAGATGATGGTTTATTTTTACACAGCATAACAACCATGTCTGACATATTTTTACCAAATGCGCGACAATATCGCAAATTTTGTATAAAAGTAAACGAATATTAAAAGATTCCCAGATCTGAAAGAACTCGTATATTTTAGTAATTTAACGCTGTCGTGACAAGTGGTATACAATAATTTGAAGTGGTTACTCTGTACACACACCTAGCTATATCAAATAATTTCATTTCAGCAATGACACAAAGTTACCGTGTGTTACCAAAATACCACATCACGGATTGAATCTATTTCTCTAGAAGTGGAATATATGTCTGGGCCCGTATGTATAAAAGTACTTAAGTCTAAGATTACACTTAAGTCATGCCAGTTGTCTTAAGTATTAAGCTTAACTTGCCTTAAATACCTAAGTCGTATGCATAAAATAAGTTTTTCTTAAGTATATGCTTAAAGTATGCTTAAGTTTAAGACACCTGCAGACGTGTCTTAACTTTTTAAGCATGTTGCTCAATAGCAATCTAAATGGCTGCCATGTTGAATGTACAAAGGAGGAGACCGCGAGTTTTTCCGGAAAGATTGGACCCAATTCAAGAATTTGATGACAGAGAGTTGATCAAGCGATACAGATTTGATTCAGAAAGTATTTATTATTTGGAAACTTTAATTGGCAATGACATTGGTCAAGCCACCTATGATGTTGCCCGAATTTCTATCAAAATTATGAAAACTTTGCCCGAACCCCACCTTTGGCTCCGCCACTGATTCATGTACATATGTTACTCATTATAATCAAATCTATCAATATATAATGATTTTTAGGACCTAGGCATTTCATTGCCTTTTGTCAAATTTAGGAAAACTTCTTTCGTTGTATTCATAAATAACCATCTTAATTTGCCTCTGACCATGCACATAAGAATAACTTCAACTTCAGACCAGTTAGGGCGTCGAGCGTGCTTCTTTTCCTGAGACATTTTCTTTGGCAAGTGCTTTGGGCTGGCTTAATTCGTCTGCTTTTTTTAACATGACGTCAATAAATGGAATTCACTCACGTGACACTATGGCAAAAAGGTTCTACTTAAGTATTCAAGCTGCTTAGCTAAGCAAGATGCTAAGAACGTTTATAAATAAGAAATTAAGCATGTTGCTTAGTTAAGTAGATTGAACCATACTTAATAAAAAAGATAAGTTAAAACTTAAGAACTTTTATACATTCGGGCCCAGGTTATTAATTAAAAATAATTATAACTTTCTCCTCATCTTCTACCTTCCTCACCATTCACTTTCTACTTTTATTTTTATCACATGATCAATTACATATTAAGTACTTAAAAATATATTGAACGTTAACAACTGAAATGATTTCATCTTACTATTCAGAAAGAAACCGATTGAATTTATTTTGATTTTTTAAGTTAGAGTCTTGGTAATCGATATTCGTTCATAAACACGTATTTATTTCGTATTTTTATTTTTTATTTGTTATTTTTTTTTTTTTTGGTGTGTATATTTATATTATGCCCATCACGTAAATTAACGTCTGAGAGCCCAGTTATAATAGAAACAAGAAAATAGAGACATCTATTTTAATGTACGGAATATATAAACTAGTACAACCCAACCCTATAATAAACTAGTACAACTCTAACCCTATAATATACTAGTATAACTCTAACCCTATAATATACTAGTACAACTCTAACCCTATAATATACTAGTACAACCCTAAACCTATAATAAACTAGTACAACCCTAACCCTATAATATACTAGTACAACCCTAACCCTATAATATACTAGTACAACTCTAACCCTATAATATACTAGTACAACCCTAAACCTATAATAAACTAGTACAACCCTAAACCTATAATATACTAGTACAACCCTAAACCTATAATATACTAGTACAACCCTAAACCTATAATAAACTAGTACAACCCTAAACCTATAATAAACTAGTACAACCCTAAACCTATAATATACTAGTACAACCCTAAACCTATAATAAACTAGTACAACCCTAACCCTATAATATACTAGTACAACTCTAACCCTATAATATACTAGTACAACCCTAAACCTATAATAAACTAGTACAACCCTAACCCTATAATAAACTAGTATAACCCTAACCCTATAATATACTAGTACAACTCTAACCCTATAATATACTAGTACAACTCTCACCCTATAATAAACTAGTACAACTCTAACCCTATAATAAACTAGTACAACTCTAACCCTATAATATACTAGTACAACTCTAACCCTATAATAAACTAGTACAACTCTCACCCTATAATAAACTAGTACAACTCTAACCCTATAATATACTAGTATAACTCTAACCCTATAATATACTAGTATAACTCTAACCCTATAATATACTAGTATAACTCTAACCCTATAATATACTAGTACAACCCTAACACTATAATAAACTAGTACAACCCTAACACTATAATATACTAGTATAACTCTAACCCTATAATATACTAGTACAACCCTAAACCTATAATAAACTAGTACAACCCTAAACCTATAATAAACTAGTACAACCCTAAACCTATAATATACTAGTACAACCCTAAACCTATAATAAACTAGTACAACCCTAACCCTATAATATACTAGTACAACTCTAACCCTATAATATACTAGTACAACCCTAAACCTATAATAAACTAGTACAACCCTAACCCTATAATAAACTAGTATAACCCTAACCCTATAATATACTAGTACAACTCTAACCCTATAATATACTAGTACAACTCTCACCCTATAATAAACTAGTACAACTCTAACCCTATAATAAACTAGTACAACTCTAACCCTATAATATACTAGTACAACTCTAACCCTATAATAAACTAGTACAACTCTCACCCTATAATAAACTAGTACAACCCTAACCCTATAATATACTAGTATAACTCTAACCCTATGATATACTAGTATAACCCTAACCCTATAATAAACTAGTATAACTCTAACCCTATAATAAACTAGTACAACTCTCACCCTATAATAAACTAGTACAACCCTAACCCTATAATATACTAGTACAACTCTAACCCTATAATATACTAGTACAACTCTAACCCTATAATAAACTAGTGCAACCCTAACCCTATAATAAACTAGTACAACTCTAACCCTATAATATACTAGTACAACCCAACCCTATAATAAACTAGTACAACTCTAACCCTATAATATACTAGTACAACCCTAACACTATAATAAACTAGTACAACTCTAACCCTATAATATACTAGTACAACTCTAACCCTATAATATACTAGTACAACTCTAACCCTATAATATACTAGTACAACTCTCACCCTATAATAAACTAGTACAACTCTAACCCTATAATAAACTAGTACAACTCTAACCCTATAATAAACTAGTACAACTCTAACCTTATAATATACTAGTACAACTCTCACCCTATAATAAACTAGTACAACTCTAACCCTATAATAAACTAGTACAACTCTAACTCTATAATAAACTAGTACAACTCTAACTCTATAATATACTAGTATAACTCTAACCCTTTAATATACTAGTACAACTCTAACCCTATAATATACTAGTACAACCCTAACACTATAATAAACTAGTACAACTCTAACCCTATAATATACTAGTACAACCCAACCCTATAATAAACTAGTACAACTCTAACCCTATAATATACTAGTACAACTCTCACCCTATAATAAACTAGTACAACTCTAACTCTATAATAAACTAGTACAACTCTAACTCTATAATAAACTAGTACAACTCTAACTCTATAATAAACTAGTACAACTCTAACTCTATAATATACTAGTATAACTCTAACCCTTTAATATACTAGTACAACTCTAACCCTATAATATACTAGTATAACCCTAACCCTTTAATATACTAGTACAACTCTAACTCTATAATAAACTAGTACAACTCTAACTCTATAATATACTAGTACAACTCTAACCCTATAATATACTAGTACAACTCTAACCCTATAATATACTAGTACAACTCTAACCCTATAATAAACTAGTACAACTCTAACTCTATAATAAACTAGTACAACTCTAACTCTATAATAAACTAGTACAACTCTAACTCTATAATAAACTAGTACAACTCTAACTCTATAATATACTAGTATAACTCTAACCCTTTAATATACTAGTACAACTCTAACCCTATAATATACTAGTATAACCCTAACCCTTTAATATACTAGTACAACTCTAACTCTATAATAAACTAGTACAACTCTAACTCTATAATATACTAGTACAACTCTAACCCTATAATATACTAGTACAACTCTAACCCTATAATAAAAAAGTATAACTCTGTACAGGTAGATTGTGTAGTGATGTTATTATTACCTGCGGTGAGCAATATAGTAAATAGGATAGAAATAGAAAAATATTGAAGAATAATCAAATATAAGGTGGGAGTTCACCTTGGTATCAAAATACTTCATAATTAATATTATTTCAAAACCTTTTACAAAGACATAATTACATTTCTATACCCAAGATAATCGCCGAATTTAGACATTAAGGTATTTCTGGATCCTAGTATTGCCTAATGAGACTATATCCCCAAATCAGCCTCTCATTAACGTAACAAAAAGGAACACTCAAAAGCCGAGAATATCTTAAGAATATAAGAATGACGCCGATTATGACGAAATTGGCACTATCTATCGTAAATGTCAGGAGTAGAGAGAATTGTTGCCTGTAGGGACTGAATAAACCACGAATAGTGTATGATAAGTTTGTGTATGTTTAGATCTTTGTTCGTTTGATTGTGAAACAGTGCCTACAGGACATTGTATACAGCGTCATCCAAGGTGACTGGTTTATACAGAGGACAAAGACTCTCGGCAGAGGCTGTTTGGCTGTTTGTTAATAACTAATCTATTCTTAAACAGATTTGGTGATTAATACACTAAAAACAGATATGGTTCTACAATATATAATAATGCACCTTGTATTGCCGAAAAAATCATATGGTGCCTAACATGATGCAATTAATTTCTCAGGTCAGATTGAGCGAGTCTGGAATTAGAAAAAAATAAATTTCAGAATTATACGTTGTCCAATGGGTACCTGAGATAAATTTCGTTTATTTCGAATTTCTACCTTTCTCAGATATGTATTTTCTTTAATCTCACTACTGAGACAATTTATTTGTGATATTGCTAACTGATATCCTTATAATAGAACTGATGGCGGTGGAAAGAAACCTGTAATCTGTACAGCATATTCAGTATTCTACATTAAAATCTTAACGTAATACTGTGGACTTGGAGTAATCTTGAGTTTAAGCTAATATTTTGTATGATTATTTCTGTTCTTCAAGAATTTATCAATGATACACTAAAATATATTCTCTTGTAACAGATTTGATGTACACAGCCGGCTCATGGAAGTTTGTCTATTTTATTTTTTTACATTGTTTAGTCATTGGACAGAAACACTATAGAATCTTACACCAATAAAGATTCATACGACATGTACTAAAGTGTATTATTATACACAAACTAAGCAACCAGCATAAAGAATGTAGTTAAACTACATAATTGAAATATGTAAATCTTCATTATCATTGACTTGACTTACAGTGAGAGCTCAGAATACAACACCCATCTTTATTAGCCCATTAGGTGCAAAAGACTAGGACGTAAACTCTATTCATTCCATTTCAAAATGCAGTAGAGTTAGGGCCTCATCGAGCTGAGCAACTGAAGGCTGGATGAAGAGTTTTTCCAAAAACGGAACCAGAGTCAGTCTCTCTGCCAGTCACCCTGATAGTTAAATACAGACCTAATGATCAAGTCTGTAGACAGTAAATACCAGTCTGTTCAAATTAATTTGAAGTGCCATCACCTGAAGCTATTTTTACTCGATTTACGCTGAGATTGGGACATGAAAGTTGGTGTGTTTTAGAGGCAGTTTAAAGAATAGACAGCGATGTCATTACGTGATGTACGCGTGTAGGCACGTGCTTTTAGACATTTATGATTAGTTATCGTGTCGTGTGACATGGGCCTGCCATTATCGTTTGGTTGTAGAGATTAATTAGGCAATGAGATGATGAAAAGGGGAAATCCGTTGGTAATTATTAAACCTCTCCTATTGATTTCAACAATATTTCTGTCTTATTTTTCTGGACGCCAGTCCCAGTATTGAATTTAAAACAATAATAAACTTTCCATGTTTTAACCGACGAGGACTTGGGTCCGTTTATGAAACAATTGGAAGTAAATGTACAACTTTAATCCTTACCTAATTGTCCTGACGTGTACCGCCTGTGGATTGGCAACCCATTTTACAAATAGTTTTGCCTGATATTTGTTAAAGTACTTTCTCTTATCAACCTCACCCCAACGACCCCATCAAAGCCCTATCTCTGCGATCGTTGCGGTTTATTCTACAAATACGCTATTTCTCCCTCCATCCTAAATTGTTTCTGCACTAGTCATATAAGGAAAAGATTTTGGGAAGACTCACTGAAGTTATTTGTAAGCAATATGTTAAGTATGAAACTTATAGGTTTTATAACCGATACCACGGTCACTTTAAAATATCAAAAAAGTCCTGTTCAATATATTTATCCCTTAGTTAGACACCTAACATTATCACCCCACCACCAATGAAATCTTATTTGTTAAATTTAAATACAATTGTTTTTTAATTGTATTTATTGTAAATTTTTGAAACGATCCCCTCAATGTGTTGTGTAAGTTCGTGTTAATCTGCATTATTGGAGTAAATAAAGATATATTAATAGCTTAGTATATAAGAATTTCAGGAACTGAGATGAAATGAAATAAAATGTATTAAGGTGCATCAGCATCAAATACGATTTAAGACGAAAAAGATTAAAACTAGAAAATCATTAACACAATAAAATAAAAAGTACCACTGAAGCCCCAAAAGGGGCGACAAAATAATGTTAAACCAATATCACAGAATGATTGTAACCCAAAATGGACTAAAAACCAAACTATAACAATAAAATATATTTTAAAATTTCAGGAGCTGAAACCTGATTGAAAATTGTAATTTAGAAATAAATGTCATTATGTTTTAAATACTCTTTCAATAAATACTCTTGTGAAAACTGAAGTCTGAAGATAATCATTGAGGAACGAAATATGGAACCCATATTATAAAATAGATAACCTCATACTCTAATTACCCGTATATTCCCAGAGACTGTATGTCCCCATATCCGGCATCTTCAACTTGATTTTCTTCAAGTACTTATTTTGATTGTACAATGAAAGAGTATTAAAATGGAAGCGAATTGAAGCGTGTATTTAAGATCGGTATGAATTAAACAGTCTTCAGTTTGGTCAGGAAGCGTCTTGTAATTCTTCCACATCATTTGTTTCAATAGCGTGTTGACAGACTTCTCGTACTATCATCGTTTAAACTCATTTAAACCGCCGCCATCTTTGATTGCTTCTAACCATCCAATCACCTCGCTTGGTTAGTTTTAAATTAGAAATCTAATATGAAATTCACTCCAGTCGATTTGGAATGAACTTTCGACTCAAAGCTGGCACAATTGTTTTCCGAATCAGAAGTTAAGGGGCCCTTGAGGCTTACGAGCTCGTGTTCGATTCATTGGGCACAAATTAATTGGCGCAAAAACACGGCTGAAGCCTACAGACATCACGCTCAGTGAGAATAAATTGTGACGATTTCTGCTTTTGTCGAGTGATTATCGAAGTTTGATCATCTTTATGAGTTCGTTTGTGTGATTCTTTGCCTAAACTTGATAAAGATAATGACGATTAGAACGAGGCTAGAAGCTATAACTGTTTAGAGACTCTATTTACCGTTTAGGCTAAATACTTCAATAGGAACACTGCGAATCACACTCTAGTCTACACTTCATTTATTATATACGTGCAATATATCTAAGATACATTAATTGAAACTCGATAAGGCAACAAAGTATTAGAATTGATATATCATTAAGCCATAGACTAAATATACATAACAAATTAATATCATTAACTATACACACTTGAAAATAAGCCTGTGTCTACAGAATCTAGCCAAAGATCTAGAAATGAGACCAGTTGAACTGTTTACAATTTAATCGTCGTTTAATGGTATTTAACAGTTGGAGTACTATGAATAGAAGTAGGGAACAAAATTCACTGATTTATGTTATCTGCAAGTTTTGTTCGTCTTTTTACCGTTTTCCTCGGGTACACATTGATCAAAAGTAAAACATACTATGCGACAGATCATAACACAAAGCAATTTCTATATACATTTCGGCATTAAGTAAATGACTGACGACTGTGGTTCGCTCACTCAGTAATAAAGTAACATGAACGATTATCTGAAAGTCTCTAAGTTATATTTTATAATATAAACTCGGGATATGTTTTAATAACGTTCACCAATACTGAACTAAATACTAATGACATAACTGACTTTTTACTCCAGAATTTTCAATAATTCCCTAACAATCTCACAATAATACGAATAAGAATGAGAAATAATATGGCTATATTTGGTTGAAGTTATTTTCAGTTTGACCTAATAACGAGAAATGTCATAGTGTTATGCTCACTAATTGGTTATATTTCTGCTTTAATATTTCATTATTATATATTATCATTGACTAGGATGGTCTTAATCAAACTAAATTATTAAAAATCACGTAATTGGGCTAGTTTCAGGAATACATGCTTAAGGAAGTGTTTGATCTATATTCTAGTTTCTTAATCTGACCTTATATAACCCAAATATGCAACAGGTCAATGTTTTTCTTTTCTTTTCTACTATGTGGACGGGCAATACTTTATTATACAATTCAAAATGAAATAATTTGCCCATAAAATACAATCGTCATAAAATATTGTTCTTCGTTCACGGGCAGCTGAAAATCCATTTCATTTTATTGACCAGTCATCTGATTTGCAAAAGGGATTTTTTTTAATCCTCGCCTTTGTTCGGAACATTTATTTTAATCAAACGTTCAGTTTTCTTTTATTTCAAGTAGAAATGTGGCACCTTAATCCCAGAAATCCCAGCTGAATGAAAAAACATTTTACTCTATCATTAATCAAATGTTCTATTAAAAAGAATAATTAATAAATATTTCCTCCCAGAACCATTATCCCTGATAGCCAATCACTCAAAACATAAGTTTGTAGTTTTTGTTTATGGTAATCCGATTTGAGGACTCCCTTTCCAATATTAAATATTTCTTCATCAATTATTGAAATAATTTAAAGTTGGTGAATTACTTCCAGCAGCAATATTTTATTCATGGTTTTCATACAGTCTTTGGAAAAATTGGCCAATTCAAACAACGCTACTGTCGTGCCCCCTGGTTTCGGAAACAATTATCATTTTGTTAATATACAAAGCGGGGTAGGAGTGAGCTGGGAATCTTTCTCTCAAAAACATTATGAATCAATTCGGTATAGTTTTTCTGAGTGATTTACTCACAACCAAGATTTCCAAATTTATATCTATTCCTGTCCTGAGCGATTGGTTATCGACTCTTGACGCCCGAAATTTGAACCCTCTCTCCTGGGTACATAATAGTTATTCTGTAAAATTCATCGCTAATACGGTAAATAAAAAATGAATATTTTAAATTGTATCAATCTATTGTCTACAATTAATACAATCTGTCACTTTAACCGAAGATTTATTCTGTAATATGATACTGGATTGAGGGTAATTAGTCCTAGTATTGATTATCTGCCCCTGATTCTCAAACAAAGAGATTTAAGAGCGAAATGACTCGTCTAATTAGAATAATTGCCCGGTTTAACTAAATACTTTAAATACACTTCTATTGGGAATTGTACTTCTAAAAAAACAACAAGTAATCCATTTTTTAACGATTTCTACTTCCATTGAGAATTTAAATAAATGTTATCGAAATAAAAAGATAAAATCATTATCAGGTACAAATATACCACCGTTTAGATGTGCCTGGTGCTTTGAGTGAGAGAAATATATCCTTGACATTAACGACAGGTGAAAACCCTTTATATAACTGTATGATATCAGCTGGACCTAACACAGGTTTAAACGCTAAATAGGGAGTAACTTTGGTAAAAGATTCTAAGTTCTGTTATTATTCGGTTCTTGAGACATAGTACTGGGCATTGTGACTTTATATCTAAAATCAGACAACCTTGAATTATCGGAAGACGGAAAGAAAGAAGCCAGTAAAACAGTCTACATGTAAAACTTTCCACACTAGCCCACTAACCATTTTAATATTTTAACAGCTTAAACATTGTAAAGATCATATTAAACACGTTTTGATTTAAGACTCCAGTCATGAAGATGAACATTAGGATTAGAATGTGAACACGTGAACATAATACTATATTTTCTATTTAATTACTTGTTTTGTGCTTGTCAATTCCTCGCCGAATAATCATCCAGATTAGATCCCTCTTTTAATATGTGTCACAAGGTTGAACTTCTTCCATTATCCATATAGAATGAAGGTTTTGTTCATTACTTATAGATAATATAATTTGTTATTTATTTATATATTGTGTTTACGTTACAAACATTATCAGCCTTGTCATTTAGTCCACTAATCTATTAAAATATTCAGTTTTGTTTTTCTGTTTCTGTGATTTCAGATTTTTGACATTATTCAAGAATGTTTTACAGTCTGATGAACCGTACATAGCTGTCCCGGAGAACCAAGGACACACCGATGAAATGTCGGTGTATTGAGATAGTTTTACATGGTTTTATGGAATCTCTTTGGAATAGTTAGGAGACAAAACATAATCTGCCGACCAAAGCCATTCTGCCTAGAGAGTTTCAATATGTACTCATAGTATATGGAGCTGTTCAGAACATGCAAACAATTTTTCCCTTCAAATCATTCTAAACCGACATCTCTTCGGTTTAATTTGCTATTTAAGTCAAATAAGAAAAAAAAAACATACATTCTGTTGACAATGATACATGCTATTGACAACCATACAAGCTGCTGACAACGATAGTTGCTGTTGACAAGTGTGAATTTTGTTGACAATGATACATGCTAGTGACAATGATACATGCTAGAGATAATGATACACGCTATTGACAATGATACATGCTAGTGACAACGATACATGCTAGTGACAATGATACATGCTAGTGACAATGATACATACTATCTACAACGATACACGTTATGGACAACGATACATGCTATTGACAACGATACATGCTAGTGACAATGATACATGCTAGTGACAATGATACATGCTAGTGACAATGATACATGCTAGTGACAATGATACATGCTATTGACAATGATACATGCTAGTGACAACGATACATGCTAGTGACAATGATACATGCTAGTGACAACAGTCATGCTGTTGACAAGGGTGAAATCTGTTGACAATGATACATGCTAGTGACAACGATACATGCCAGTGACAATGATACATGCAAGTGACAACGATACATGTCATTGACAACGATACACGCTAGTGACAACGATATATGCTATTGACAACAATACATGCTATTGACAACGATACACGCTCTTGACAACAATATATGCTATTGACAACGATATATGCTATTGACAACGATATATGCTATTGACAACAATAATTTCTCTTGGCGATTGAAATAGACGCAGCAAGATTACAATTCGATATGCTACTTAACTAAACTACTCGAAGTAATTACTCCCTCGTCATCCATGTTAATTACAAATCGCACCTGAGAGAGAGAGTAAGAGATAATCCTAGATCACGATGTCATTATTACTGCAATCATTAACTAGCTACAAGATTTTATAATTTAATGGGTCTACGTTCGACATCATATAGTATTCAGGTTATAATAACATGTTTTTTCACCGTGTTCGTTTTATAATTTAACACAATCTACTGCCCTACACTAGCCCCATCCTAGCTCTGCCCCTGCCCTAACCCCGCAATACATTCAAATAAAGAAAAAGATATTTTGCGCTGTAAGCAATTTAAAATGTAGTGGTTTATATCAGCTGGAATTCCCTGTACAAAATTGATTAATGATGGCTGACAATTTTCTTGTAACAGCGATTATAGGTAAGTAAGTGCCTCTAAGTCCTGGTATATCGAAATGTAAGTGCCAATCGAGAACGTTGGTACACAATGCTATACCTTCAAGTCTTGTAAGTATATAACAATTTTGCAAAAGTGACGTCACTAAACGGTTAGGTTGAGTGGAAATGTACAAAAGTTCTACTAAAAATTAGAATGGTGCAAGTGAATGATTTTTGCCACCCATTAAAGTGTATTTACTTACTAGAATATTGGAGTTAATTAAAATAAGGAATATCAATATAACCAAGTGTTTCTTTAGTAATAGAAGTAACTATATATTATATAAAATTTCTAAATAAACTCAAGACAAACATTGTTTACATGTAACTCGATCGATTATTGTCATCATTAGAAATTAATGAGCTATTGTTTTATAATTAAAATATATCGTATTATTATAGTTTCCTATAACAGTACAGGCTGGTTTTATAACCTCTAATAGTCTATTATAACCATAATATATCATACTACCTCTCAACCATCTATTCCTAGCCTCCTCTATTTAAAGGCTACCTGATATGATAAACACGTCTAACCTTTCGGATTGGTATTTAAACCTGGCCTTACAGGTTGTGAATGTAAATAATTATTTGATAGTTTGAAATACAAAACAGAAACAATCTATTTATCGCGGTATCCTTTTTCAGAGAAACCACCTAGTTCATAATGCACTTTCGATCTTAAGCCTCCCTTCTGGATGGTGCTTGAGTTTTCCTTGAATTATGATCCCGATCCTGTCCCTTATTTAATAATAAAAGGCTGTAAAACATCAGCGAGATATCAACAACGGGTCTCTTACATTGGTTCTAATTTAAATACTCAATTAATTTCATTATAAAAAACCTGCGTGATATCGATTCCCCATTACTCGCCTATCAAATAGAAATCTCGTCTAACTCAACTTGATTTTAACTTCACATTAAGGAAAAATGCAAACAAAATACTTGTTCATTTAAATCAATAATACGTCTAGGAGTTGAGATCTTCAACTACTCGGTCATCGCGGAATGTTTCGTATTGAATATGATCACCTCGAGAATTTTAATTTATAGATGTGCAACCACTCGATGATATAGGAGTAATCCTTCCCGTGTTTGTTTTTCAATCACTAGGTAATTAAGAATGTTTCGTATTGTCACCTGATATACTGATTTTCAACACTAAGTGAATGAAAGCTTCATAAGTTATATTTATTTGTTAAATCCTTTTCTAAGTTTTACTATTACATTCAGTTCTTGATATACTTTTAGATAATTCAAAATGTACAAGGGTAACACCTAAGTTGTCATTTTATCGACCTATTCCCAATCTAATGAAAATGAAGCAAAATCCAATTAAAATGTGTACATTACGAGAGTGAACATACCACGATAGTGAACAAATCACAATAGTGAACAAATCACGATAGTGAACAAATCACAATAGTGAACAAATCACGATAGTGAACAAATCACGATCGTGAACATTTCACGATAGTGAACACATCACGAATTGTAACATCTCAATATTTACGAACAAAGTATTTTACTCAGGTATCTTATAAAAGGTATTTTAATACAATCAAACAATGTTCACCACAGATTGGTGTCATTCAAAAGTACAATCTTCAGACCCTTCTGGTTGTGATCTGTTTGAATATTGACTAGATCGTAGAGGTCAGTCAAGGGAACATCGCAACTCGGAAAAAAACATTTAATAAGGAAATTGTAATGAATTATTTGTGACAGGACAATCCGATATAATTTACACTAAAAGCAAGCTTAACAGATTAGCCGAGAGTTTCTTCTTGCCAGCTTATTCTTCCATCTCTTATCTTCTATCAATCATTTTCCATTTGATAAAATATCCAGGGATTCTACAGGTTTTATAAAAATTGAAGTTTACTGAAGAGGCAATTTTTAAAATTATTTTTTAAATAGAAAAAAATCTTGACGTTGATATTTCAAGTTACAGGAGTGCAATTGTTTTCTTGTTACGAGGACAGTTTCTGACAGGGGCACCTTGAGCGAACGTAGGATTGAAAGTTAAATATCTAAAAGAACAACAAGAAACCACAATGCACATTATTTTTAAAAGATGAAGTTGTCCTTGGTTGATCTAACTCTTAGAAATAATCTTTCTCAAATTATTCTTTTACAGGACCACCAGACTAGTGAGATTAGAACATAATTTTTAGATTTAACTTGACAATTCCTAATCCTCACCCTTGACTTACTAAAACCTAACTCTCAACCTTAACTTAACCTTCAACCTAACCTTCAACCTTAACTTATCAAACCCTAATCCTCACCATTAACTTACTAAAACCTAAGCCTTACCCTTAACCTAACCCTCATCCTAACCCTCAACCTAAACTTACCAAACCCTAATCCTCACCATTAACTTACTAAAACCTAAGCCTTACCCTTAACCTAACCCTCATCCTAACCCTCAACCTAAACTTACCAAACCCTAATCCTCACCATTAACTTACTAAAACCTAACCTTACCTTAAAACCCTTCAACCCTCAACCTAAACTTACCAAACCCTAATCCTCACCATTAACTTACTAAAACCTAACTCTCAACCTTAACTTACCAAACTCTAAGCCTCACCCTTAACCTGACCCTCAACCTTAACTTATCAAACCCTAACCCTCACCCTAAAGTTACCAAACCCTAACCCTCACCCTTAACTTACTAAAACCTAAATTTCAACCTTAACTTACCAAACCCTAAGCCTCACCCTTAACTTACCAAACTCTAATTCTCACCCTTAACTTATCAAACCCTAAGCCTCACTCTTAACCTAGCCCTCAACCTTAACTTACAAAACTCTAACCTCACCCTTAACTTACCAAACCTAATCCTCACCCTTAACTTTCCAAACCCTAATCCTCACCCTTAACTTACTAAAACCTAACCCTCACCCTTAACCTAAACTTACTAAAACCTAAGCCTTACCCTTAACCTAACCCTCACCCTTAACTTACTTAAACCTAACTCTCAACCTTAACTTACCAAAACCTAAGCCTCACCCTTAACTTAGCCCTCAACCTTAACTTACCAAACTCTAAGCCTCACCCTTAACTTACCAAACTCTAAGCCTCACCCTTAACTTACCAAACCCTAAGCCTCACCCTTAACTTACAAAACTCTAAGCCTCACCCTTAACTTACAAAACTCTAAGCCTCACCCTTAACTTACCAAACTCTAAGCCTCACCCTTAACTTACTAAACCCTAAGCCTCACCCTTAACTTACAAAACTCTAAGCCTCACTCTTAACTTACAAAACTCCAAGCCTCACCCTTAACTTACCAAACCCTAAGCCTCACCCTTAACTTTCCAAACCCTAATCCTCACCCTTAACTTACTAAAACCTAACTCTCAA
Source organism: Nipponacmea schrenckii (assembly GCA_030562195.1). NCBI lineage: Eukaryota > Metazoa > Mollusca > Gastropoda > Lottiidae > Nipponacmea > Nipponacmea schrenckii. Next base: position 2,712,352 of record JAUJPP010000006.1, read on the forward strand.
CCTTAACTTACCAAAACCTAAGCCTCACCCTTAACTTAGCCCTCAACCTTAACTTATCAAATGGAGTTAAATTATAAGTGCCTGTACTGCAGTTCGTAAACTTAGAGTATTTTTGGTATGTAAAAGTAACCAGTGAAAATGGTCAAACGGTAGCAGGTAAAATAGAGTCTACAGGTGTGGAACCATGATTAATCTTTAGTACTCTGAGATTCCAATCAGCTAAACTCATCTCATTATAATATTAACAATATCATTTTCATTGTTTCTATTTCACACAAACAACCGCCATTTACCTCGCCTATCTAATTATATTACGTCATTATTGGTAGTTAAAGAGAGATAATAGATTGAGTTGTTGAAATAATCAATTGCTAATAGTAACTGTTTCATGTAATTACCTATTTGATATATCTGTCAGGTATCTTCAACCACAACTAATATCTACTTCAATATTGGCATCGGGTCTAAGGTGGCACTATTACCACTGCACTTTTAACAGACACTGTAACTCTTCCTACTTGACAATCCAGTATATGATTAATTAGGCTTTATTGATATTTCGTCTGGAATAAATGTAAATTAGTGTCAAATGAAGATGCAATGAAACAATTTGTTACATTTAACCAAATTAATACGGAGTCAGATGCTAGACGTTTCCTGTACATCTTTTATATTATTAACGTATATTCTGAAGATTTCATCCGGACAAAAACATTAAAAGGGTGTAAAATGGCAGTTCCTATCCAAGTTGTCGCTGATATATATATTAATTTAGCCATTTCAATATTAGTTGATATTCAGACATATATAACAAGCTCTAAACAATGATAGTTTTAAAGTTTTATCTTTTAAAAGAGAAAATCATATTATCATATATTATAATTAAAATATATTCATGTCCGATTTTATAGAAACTTTTGTAAAAAATAATGATATCTAATTTTATAGAAACTTTTGTAAAATATAATCATTTCTGATTTTATAGAAACTTTTGAAAAATATAATCATTTCTGATTTTATAGAAACTATTGAAAAATATAATCATGTCTGATTTTATAGAAACTTTTGTAAAATATAATCATATCTGATTTTATAGAAACTATTGAAAAATATAATCATATCTGATTTTATAGAAACTATTGAAAAATATAATCATGTCTGATTTTATAGAAACTATTGTAAAATATAATCATATCTGATTTTATAGAAACTATTGTAAAATATAATCATGTCTGATTTTATAGAAACTATTGAAAAATATAATCATGTCTGATTTTATAGAAACTATTGTAAAATATAATCATATCTGATTTTATAGAAACTATTGTAAACATGTCTGATTTTATAGAAACTATTGAAAAATATAATCATGTCTGATTTTATAGAAACTTTTGTAAAATATAATTTCTGATTTTTAGAAATTTTGTAAAATTATCATTCATTTTTGAAATTTGAAATATACATTGTGTTTTTAGAATTGATATAATTGTGTTGTTTAGAATTTAAATATTCATTGTTGATGTTAAGAATTAAATTACATTTGTTAGTTTAGAAATTGAAAATTACATTTTGTTTTAGAAATTTAAAAATTAATTGTTATTTTAGAAATTTATAAAATTAATCATTTGATTTTGAAATTTAAAATATAATTGTTGTTTTAGAATTATATTAATTTTGTGTTTTAAGAAATTTGATTAATTTCAGTTTTATAGAAATTGTATTAACATGTTGTTTTAAGAATTTGATATACATGTTGTTTTAGAAACTATTAATATTTTTGTTTATAGAATATTAATTTATGATTTGTAAATTGATTTGATTGATGAATATTTTAAAATAATTTTGATTTGATAGAATTTGAAAATATAATTGTGTTGGTTAAGAAATATTAAAAATTTGATTGTTTGATTTAAGTTTTTAGAAAGTTGTGATTTGATTTATAGAAATTGAAATTACTTAGATTTTTACGATTATTGTGTTAGAATTATATTACATTTTGTGTTTAGAAGTTATCATGTGTGTGTTTTAGAAGTTATATTACGATTGTTGTTGAGTTATAGACATTGTAGTTTAAATTGATTTATGGTTTGAAGTTGATATTACGATTGTTGTGTTTAAAGTTGATATTACATTGTTGAGTGTATAGAATTTTTGTATTAGAATTATTTAAGTTATATTACATTAGTTGTGTGGTTAAGGAGTTGATATTACGATTGTGTGTGGTTGAGGAGTTGATATTACGATTGTGTGTGGTTTAGAAGTTGATATTACGATTGTGTGTGGTTTAGAAGTTGATATTACGATTGTGTGTGGTAAGAGTTAATATTACAACTGTGTGTGGTTTAGAAGTTGAATTACGATTGTGTGTGGTTTAGAAGTTATTTCGATTGTGTGTGGTTTAGAAGTTATATTACGATTGTGTGTGGTTGAGAGTTGATATTACGATTGTGGTTTAGAAGTTGATATTACTTGTGTGTGGTTTAGAAGTTGATATTACGATTGTGTGTGGTTAAGATTAATATTACGATGTGTGGTTTAGAAGTTGATATTACGATTGTGTGTGGTTTAGAAGTTGATATTACGATTGTGTGTGGTTAGGAGTTATATTACGATTGTGTGTGGTTTAGAAGTTATATTACGATTGTTGTGGTTTAGAAGTTAATATTACGATTGTGTGTGGTTTAGAAGTTAATATTACGATTGTGTGTGGTTTAGAAGTTGATATTACGATTGTGTGTGGTTAGAAGTTGATATTACGATTGTGTGTGGTTTAGAAGTTAAATTACGATTGTGTGTGGTTTGAAGTTGATATTACGATTGTGTGTGGTTTAGAAGTTTAAATTACGATTGTGTGTGGTTTGAAGTTGATATTACGATTGTGTGTGGTTTAGAAGTTGATATTACGATTGTGTGTGGTTAGGAGTTGATATTACGATTGTGTGTGGTTTAGAAGTTGATATTACGATTGTGTGTGGTTTAGAAGTTAATATTACGATTGTGTTGGTTTAGAAGTTAATATTACGATTGATTGTGGTTTAGAAGTTGATATTACGATTGTTGTGGTTTAGAAGTTGATATTACGATTGTGTGTGGTTGAGAAGTTGATATTACGATTGTGTGTGTTTAGAAGTTGATATTACGATTGTGTGTGGTTTAGAAGTTATATTACGATTGTGTGTGGTTTAGAAGTTAATATTACGATTGTGTGTGGTTTAGAAGTTAATATTACGATTGTGTGTGGTTTAGAAGTTGATATTACGATTGTGTATGGTTTAGAAGTTGATATTACGATTGTGTGTGGTTTAGAAGTTGATATTACAACTGTGTGTGGTATAGAAGTTGATATTACGATTGTTGTGGTTTAGAAGTTGATATTACGATTGTGTGTGGTTTAGAAGTTAATATTACGATTGTGTGTGGTTTAGAAGTTGATATTACGATTGTGTGTGGTTTAGAAGTTGATATTACGATTGTGTGTGGTTAAGGAGTTGATATTACGATTGTGTGTGGTTTAGAAGTTGATATTACATGTGTGAGGAGTTAATATTACGATTGATTGTGGTTTAGAAGTTGATATTACGATTGTGTGTGGTTTAGAAGTTGATATTACAACAGTGTGAGGAGTTAATATTACGATTGTGTGTGGTTTAGAAGTTGATATTACGATTGTGTGTGGTTTAGAAGTTAATATTACGATTGTGTGTGGTTTAGAAGTTAATATTACGATTGTGTGTGGTTAAGAAGTTGATATTACGATTGTGTGTGGTTTAGAAGTTGATATTACGATTGTGTATGGTTTACAAGTTAATATTACGATTGTGTATGGTTTACAAGTTAATATTACGATTGTGTATGGTTTAGAAGTTAATATTACGATTGTGTGTGGTATAGAAGTTGATATTACAACGTGTGTGGTTTAGAAGTTGATATTACGATTGTATGTGGTTGAGAAGTTGATATTACGATTGTGTGTGGTTGAGGAGTTGATATTACGATTGTGTGTGGTTTAGAAGTTTAAATTACGATTGTGTGTGGTATAGAAGTTGATATTACGATTGTGTGTGGTTTAGAAGTTGATATTACGATTGTGTGTGGTTGAGGAGTTGATATTACGATTGTGTGTGGTTTAGAAGTTGATATTACGATTGTGTGTGGTTTAGAAGTTAATATTACGATTGTGTATGGTTTAGAAGTTAATATTACGATTGTTGTGGTTTAGAAGTTGATATTACGATTGTTGTGGTTTAGAAGTTGATATTACGATTGTGTGTGGTTGAGAAGTTGATATTACGATTGTGTGTGGTTTAGAAGTTGATATTACGATTGTGTGTGGTTTAGAAGTTGATATTACGATTGTGTGTGGTTGAGGAGTTGATATTACGATTGTGTGTGGTTTAGAAGTTGATATTACGATTGTGTGTGGTTGAGGAGTTGATATTACGATTGTGTGTGGTTTAGAAGTTGATATTACGATTGTGTGTGGTTTAGAAGTTAATATTACGATTGTGTGTGGTTTAGAAGTTAATATTACGATTGTGTGTGGTTTAGAAGTTGATATTACGATTGTGTGTGGTTTAGGAGTTGATATTACGATTGTGTGTGGTTTAGAAGTTAATATTACGATTGTGTGTGGTTTAGAAGTTGATATTACGATTGTGTATGGTTTAGAAGTTGATATTACGATTGTGTGTGGTTTAGAAGTTGATATTACGATTGTGTGTGGTTTAGAAGTTGATATTACGATTGTGTGTGGTTTAGAAGTTGATATTACGATTGTGTGTGGTTTAGAAGTTGATATTACGATTGTGTGTGGTTTAGAAGTTGATATTACGATTGTGTATGTTTAGAAGTTGATATTAGATTGTGTGTGGTTTAGAAGTTGATATTACGATTGTGTGTGGTTTAGAAGTTGATATTACGATTGTGTGTGGTTTAGGAGTTATATTACGATTGTGTGTGGTTTAGAAGTTGATATTACGATTGTGTTGGTTTAGAAGTTGATATTAGATTGTGTGTGGTTTAGAAGTTGATATTACGATTGTGTGTGGTTGAGGAGTTGATATTACGATTGTGTGTGGTTTAGAAGTTAATATTACGATTGATTGTGGTTTAGAAGTTGATATTACAACAGTGTGAGGAGTTAATATTACGATTGTGTGTGGTTTAGAAGTTAATATTACGATTGATTGTGGTTTAGAAGTTGATATTACAACAGTGTGAGGAGTTAATATTACGATTGTGTGTGGTTTAGGAGTTAATATTAGATTGTGTGTGGTTTAGAAGTTGATATTAGATTGTGTGTGGTTTAGGAGTTAATATTACGATTGTGTGTGGTTTAGAAGTTGATATTACGATTGTGTGTGGTTTAGAAGTTGATATTAGATTGTGTATGGTTTAGAAGTTGATATTACGATTGTGTGTGGTTTAGGAGTTATATTACGATTGTGTGTGGTTTAGAAGTTGATATTACGATTGTGTGTGGTTTAGAAGTTAATATTACGATTGTGTGTGGTTTAGAAGTTGATATTACGATTGTGTATGGTTTAGAAGTTGATATTACGATTGTGTGTGGTTTAGGAGTTGATATTACGATTGTGTGTGGTTTAGGAGTTGATATTACGATTGTGTGTGGTTTAGAAGTTGATATTACGATTGTGTGTGGTTGTAGGGAGTTGATATTACGATTGTGTGTGGTTTAGAAGTTGATATTACGATTGTGTGGTTGGTTTAGAAGTTGATATATACGATTGTGTGTGGTTTAGAAGTTGATATTACGATTGTGTGTGGTTTAGTGAGTTGATATTATGATTGTGTGTGGTTTAGAAGTTAATATTACGATTGTGTGTGGTTTAGGAGTTGATATTACGATTGTGTGTGGTTAGGAGTTGATATTACGATTGTGTGTGGTTTAGAAGTTGATATTACGATTGTGTGTGGTTAGGAGTTGATATTACGATTGTGTGTGGTTTAGAAGTTAATATTACGATTGTGTGTGGTTTAGAAGTTAATATTACGATTGTGTGTGGTTTAGAAGTTGATATTACGATTGTGTGTGGTTTAGAAGTTAATATTACGATTGTGTGTGGTTTAGAAGTTAATATTACAACAGTGTGTGGTTTAGAAGTTGATATTACGATTGTGTGTGGTTTAGAAGTTAATATTACGATTGTGTGTGGTTTAGAAGTTAATATTACGATTGTGTGAGGAGTTAATATTACGATTGTGTGTGGTTTAGAAGTTGATATTACGATTGTGTATGGTTTAGAAGTTGATATTACGATTGTGTGTGGTTTAGGAGTTAATATTACGATTGTGTGTGGTTTAGAAGTTAATATTACGATTGTGTGTGGTTAAGGAGTTGATATTACGATTGTGTGTGGTTTAGAAGTTAATATTACGATTGTGTGTGGTTTAGAAGTTGATATTACGATTGTGTGTGGTTTAGAAGTTGATATTACGATTGTTTTATGGTTTAGAAGTTGATATTACGATTGTGTGTGGTTTAGAAGTTAATATTACGATTGTGTGTGGTTGAGGAGTTGATATTACGATTGTGTGTGGTTTAGAAGTTGATATTACGATTGTGTGTGGTTTAGAAGTTGATATTACGATTGTGTGTGGTTAGAAGTTGATATTACGATTGTGTGTGGTTGAGGAGTTGATATTTACGATTGTGTGTGGTTGAGGAGTTGATATTACGATTGTGTGTGGTTTAGAAGTTAATATTACGATTGTGTGTGGTTTAGAAGTTGATATTACGATTGTGTGTGGTTTAGAAGTTGATATTACAACAGTGTGTGGTTAGAGTTAATATTACGATTGTGTGTGGTTAAGAAGTTGATATTACGATTGTGTGTGGTTTAGAAGTTAATATTACGATTGTGTGTGGTTGAGGAGTTGATATTACGATTGTGTGTGGTTGAGGAGTTGATATTACGATTGTGTGTGGTTGAGGAGTTGATATTACGATTGTGTGTGGTTAAGAAGTTGATATTACGATTGTGTGTGGTTGAGGAGTTGATATTGCGATTGTGTGTGGTTGAGGAGTTGATATTACGATTGTGTGTGGTTTAGGAGTTGATATTACGATTGTGTGTGGTTTAGAAGTTGATATTACGATTGTGTGTGGTTTAGAAGTTGATATTACGATTGTGTGTGGTTTAGAAGTTGATATTACGATTGTGTGTGGTTTAGAAGTTAATATTACGATTGTGTGTGGTTTAGAAGTTGATATTACGATTGTGTGTGGTTTAGAAGTTGATATTACGATTGTGTGTGGTTTAGAAGTTAATATTACGATTGTGTGTGGTTTAGAAGTTGATATTACGATTGTGTGTGGTTTAGAAGTTGATATTACGATTGTGTGTGGTTTAGAAGTTAATATTACGATTGTGTGTGGTTTAGAAGTTGATATTACGATTGTGTGTGGTTTAGAAGTTGATATTACGATTGTGTGTGGTATAGAAGTTGATATTACGATTGTGTGTGGTTGAGGAGTTGATATTACGATTGTGTGTGGTATAGAAGTTAATATTACGATTGTGTGTGGTTTAGAAGTTGATATTACGATTGTGTGTGGTTATAGAAGTTGATATTACGATTGTGTGTGGTTTAGAAGTTGATATTACGATTGTGTGTGGTTTAGAAGTTGATATTACGATTGTGTGTGGTTTAGAAGTTGATATTACGATTGTGTGTGGTTTAGAAGTTGATATTACGATTGTGTGTGGTTTAGAAGTTAATATTACGATTGTGCTTGGTTATGAAGTTGATAAGTCGATCGTAAATTAATTGCTCAAATTATTCAGACGGCCATCAATTTAAGTTTTTATTCTAAGATACTTGCAGGTAGTAATAGCCGCTTGGAGTTCTCTATACATCGTGTCTAGAACGGAAATTGAAGAAGTTCCACAGGGGTCTGATATCCAGCTGATTGTTACACAGGGACTAGATATCCGACTGATTAGACCATTATGTAGTAGAAAAGAGAAATATCTGATCGTATGAGGATGAATGGAAGAAATCAGTAAGATTTAAGTCTAGAAATTGACGACAGGACACTAACATAATTACCCCGAAATAACTCTTATGACGTCATGCTGTGCTGGAAAATTGTAAGAATAAGTCTCAACTTCTTTATTTTAATACCGACGTCACGTGACGCCTACATCTCATCTATAAGTCTTTATCATCATCGGAAATGATCAATACCGAGTAAAAATCACAGTTTGCAGCAATATTCTTTAAATTAGTTCTCATTTTCCTTTGTTTGAATGTAAGTGATAATGATACTGCTGGTTTAAAGAGTGATATGTACTATAAAGAAAGTCTTAACATCAAAAAGATGAAAGATAAAAGATGGAGTTCCATGCTGGGATTGAGAACGAACAGACTCATTATAGGGCTAATTTATCACTTACACCTCGTATACCTACAGAGAGAATTCGTCATCTGGACCTTATGGTAAACAACTACATGTTAAAAACAGTATCACACACCCCAACCATACATCATCGTTATTGTAAGAAAATACGAATATCATTTCACCTGACGATAACAATTTGTTTTTTAATTCAAATGAAATGTATTAAAGAGCATCAACACCAAAACGGGCTTTATAGTGTAAATTTTTGAAACGTTGTGTACAATAAAATTCAATAAAAGTATATACCATATAAACTGATTATGACAATGTAAATTGTAGAAACGTTGTGTACAATAAAATTCAATAAAAGTATATACCATATAAACTGATTATGACAATGTAAATTGTAGAAACGTTGTGTACAATAAAATTCAATAAAAGTATATACCATATAAACTGATTATGACAATGTAAATTGTAGAAACGTTGTGTACAATAAAATTCAATAGAAGTATATACCATATAAACTGATTATGACAATGTAAAATGTAGAAACGTTGTGTACAATAAAACTCAGGAGTAGTATACCATAGAAAGTAATAATGACAATGTAAATTATAGGAACGTTGTATGCAATACAACTCAGGGCGAAGCTGGGATATCAGTCTGTTTTAAATAGGTTATAAGTGACCTATCGCTGTTATATTTCCTTGCCCACAGAGATAACTCGATCTACTCGACCACCCTCAACATAAATTATGTAATATCTCGGTTTTTGTAAAAGAGTAAAAATGTTCTGTATTTAAAATAATAACGTTTTATGCAACCAATACACTTTTCTTTGTACTATTTTATTTAAGAATTAATGGATAGTGAAAAAGGTTTTTGTATAATTCCTTGTGTAGATTAACTCAAAAATATTTATTGCTGTAAGCCCACATATGTGCTTCAGCATACTTAGCTAATAGAGCGACACTCGAGACCCAAGTGAGACAGACAATAAAACGAGGGTGGGCGACCAAGTTAAGTTTATAACGAGAATAAAGACACACTGTGTCTGACTGATGTTTAACAATCCGTAACAACTTGCAACAATACAAACAGTTGATAAAAATGATAAAAACTAATTTCGAGTCAATTTATTTGTCAAGTTGGAGTTTTTAATGACTTCTTAAACATTTGTTATCTACCATGAAAGAAACCTAGAGGGCGCCATTGGTATCATTACTGTCGGTTTATATTTATCGCTTCAATGAATGAATACTCCGGGGGTTTGTAGGTCTATTCAACACTCCATACCGTCAGGAATACACCGTCAAATTGTTCATTTATCGCTTTATCGACTCATTTTTAACGAGACGTTTACCATCTTATTTTACCTCTTTCGGGTCCTGAATTACTTACTCTATTGTTTCTTACTCAGCAATATCGTCGTTGAATGATGAAAACGATCCAATATGAAGCTTTGCGTAATCGAACTATTTCTCTTTAAGTATTTGATAATGAACACATTCTTTTTGCCCTTCGACCATACTAAGTAGACGATGTATAATGTGGAAGTGACTTGAAGAATTCAATGGTAAGGTATAAGATTAGTTTGAATACAGGAAATCACGATGTCTTGACAGTTTTTAAAAGTGGGGTATCTAGTGTGTATTTAATTATGTCATTAATCTGTTAAAGTGCTTTTCCTTTCATTTCATTTATTCTTTTTTCCAGGAAGAAGCTCATAACGCAAACAAACGGAGGTAACCACATATCAATGCAGTAAAATCGCCACATTGACATCTTCTTGTCTTTGTCTATCATCTAAAATCTTATCATAATTTACATAATTAAACTTGGAGTTGATTAAGCTGTTAACTGAATTTTTAGAGGAATTTTAACTTCAAACATTACTGAGAAAGGGCAGTTTTCTAGCTGTTGATTCGAACCCAAATATTGACATTGACATTTTATCATTGCATGATATAATATGCGTTAAGAATCTTGATTTCAGTGTTGAATAGTATTGAATATTTATATGATATATATCTGACAATAACATTGAGAGCTTATAGTTATTGTTATAAACAAGTCATATAAATATTGTTGACTATGTAGAAAACTAAATGCGAGAAGGGGATACCTAGGTGACGAACAAATACAGAGTAGCATCATGTGCGAGATATGATTCACAAACAATTTTGTAGTCGTTATTATGTTGTTTTCTTTTACAATTGTAATGTGGTACATTGTGTTGTACGTACTGTTTAGTTATCTATTATACAATCTCGTCCCACCTATTGTCATTATCTACTCTCCAACGCCACTTCAATTAATTTGTTAACGTCTTTATCTTTAATTTGAAGAGCTTATTAAGGGGAGATAATAACATAATTTCCGTCTCAGGTGAAACCTTGTATCTTAATTACCTCAAACAATACAAAGTTAGATTCAACCACAATTCTCAAGATATAAAATTACGAAACTAAATCTAAATGTATATGATTAACTCCGCATGAACAGGTGCTTCCAAGATGGCGGCTTACATCAGACATTTATCATCATTAAGACATCTTTTGTTGAGGACGCCATGAAATTACGTCCAATCAATCCTATATCGGTAATAGATGATAGGTTGTTAATTCTGGTAAAAAATGGAATCATATTTTAATGAGGTCTCATCTTACAATATATAATATAATTATTATCAATTAGAACGCGAATTGAGCTGAATTATTGGTGGTTTATATTCAATTTGGTTCATCATTATCAATCTTTACCATATGATATATGTCCTGTACAAGTTTCGTTTGGACTTGATTCTATTGAATATTAAATGAATACGCCTTTTAAAACCGATGGAATTACTTCAAAAATATTTATAAGATAAAGGTTTTTTTTATAGGGAGGGGACATTCTGTTGTCTTTTTGTTTTTCGAAATACTGATTTGCTCACAATTATGAAAACTACCAACAAATGTGTCTGCTAACGCATCTGAAAGTCCTCTGTTTTGATTTAAGACCATTTTAAACATCTGAAACACCTTGTTTCATCTGACGCCATATCTCAGATTTTGAAATAGTAAAATAATATTTGTGACATTATAACAGTCAAAACAGATCTGATTTGACATTTTATTAAAGCCAATTGACGAAGGTGTGATATATTAACCGAATGACTATAAAGGACAAACTGAAATATCGTCTTTCAATATACAAATACTACGTCAATTACTAGATGATTCTGGTGTTACTTGACAGAAATATACCTGCCACAAGGCCCTGAAACCACGTCATTGTCTTTATTTTGTTTTTACCAACAGCAAGTTATGTTAGAGGTCAGGATCTAGCTGATAGCAGAATTAACTAAATGCCTTGAGAATAGTAGAATACGGTGTAATTGGTAAGGTTTCTAGAGCAAGTAATGAGATTGTCCACACTGAAATAGAATAATGACCGTCCAGTCATTGAAATTTCCTTTTTTTATTTCATTAAAACAATAAGAAAGTTAATCGTTGGCAATAAAAACCAATAGCATTTTATCTTATCTACTGTATTAAGACTAGGATAATACCTTCTTTACTCAATAACCTGTACCGTTAACCAAAACCATTACAATATATAGGTCTGCATTATATCATATTTATAAATATACAAATATTGTAATTGTGGACCTAAACCCAAATTGGTATTTACCCAATGTTCTGAACTGTAGCCAAACACTGTATAAGACAGGGAGGTTAAGTTTCAATTAAAATTTGGTTTGCGCTGCTGATTGCTATCCTCTGCCTTCGTGAATTGAAGGGTGCGTGATCAAACAGTTCTCATTACGATTTATTCTTCTTGATTCTTCCATTCTTAGTTCAACTGATTAAAATATCACAGTGTTTTCTGATCGTGAAACTGTATTTATTTCGTATTAACTGCACACTTTGATTTCTGGAGAGTGAATTAAAGTAAAATGTTAGTCTTTTGTATTCTGTTAGCGTGTACATTAACTTGACATTTCATCACAGCTTGATCATTGTCTGTTAAAATCAAGATTTTACTGACAAACTTTTTCAAAAGTGAAAATCTTTCTTTGTTTATTAGATTTCATTGTTAAATTTTAATGTCAGTTCTGTGCCGTCTGTAGCTGTTCTAATGGATAGCGACGTGTTAATTGAAACTGAACTCAGATGAAAAGATGTTTGAGTATTGTTTGAGGTTTCCGAGTCGGAGAACATCAGGATGCTAAACCGGAAATTCTGTTGACTTGAAGGCTGTAATGATTGGGGTGGTTATTTACGAGTAAATGAAAGCTTTTAACCTGACATTGATTAGGTCTACAGAATAATAGTAGAGAATTATATTAACATGACAACTTTCTCTTTAAAAAAAACATCACTCTCATTGCAGACTGAAGGTGCCAATTAACGGATTTGTTAATCAATGTAAGCAGCCTACATATTTTTAGAATTGACAAACTAGTCATTTCGATAACGGTCTATAAAATCTCAAATTAAAAGTAAATGGTACTCTTTATTGAACGTAAATTCTTCAGGAATAATATTTAATTTGTCAGCAGAATATAATGAAAAGGTTTCAACGCCCTAAACCTAATAGGTTAATATCAATGTTTTAGATGATGTATTGGTTTATCTACCTTTGAAAGAACTCCCAGCTTCTCGACTTTTATTAAACGACAATAAAACATGTAGTTTGATCTGCGTGATAACGATAAGAGAATACTTATTGAAACGTAGCATACACCATAGTTGTAATCCATAATGACCTACTATAAGAAAACACTTGTTACATTCTGTCATCAAACGTCATTCACTGATTAAAGAAAACTTTCCTTCTTACAGACTGACGTTGAATCGGTTACCCCCCTTATATTAAACTGTTTTGTACACGATGCTTAATATCAATTTAATAACGTTATTTAGTCTTAGTGAAGCCATTGACAGTTAGAAATCGAAACCTTGCAGCCTGTTACTATTGGTTTTACAAACATTCTCTCCTACTTGAACCATGCCATTGACCGTTTGTGCTGGTCGAATTCGTTGCAGAATACAAAAAAAAAAGAGATTAGCATTTCATTTCGAATGCTCGATACAACGGAGTTACCTGAATACAACACAACTTTAGTACCACACAAATTAGTTTTTGTGGTGCAATGAGATATAACGTGTTCGGTCGGTGGTATCCGAATTATGGTCTTATCTTATAGAAAAATCATGAAATATAATATATTATTAATAATTAATTGTTGGTCATGCATTCGGCACATTTAATTTGAGAAGAATCTGAATTTCAGGTCTAAAAGACTAAAAGAGAAAGAGACAAATAGTCTGTATAGTAGATTCACTCGACCTTTGTTAAGATAAAAGTCAATAATTTGCTGGCCATATCAACATGAAGGGTTTAAAGCTTCATCTCTTTATTCGTCATTAGAGATTAATAAAGGTAATTACTAGAGAAACCTCTCATCTCTTTCAAATGAAGTCGTAAAAGTTAAAGATCGTCCAAGTTTCGTATTTAATGGCATTAACTAGAAAGTAAGCCGTAGTTTCACATCTAATGGCCGACTAAATCTGTAATGACTGTTTCATTAAGCATGAAGTAAAGCGAGAAATCATCTAGAGGAAATAGCCGCGAGTCAAATGGACATCATCCGGTGTTAGAATTAGCAAACATTATGAGAGTTAAGTCCCTTGGAGGGTTTAAGGCTATTTTATCATGATACTTTATAAATCTGTCGAGCACACATCCTTTTCATCAGACGTCGTTAAGTTGTGTTTTTAAATACCCTCATTTCTAAGATTGCTTGCAGGATAATGACTGGGGTATTATAGGTAGGTTTTGATTCGAGACATATAATATGACTCGGTTAGCATAATATAACTAGGGTAGTTTAATGTGAATAAGGTAGTATAATATAACTAGGGTAGTATAATATAACTAGGGTAGTATAATATAACTAGGGTAGTATTTAAAATAACTAGGGTAGTATAATATAACTAGGGTAGTATAATATAACTAGGGTAGTATAATATAACTAGGGTAGTATAATATAACTAGGGTAGTATAATATAACAAGGGTAGTATAATATAACTAGGGTAGTATAATATAACTAGGGTAGTATAATATAACTAGGGTAGTATAATATAACTAGGGTAGTATAATATAACTAGGGTAGTATAATATAACTAGGGTAGTATAATATAACTAGGGTAGTATAATATAACTAGGGTAGTATAATATGACTAGGGTAGTATAATATAACTAGGGTAGTATAATATAACTAGGGTAGTATAATATAACTAGGGTAGTATAATATAACTAGGGTAGTATAATATAACAAGGGTAGTATAATATAACTAGGGTAGTATAATATAACTAGGGTAGTATAATATAACTAGGGTAGTATAATATAACTAGGGTAGTATAATATAACTAGGGTAGTATAATATAACAAGGGTAGTATAATATAACAAGGGTAGTATAATATAACTAAGGGTAGTATAATATAACAAGGGTAGTATAATATAACTAGGGTAGTATAATATAACAAGGGTAGTATAATATAACTAGGGTAGTATAATATAACAAGGGTAGTATAATATAACTAGGGAGTATAATATAACTAGGGTGTATAATATAACTAGGGTAGTATAATATAACAAGGGTAGTATAATATAACTAGGGTAGTATAATATAACTAGGGTAGTATAATATAACTAGGGTAGTATAATATAACTAGGGTAGTATAATATAACTAGGGTAGTATAATATAACTAGGGTATTATAATATAACTAGGGAGTATAATATAGCTTAGGGTAGTATAATATAACTAGGGTAGTATAATATAACTAGGGTAGTATAATATAACTAAGGGCAGTAGTATATAGTAGGGTAGTATAATATACTAGGGTAGTATAATATAACTAGGGTAGTATAATATAACTAGGGTAGTATAATATAACTAGGGTAGTATAATATAACTAGGGTAGTATAATATAACTAGGGTAGTATAATATAACTAGGGTAGTATAATATAACTAGGGTAGTATAATATAACTAGGGTAGTATAATATAACTAGGGTAGTATAATATAACTAGGGTAGTATAATATAACTAGGGTAGTATAATATAACTAGGGTAGTATAATATAACTAGGGTAGTATAATATAACTAGGGTAGTATAATATAACTAGGGTAGTATAATATAACTAGGGTAGTATAATATAACTAGGGTAGTATAATATAACTAGGGTAGTATAATATAACTAGGGTAGTATAATATAACTAGGGTAGTATAATATAACTAGGGTAGTATAATATAACTAGGGTAGTATAATATAACTAGGGTAGTATAATATAACTAGGGTAGTATAATATAACTAGGGTAGTATAATATAACTAGGGTAGTATAATATAACAAGGGTAGTATAATATAACTAGGGTAGTATAATATAACTAGGGTAGTATAATATAACTAGGTAGTATAATATAACTAGGGTAGTATAATATAACTAGGGTTGTATAATATAACTAGGGTAGTATAATATAACTAGGGTAGTATAATATAACTAGGGTAGTATAATATAACTAGGGTAGTATAATATAACTAGGGTAGTATAATATAACTAGGGAAGTATAATATAACTAGGGTAGTATAATATAACATAGGGTAGTATAATATAACTAGGGTAGTATAATATAACTAGGGTAGTATAATATAACTAGGGTAGTATAATATAACTAGGGTAGTATAATATAACTAGGTAGTATAATATAACTAGGGTAGTATAATATAACTAGGGTAGTATAATATAACTAGGGTAGTATAATATAACTAGGGTAGTATAATATAACTAGGGTAGTATAATATAACTAGGGTAGTATAATATAACATAGGGTAGTATAATATAACAAGGGTAGTATAATATAACTAGGGTAGTATAATATAACTAGGGTAGTATAATATAACTAGGGTAGTATAATATAACTAGGGTAGTATAATATAACAAGGGTAGTATAATATAACTAGGGTAGTATAATATAACTAGGGTAGTATAATATAACTAGGGTAGTATAATATAACTAGGGTAGTATAATATAACTAGGGTAGTATAATATAACTAGGGTAGTATAATATGACTAGGGTAATATAATATGACTCTGGTTGTGTAACATGACTCGGCTTCCTTCTTATTATATTTATATATATTTAGTTTTATCTTGTTAATATTCATCTTCCTGCTTGATAACGACAAGAGGACACTTTTTATTGTTATTCCACAAAACTTAGTATTATTATATATCGTTTTAATGATTTATGGCACACAAATTTATTTATTATTTTGTATATTTGGCTTTCTTTTGTATTATTATATACTTATTTACCTAAAATAATGAATGTGAATAAATAAATAAATGTTGTGAATATCCCTTAGTTTTCTGTTAATACAACAGTACCTGATATATATATATATATAATATAGTAGTATATTGGTATAACCAATAGAATTACACACAGCAAGATAATCTGTTGGTTTAGACTGCGGTAGAATAAATAGTAATTAAAACTATACAAGGAATTTGCCAATATATTTTATTGTGTTGTCATGCTTACTTTGCCAAATCATTGATATTGATTTTCAAGTTCATTTCAAAATAAATATAAATATTATAACGAGGTGTACAGATTATTTTCATTCGTTCTCTAAAAACTACAAAAGTTGACATTTGGCACATTATGACAATAATTATGATGTAAATTTGGGACTAATAATATGCATGTAGTTATTCAAACATTTTCCCGCAATATTCTATTTGGAAGAATGTAATTGGTCGTGAAGTAAATTGTCTACCAATCAAAATTAATGACGAGAATATAGGATTGGGAAAGAAACGGTAAGGTATTGATAATACATGTATCCTATCGTTGCTAAAGAAACAAGATTCAAATCTGAACATAACAGTAATTAGTCAAAAGTTAAAATATATAGTAATTGAATACAAGTTAAACTTTATTGTATTCTAGTGTAAAAATAAACAGTTAAAATATATAGTAATTGAATACAAGTTAAACTTTATGGTATTCTAGTGTAAAAATAAACAGTTAAAATATATAGTAATTGAATACAAGTTAAACTTTATTGTATTCTTGTGTAAAAATAAACAGTTAAAATATATAGTAATTGAATACAAGTTAAACTTTATTGTATTCTAGTGTAAAAATAAACAGTTAAAATATATAGTAATTGAATACAAGTTAAACTTTATTGTATTCTTGTGTAAAAATAAACAGTTAAAATATATAGTAATTGAATACAAGTTAAACTTTATGGTATTCTAGTGTAAAAATAAACAGTTAAAATTGAAACTAAACGAGAAGAATCTCAATGAAAGATCTGACCTAAATCATTGAGTAATAGAGATCATAATTAAAATAATAGTTCATACAATTACTTATTAATAAAAAACACAAAATCACTCTGATATTAATCTACACGATATATTACCGATTACAATACACTGTATACCATGGACACTAGTCCTGAATCATATTCCTTAAATATATTGTTGAAACAATATCAAATCAAATAATTCGAACTATTGCTATAAGATATTTATAATCAAAAATAAAATAAATATCTACCTTTAAGATAATATGATTGAGAAAATTACTTTTTTTAAATATTTCTGTTGTGTAATAATTTATTTTGAATTTCAGAAGAATTCTATTTAACTGTTAATGAGGATTTGGTAGAGGTTTGGTACTATTTCTACAAAACCGCCATCGTCGTAGGTAATAAAGGGAAGTAACTCCATTTTTGTATGACTAAAGTTGCACGCCACAACACTTATTTAATTGCTCTTAATTTTCGTGTTAAATCACTTTAAACATTTTTTAATCTCGTTGAAAACTTCCAATATGTCCATTTGCCCATACTTTGACACAAATTAAATATATCATGACCATGAAAATCTTGAGTTAGTTAAAATGAAAGTAGACTAGGTAAAACATATGATTCACTCTCGGCACAATTATTCCAAACTATAAATCATTTGACTCTGCTTCAACGTATTGGATAGGATCATACCAAAATATATATATCAATATATCAAACTGGTAACCAAAAATATATCCCTAATATCTGACCCTTAAACTGGTTGGACACTGAGATGAGAAGCACTCCGATATACTTATCAATATGATAAACTGGTAACCAGAAAAGTATTCCCTAATGGATCTGACAACTATTGTTTGAATTGAGATAAGCTATCATTATATATATAACACAGAAGAAGTCTTTATGGATTACAACTATTGTTTATTAATACTGCTATGTTTCAATAAGTATCATCTTATTGTTATCAAGCAGATCAAACTACTTAACTGAGCATCAATATATACTATGTGAAAACAACAATAACAACAAATGACAATCAGATTAAAGAATGAAACCATGAAAGGAGTTAATAGATATACCGAAATGTAATAAAACTGTTTCTTTATAATGAAATTCAGTACGACAAACTTCATTCTATACATTTAAACTTGAACTGAGGAAATAATAATTAATCCAGTCCATGGCAATAAATAGCACATGCCTTTCTCACCACTTCTTTAAATCTTGGAAACAATTTTATCACATTGTTTTATTCCTAATCCATGATACGTGATATAATATATTTGTTATTTTTACGTTATATTTTCTTTGTTTATTCTTTATATAACTTTGTATATATTTTAAAGTTGGACCTATAATAAAACAGACCTTTATCTGAATAGGTTGATAAATATATATTCCTATACAATCATTTGCAAATATTTTATTTGAGTCTGTCTTAAAATTACGTTGTTCACTTATTACACTTATAATTGTTGATTCATCGCCTTTGTTTTCTCTCCATTCTATGTAATTTAATCAATGAAATATATTGCTATTGCTATTGAAAGTTAATATCTATCGTCATAACTTTCTATTTTCGTCTCTTCATTCTGACCATCCCTTGATTTGACTTCCTCCTCGTCATATCTTTATCTCTCTTCAATCTAATAATTAATTAATTACGATCTAGACTCAAGGTTTTCAGTGTTTTATGTCGCGGGCACTTGTAAGGATAAACACCCAGATGTCCCTGGTGATATTATATTTATCTTTCTTTTGACATATTCCACATGCTTAGATAATAAATAACGGGATTATGTACATTGATCAACAAAATGTTTAGTTGAAGGGAGCTAACTCCAGTAAATAACTGTTACAAAATATGGACTCGGTCCACCAATTCATTTGCCGTCTGTTTCCATGTAAAATCACGAAATCCAACCTTCTATAACTCATTCCAGTAAACTAGTTGAAAACTTTCAAATATGTCACATGAAAGCCTCGCCAATACTTGGTTTCTCTACAAAAATTCAATATAGCATGACCATGAAAATTTTGAACTAGTCAAAATGAAAGTAGACCACTACCGGATGTCAACATTCGCTTGACTGTCACTGCACACAAAACCACTATTTTTTAGAAATAACCTTCCGCCAATTTTATTCCTCATAATCTCAGAAATTCTGAAAGAAAATCCAATTCCAGACATCAAATTCCAAATCTAGACCGAAAATTAGTCAAATATGAATAATGAACAGTTTTTATGGTTACTACTCCTCAATTATTATTGTATAATTGTTCATTATTCATGTGCTTCCTACCCCTAAATGTCGTTTAAGGATTATTTAGTCAAAAATGGGCATGCAAAAACCCTAAAAATTCGAACGGACTAAAATCATAAGCTAAAATGTTTTACTGGACTGAGTCCGATATAAAATTCCAATACGACGTCATATTCGTCGTTCTAAAGTCGTTAACATCAATTGAAGGGAGCTTACTCTTTTTAAAATCCTTTCTAAATTTCTGTGACGGATACATTGAATGGATTTGAGTATAATAATACCGGACTTTTCACTCGAAGGGGATACAGGCTAACTGAACTTCTTCATCAATCTGGACTTTAACCCCGTTATGAAATGTCTAGAATCTTATCTATTCAAATCTAATATTTTGCATTGTCTCTTTCTTTGATATTTGCACGTGATTTAAAGACAATATGTTTTGTTTGATATCGATATCAAAACTGGAAATAGACTAATTAGTTTTGTTCATAGAGAAGCATGTTTATATGGTACATTCTAATCAGTTAGAAAAGGCAGAACTGTGCCATCCCTTTGATAGAAAACTAGATTACAGTTTTGATATAAAGATATCAGTAAACATACTAGATTGGATAAGCAATCTATATATTCATATATTGCAGTTCGAGGAGTAAATATCAACGGTATACCACAGAACCACATCAAACAACACGATATTAATATCAACGGTATACCACAGAACCACATCAAACAACACGATATTAATATCAACGGTATACCACAGAACCACATCAAACAACACGATATTAATATCAACGGTATACCACAGAATCACATCAAACAACGCGATATAAATATCAACGGTATACCACAGAATCACATCAAACAACACGATATAAATATCAACGGTATACCACAGAACCACATCAAACAACACGATATAAATATCAACGGTATACCACAGAATCACATCAAACAACACGATATTAATATCAACGGTATACCACAGAATCACATCAAACAACACGATATAAATATCAACGATATACCACAGAACCACATCAAACAACACGATATACATTACACCCTGGTGACAATATGAAGGTTTGTTTTAGTTTTAGTTCTGTCACTTGAAGGGAGCTTACACCAGTAAGTAAACATTACCATTCACAAAAAATATAAAATTCCAAATTGGCGTCATATTCATTGATCTGCAGTCGTTAACATCAATTAAAGGGAGCTAACTCCAGTACACAACGCTAGCCGATTACACACAAAAATATCAACGGTATACAACACGACTACATGAAACAACGCGATATGCATTAAACCCTGGTAATTTCAACTCACTCCCCTCGTCACAAACCAAGTTAACTAATTTCTAAATGTTTATTTCAAATACAAATATACAAACACAGTAGGAGTCAACATTGTAACATACCTTTAAAACCGATCGAAAGAAATAAAAAATCAAAACTTTATGTATGATATGCAAAATAAAATCAAGTGTTAATCGTTTATAAAACAACTATCACTGAACAATACTAAGATTGTTTAATATAGTATTCACAGAAAACTAATCAGTCTATAGTGGCTGGTAACCTTATCGTCGATGCGCTTCCAAAACCGCGAATATCGACATTTTGGTAAAATCACTTTTTCGTCGATTTGGAATGAGTATTTAAATATGCACATTTTGATCTGGGTTGTATATATATCGACCAATTATAAGTCTCATTTTGAATCATGTGATGAAAACTCGTATTTCTATTGGTGTAGAATATTGAATTCCAAAATCGCGTACTACTCGAATTAAATTTCAAGACCACGTTTTTTACGATTTCACCTGTTTAAAGCATTTTTAGTAAATACTGAGGTAAGGAAAATTTTCTTAATATGTTTAATCATTTGTCTTGAACGTTTCTGCTTTAGATGTAGTAAGATAAAGGCGCGTGTAAAAGAAAATTTTAGGAAAACTTAAGTATTACTGAAAATTTGTGAAAATAATCTAAGTTTAATCCGACTGTTTTCGCTTATAGATGGATAAAACTGTGTAAATCCCAGAGATTTTGATTTATTTTATATCTAAGATGCTATTATAACCACTTCATCCTTATAGTTTGTCACCTTTCATACAAATATTTTGTGAAATTTTGTAAAAAACAAAATCTATACGCGTTTTTAGAATTCTATATTTTTAATTCATAATCTTGTTAATGTAGATATACGACAGATTAGAAATAACAGAGTATAGCCTATTTGTTATTTTGATCATAATACTATTCGAATAACCGATATTTACTACTTTATAACGTTCCGCTGTGCAATATATCACCCATATACTACAGTAATGTGTATATACCGCACTATATTAATGTGATACGCTTATTTTGAATGATATCCTACATGTATTATGTTCTAGTTTCAGGATTAAAGATACACTTCAACTTGACACTGATGTTTGTATAAAAATGTACCCGTTTTCAAGAGGGAGGTATCTGGTTAACCTAGTGCTTAATCATAATACCAGTGACGAAACGAGTGTCTTGACGAATCCAAGTAAATCTGATGGAGATGCCTCAATCCAACCCAGTAAGCCTACCCTATCCGAAGAAACCAATCCTTCATCTTTACCCACTGATTCCCTTACACATTCTACTGAAACAGCTGACTCTGTACCATGGTACAGAAAACACAATCGGTCAATATTTGGCGACGCAATAGAAACAGTAGAAGCAGATTCTGACAATGATGATAATGGCAAGGATCCAGACTGGGTGCCTTCAAGTAAGAGAAAAAGTGTTGAAAGTTCTGATGAAAATTCTGACGAAAACACAGAGAACAACCACAATGATGTGATCAATCAGTCTGTTACAGATCTTAACCGAACCATCCATCCATTAAAGGAATCCCGTGCTAAACCAGGAAAGGCAGACCGAAATTTATGGACAAAAAATGTACACAAACGCTTGCGAATGGAAGGAAAATCTTATAAAGGTGTCATAAGAGATACTGATGGTCACTACTCGTATTCATCCGATAAATCAGAACGTACACTTGGTCCCCGTAACTGCTCAAAACTTTGCGAAAAACGTAAAGGATGTTCATCTTTTAGTGATGATGATCGACAGATTATTTTTGACAGGTTTTGGAATAATTTAAGTTGGGATCAAAAAAAAGTATATCTCGCTGCATTTGTAGACAAAGTAGAGATCAGAGAAAGAAAGAAGGCTGGTGAAAGTAGGAAGAAACACTCTTTTAGATATCACTTAAAGAAGAATGAACAACGAATACAAGTTTGTCGGAATATGATGTTATCAACCCTAGGAATGAAGGATAAAATGATGTACGATTGGATCGAATGTGTTGAATCTGGTGTACCACCACAGGTAAAACCCCGAAATCAAAGTCGTACTTCTTCAAAAGATTCATCAGCTAAACAGTTTCTTAACGAACTTCCTAAACTCCCATCACATTATTGCAGGGCTTCATCAACGAAATCATACCTGGAACCAATATTTACAAATTTCGCTGAACTTTATAGAGTGTATAAAGACTATTGCTGTAAAAAAGCTCTACCAATTTTGGGAAAGAAAGCCTTCAAATCAATTTTTGTTGATTTAAATCTCTCCCTTTTTCATCCAAAGAAGGATCAATGCGATGTTTGCTGTGGGTTCCGCACAGATAACATAACTGAGGCAGAATATAATGCACTCATTGAACGTAAAACTAGTGCTAGAGACGAAAAATGTCAAGACAAACTGTTAGCGGAATCTAATAGTAAAATCAAAGTTGTAACGCTAGATTTACAGTCGTTATTACTTTGCCCAAAGATCGAAGCAAGTTCCATGTATTATAAAACCAAACTTGGTTGTCATAACTATACCATTTTTGACCTAGCAACAAAAGAAGGTATCTGCTACTTTTGGCACGAGGGAGAAGGGGAACTAGCTGCCAATTCTTTTACCTCATGCCTTATCGATTATATTGAAAACTTAACTTGTGACGTAGACGAATTAATATTATATAGTGACGGATGTACATATCAAAATAGAAATTCTATTTTGTCGAACGCACTTCTAAAAATCTCCAAAGAAAAAGGCATTACAATCACACAGAAATTTCTCGAAAAAGGCCATACGCAAACAACACGATATACATATCAACGGTACACCACAGAACCACATCAAACAACACGATATTAATATCAACGGTATACCACAGAACCACATCAAACAAATCGATATTAATATCAACGGTATACCACAGAACCACATCAAACAACACGATATTAATATCAACGGTACACCACAGAACCACATCAAACAACACGATATTAATATCAACGGTATACCACAGAATCACATCAAACAACACGATATAAATATCAACGGTATACCACAGAATCACATCAAACAACACGATATAAATATCAACGGTATACCACAGAATCACATCAAACAACACGATATTAATATCAACGGTATACCACAGAATCACATCAAACAACACGATATAAATATCAACGATATACCACAGAACCACATCAAACAACACGATATACATTACACCCTGGTGACAATATGAAGGTTTGTTTTAGTTTTAGTTCTGTCACTTGAAGGGAGCTTACACCAGTAAGTAAACATTACCATTCACAAAAAATATAAAATTCCAAATTGGCGTCATATTCATTGATCTGCAGTCGTTAACATCAATTAAAGGGAGCTAACTCCAGTACACAACGCTAGCCGATTACACACAAAAATATCAACGGTATACAACACGACTACATGAAACAACGCGATATGCATTAAACCCTGGTAATTTCAACTCACTCCCCTCGTCACAAACCAAGTTAACTAATTTCTAAATGTTTATTTCAAATACAAATATACAAACACAGTAGGAGTCAACATTGTAACATACCTTTAAAACCGATCGAAAGAAATAAAAAATCAAAACTTTATGTATGATATGCAAAATAAAATCAAGTGTTAATCGTTTATAAAACAACTATCACTGAACAATACTAAGATTGTTTAATATAGTATTCACAGAAAACTAATCAGTCTATAGTGGCTGGTAACCTTATAATATATCAAAGTTTGGCTGTAACAGGTAAACCGGTCAAATGAAAATGTGGTTTATAGTCCGGATTAGTTAGGGCTTCTCGATCCATTTTAAAACTTGATATATCATATTGAGATCTGCCATCAAGTGCTAGCTGGCTTAAAATTTTACCCAGTAAACTCGCCCATCTGAAATAAAATCGAAATCCATAAGAATACACAAGATTTTCTTAATTTCATGTCAAGTTTTTTTCATGAAAATTAAATTGTCAGTGACACTAGTTCCTTGAAGCCCGTCCGTTCTTTCTGACCGCCTGTGACATCATTGTTCTATTTGATTCTATTTAAAAGGCTTACGACAGATAATGTCACAATATTAATGTTGTTTTGATCTGATAAAAACTTCCAACTTATTATTGCAACCAACGTCATAAATACGTATTTTTTATTTGCGAATATCAAGTCTAAATTTGCTACCGGACTGTCGACAGGGTCAGAACATTGCGGATGATTAAAGACACCATTCAGTTCAGCCTCATTTAGTTCAAGTCGATTTTTATTTTTATATTATAAAAAAAGTACTTACTTAAAAGCATGTCCCGCCCCATTACAGACAATAACCTCGGGATAGCCTGTTCTGTAACACGTGTCGATAACAAAATGGCGATCTGGGGTCATGGCGTATAAGCAACATTTTGTTTCCATGATCGGTCCTAAAAACTGAAATCAAATATAAATTCTTTCTACAAGGTACTGCATTATTTTAGCCTAGCAATAAAATCCTCGGAATGCACAACTAATCTCACCATGTTTTTCAATTATATCATTCTAGGCGAGATATAGACATTATTTTAATGTCTGAAAACATTACATTTATTATTTTTACCTTCGGAGCAATTTTCTTCATGAAGTTTATGACATTATTTTCTCGTTCAGGACAAGGTGTAAAATCCCGGGTAGTAGTTGTCACTGTCTTACCCACGGCATCTATACCAATCTTGGTACTAGAATTACCATGAACTGGTATCTGGTAATAATTATATTTCGGTGTATGATAGATAAATATAGGAAATCTAAAATAAACAGTTCACTATGTTAATGTAGCGGTAAATTATTGTTAAAGTACAACTGCAGTATAATATCATATTGTAATGTTTCTTAAATATGATACTGCTTTATCAGCTGGTAAAATGTTGAGACGATTTTAATTGAATTAAGATTACCCAGTGGCTTTAAAACTTTGATTTCCAGCTCACGTTACATACTTTACAATACTGTGATGTGGATGGATCTGAGTTTATATGGTAAATTATAATACTTGACATATATCGGATATGAAAACTGCAAACCCACTATAACTATTTATAAAATAAAATATAAATGTCATTGAATTAACTAATTACACATGTTGTTCTTACCTTTCTTTAGAAAAGAGTTTACTGTGGGGTGAGGCGAAGTAGGTGACATTTTCCTGAGTTACTGTGATTGGTAGGTTGATTCCTACTGATCCCAGAATCTGGTTGATCCACGCTCCAGCTGTTACTATCACACGGTTACAGGTAAACCTGCCTTTCGTTGTCTCCACCTAACAAATCACAAATATAAACATTATCGTATTAGTCAGTATTATGTTTTATTTTGGAAATTTTTAGGCTGGGTCACTAAAACATTTTGATATTCCCCAAATCAAATCACATCTGATCTTTATGATAACCATTAACAACTGGTTTGGTAGTCCCAAGATTTCTAACGGTAGTAGTATTTTATTATAAGTATTTCTAACCGTCATCTGTCCCGGTTTATTTCGGTACAATCTAATAACGGCACAGTTACTGATGATGGAAGCACCGTAACCTCGAGCTAGTTGTTGGTGAGTTGAATTAGCTAGAGCAGCATCAACTAGACCCGAATCTTTCTGATACAAACTGACTACATCTTCCTTCAGCTCAAATTGAGGAAACTTTCTTTCTAATTCTCTTTTATTCAATCGTTCATATCTGGAAGATTTGTTTGTTTAGTCTGTTATACTATTATACTATTAGACGTTTATACTAGTAAATTATTTTTTAGAAATACACGCAGCCTTTTCACAATTCAATGCTTATATTCTGTACGCAAAGATACGTGTTTATGTATCAAGTATAAGACTGAATTTCTAATAAAAACTTTCATAGCCGAATTCTGATATTCAACTTGGACAAAACGTGAACTAACTAAATACCTGAAGGAAAAAATTGATCTTACTCGATGTTTAAATGGAAAAACAACTTACTCGATGTTTGCTCTGTCCATGGCAGCAGCAAAACTGTTTATAATATGATCCCCTTCACCAATCTTCGCCATATTTAATCCACCACATTTATGTACAATCTTCATTCCCGATTCTTGCTCTACCTCGCTCCATCTACAATACATACAAAGCTACATACGCAATGTCAAGCTACCTTTTTTCATGCCAGAGAAGTTTTGCGTCTGTCTTCCGAGGGTTGTGATTGGCCGTATTCAATGGCGTACCATCCAATCCAACAGCAGTATTCTGTTATACAAGTAATTTGACTATTGCAATCACAGTATAAGACATCGTAATACCTTGATCATGTGGACAACATACAATAGCAGAATATACGGATTCGATTGGTGAAAACATGCACAATTAAAACCACCGAGAAGGTATATCAATGGTTGTATTCATGGTGGAAGAAAATTTATTTTATGAACTGCGAATTAATATTATAGTAGTTATTTCAGTTGGAATATTTTAAAAGTTTGTACTGTTGTTCTGATCTCTTTTCACTGCGTTTACAACATAAAATGCGAAAAGCGTGGGCATTTATATCATTATGGTTGTTAATTCAAACTAGTTGCCGTTAAGTGTAGATTACAGTGATCGGGGTGCTTCACAATAATATATAACAGTATGGAAATAAACTGCGAGATAATACTTACGTTTGGTAGGTATGAGGAGCTAACTTAGTGTAACGATCATCTGGATAGGACAGCCGACTACAACAAAACATATTAACATACAACATTATCAATTTGATTTACCATATCCGGCGCCGAATGAATAATTGACTGTAATAAAAGTAGAGCCTTGGATTAAAAACAAGAAAACAACTTATCATTTGTCATGTAAAAATCTGCAACGATCTTAAGATGGTTGTAGCTGTTTTCTTGTTGACCTTCATTCTAACACTTACCTAACACAAGCCCCATCCCCACTATCACAACTGCGGTCAGAGCATTTAACACTCCCTTAATCCTATACCCATGTCACCGGAAGATCTACCTGGTATTCTTACCGTACACAGGAAATATTCATGTAGAATAGGTGTGAATCAAGTAATCGGAATTGATTTGTTACTGACTGAGGTGTTAGTTAAACAGTTCTTACATAATTCTAGAGTGATCCTGTGATCCACCATTAACATGACCCAGTTTAAACTGTTCAATACCCAATACATCTATAAAAACACAACACCATAGTTCTCTTCAATTACAAGCTGTCAATCTTCACCTCGAAGAATGCATAATTACTTTATCGAGTAACAAATTGTTAACTCATACCTACTATAACGCATTCCTATATACAGAATGACACGGGGAGGAGAAGGTCGGGTAAGTTGACATACTCAATTGAAAACAAAGTTCTTTTGTTACAGGATCATATTTTTGTTGACTCTGTCCTCTTATTCTATGTTATTAAATAGTTTAATAGTTCTTACCTCCCTTTACTCGTTTAGATAGCCAGTAAACAGTGGCGCTACCTATTCCACCACAGCCAATCACGATATAGTCGAAGTGACGTCTGCCTTCTTCAAACCATGTAGTGCGACTTTCCATACTTCAGGTTTTAGCTGTGCTCTAAAATATTATACAAACATACCACAATATTTCACAAAACAAATAGTATTTTAACACGATAAAGACGAACTCCTGGGTTAATACAAATTACAAATACAAATTACAAATACAAATGTAAGATAATGAAGACCAGAAGATAAACAAGTTGACCATTGGCTATTCCACACAAACATATTTAACCTACAGTTCAAGGTTAACCACAGCCTATTGATCACATAAAAACGTTTGTACATAGTCAAACTCAAGCGACTCAACTCGATATTCGAGAAAGATTATAAGTTAATCTCTGGTTAGATGAGAATAGTAATAAATAGTTCATGTCTAGTTCTATATCTACATCGTTTGTTTATCAATAACCACTTCGTACAATCTTATTCGATCAGATACATTAAAATACACTATTGGAGATGGCGGAAGGTCGAAATAGAATTGCGGGAATATTTCTTCACTTGCCTGTGTTCTACAACATATGGCAAATCGTAAACATTTAACCAATTAGTTTTCGTGCTTCATTTTATTAAAACAATCCTATACCAAGGACAAGCTGGTAGAAAGGATCCCTGTCACGGCAGACTTCTGAACCTATCCTTGTAAAATATATTTGTTTCTTTCTTGATTATACTAAATACATTGATTGATAACAAAAATTGGAAATTACATCTTTATTAACAAGACGTCCTTACCTTTTTACCAGTTGCTGTCAAACCAGACATATACTTTACAAGTCCTTATAGTTTCTTTAATATAGGTGACTAGTTTAAAATGTCAAACTGACAACTAAGGGGAATTTTTAGCGGAAAATCTTGTAGTTTATCAGTACTATCATTGATAACTTATCTCAGGTATATTATCGAATGATTGTAAAGTCCTATTTTGTTTGTGTTATTATGTAATAAAGGGCGCACAGACTTCACGATTTATCTTTCTTTCTATCCTTCTTTGCGCATTGGCTTTATTTCTTTCAAAATGTTTTGATGCTGAAACATTAAATTTCTATTTTGTTGATTTGAAATCAAGTCAATCTACTTTGCATCCCAGAAACTTCTTGTGGCTCGGTTTTGTTTTACAACCACACTTGTCATATATGAGAAGGATCTATTATAAAATACAAGTTCAACAACAGATTGAAACAATATATTGACTATTGTTTGTATATAATTTTATGTCTAGTTTATGAGAATACGAGGGGTGATTTGGTACTGATGTTTGTCCGGTCTAATAGAGAATTAACTCAAGAGCTAGAATCTATATTTCTTACCGTATTCAACGATCAGCGTTTATCCATTCATCACATAGAGCAAAATCTATTATATCTCTAAACTTGTATGTGATATCTCTACAATATTGATTGATTTTATTAAATGATCTGAGGATGTTACCAATATAACCTTCTGACCCTGAGAGCAAGTGTTGTACGGGTCAGTAAATATAGAATATTATCAGGTACTGATTACTGACAATATATTTATCATCAAGGACGGTCATTCGAATAATCTGTTATCCTTGGTAAATTGAATTGAAAGTGAGTTCTATAGACTACCGTAAATGGACTGTATACTCGAAAACTATAATATACAAGGTAGGGAAGCTCTCAATCTAAACGGAATTGACATGGATTGGAACGACGATTTGCTATCAACTTATGCAATCATTTAATGAATAATTTCTGTAGAAAGATAGTATTAAATGTTGAAGTAGATAGAGTGTTATTATTGTCTGGGTACGAGTCTCTCACAGTTTCTCAGACTTAAAACCGATTCGCTAACCTCGTATTAATGAGGTTTAAAAAATGCATTTACATGTATCTAAATTTAAAATAAATTTTAGAGCTTAACCAATAACAGCTGAAAAACTAAAATCACCCTAACAATTAAACGCGTGTGACCTTTTACCCCTTCTCACTGACAAGGGTGTAAAACTCCATTCCATGTCATAATAAGACGGGTTAATAACCTTTGTCAACTGTTTATTGAAAAGATTAATATTATATTTAAGCGTTCATAGTTGACCCCTGGTTGGGATGATTTCGATTCTCAACGTTAATCCTCTAAACCACCTTGATGTTTTCTTCGTTACAGGGTCGTGTTGATGTCTGGTAGGGTCTTCAAGAGGACGAGAGATACCAATTCCAATATTCTCCGAATAGATAATACAAATCATGGTTTACTAGTCAATCGCTAATTAATCTGATTGTATCTCATGATGTTGACATGAATAGTAGTGGCTGCCGACTATATTTACTCTTATCGAAACACCTGAAGGTACTTCTCTTCACTACTAAACTATTATTATTCTCGTTTTTCCATTTTTGGACATGATTTTGATTCGCTAAATTGTCTTTTTTGTACAGATTTTGATTCATATTCTGATTCATTCAAGATGAAATTCGACAATAGTAAATACATAGTTTCCTAGTTCTTTTCTTTTACAAGCTTACTAACACTTTCAGTGGATGAGTCTGTTTGCAGCCAGACAGACGGGCTCCGGTCTATCAATATGTAGACACATACTGATTGGGGATTAATTTAAACAATTTTATCCATAGTTTTAGACCTGAACATAAATTGGATTTTCGGGTCACGTTCAGTTTAATCTATATCTCTTGATCTATTTTGTGCTGAATACCGGCAATAGTTTATTATTTAAAAACTGTATTTTGAGAATTACCTGATAAACTTTTTAGTGCGGGCATCTTAATTTATCAAAAAATGTTGGTAAAAGTTTCGGGTTTCATAAAACTCAATGCCGTAGTGGGAGAATCTGGACGTGATTCTTTATCTTAGTGCTATAAGTGGGAGAATAAGGGCTGATCCTTTATCTAAGTGCTTGTTATAGGCACCTTTGAACACCTTGTCAAAAATGTTGAAAAGTTTGGTTTATAAAACAAGCTGTGATGTATCAGTATTTTATTTATTAATCTACAAAACAAAAAGGTTCAATTTATTTTTCTAAATTGTTTTCTGATACTAGTATATTGTACAAGAGATCCGTGATGATATGAAAAGGTTCGCTTCGAGCTGATATCAGTCTAGGTAGTTGTTGGTAGATTATTGGAAAATCCTTTCTGATATGTTCTTTTATTCAATTCATATCATCATTTAATATGAAACTTGTAATGAGAATTTCCACGAAGTCACACCTAGTTATCAACGACATTATAAATCTTTCTCACCTCATCCCATTATAGATATTATCGAAATAATGTCTCCTTGTTTAAATAGCACCTACATTGTAAAATAAAGAGAGTAAAGGCCAACTACTGTTATGATAAACGATAAGTCTATCGCAAGGTTAACTTAAAGTTAACAGGTAAACACCACTATCGAATCCTTCAAATGTATACTAGAAATTTACCAAATAAAAATATTATTTACATGTATATTAAACAAACCAAGATTCTTATAGTTTTTTAATATCCAAGTTTAGATGCCATCTTATATGCTCAATATTGAAATAGGCAGATACAGTAAAATCACAAGAGAAACCTTTGTCAATTATTCATTTTATGTAATATTTGTAGTGCGCTCCGTGCAACATAACATCAAACGATACTATTGACAGAACCCTCAAAGTTAAAAACTTATAAAACGTTTTTCAATGCAAAACAAAAAGCAGCTAAGTAGTCTCAAAATATACTCAAAAATGATTCATTATATATTAACAATATTTATATAAAATATTTAAATTACTCTAAGCTTCTGAATGTTTTTTTGTTTGCAATACACATTACATCACGTTGAATACTTTGCATGCTTGTGGTAAAAATTCATGCCCCTGACTTATTTGCTATATAATAGTAGTAGTTGCTGATACTAAACGTATTTCAGTATTAAGCTGTGGGTAAGTTTTGCTCGTCAACACAGCTGTATTCCAAATAAAATGGCATATTTAACTGTATGAAATGATGAAAATAATTGATTTCCTTGTAACATTTTTGAAATCAGATAGTTAGTAACTAAAACGTAAAAATAAAGCGACGACTAAATCCGAGTCAATCCTGCCCTTACTTTAAACAATAATAAAACCTGGAGATTAATAAATCAGTCAATAAGAGCGGCGTAGGGTTGAGTTTATATCCACTAGATCAACACTTTCTCTTCTTATTGATATATTTATTACCCTCTCAACTTACGGGTCAGAGGTCACAGAGACAAAGATAAAGGTATGTATCCTTCTAATTTATCGCCTATTATACACAACGTTTTGAATTCTGAATCTGGATTAGTTTTCTTCAGCTAGAGTGTTTGTAGCCTATAAAATATTAACCACAATACAATCCATCGTATCCTGTAGGTAATTTAGTGGCCCAGATCAACAGATCAAATAACAAGACCAGTGTGGATAGGACGTTGGTTGAATGCCATTCTTCTTGTCTTTCTTACAAACAGCTATCAAACATTGATCAGATATATTCTCTACGATTCATCATATATTTTATAAAATTTATCACCACCCAATAGGTGCCTCTAGCTACAGAGAACCAATAGGTACCAATAGGTGCCTCTAGCTACAGAGAACCAATAGGTATCAATAGGTGCCTCTAGCTACAGAGAACCAATAGGTACAATAGGTGCCTCTATCTACAGAGAACCAATAGGTACCAAAGGTGCTCTACTACAGAGAACCAATAGGTACCAAAAGGTGCCTCTAGCTACAGAGAACCAATAGGTACCAATAGGTACCTCTATCTACAGAGAACCAATAGGTACCAAAAGGTGCCTCTAGCTACAGAGAACCAATAGGTACCAAAAGGTGCCTCTAGCTACAGAGAACCAATAGGTATCAAAAGGTGCCTCTAGCTACAGAGAACCAATAGGTATCAAAAGGTGCCTCTAGCTACAGAGAACCAATAGGTATCAAAAGGTGCCTCTAGCTACAGAGAACCAATAGGTATCAATAGGTGCCTCTAGCTACAGAGAACCAATAGGCATCAAAAGGTGCCTCTAGCTACAGAGAACCAATAGGTATCAAAAGGTGCCTCTAGCTACAGAGAACCAATAGGTACCAAAAGGTGTCTCTAGCTACAGAGAACCAATAGGTATCAAAAGGTGCCTCTAGCTACAGAGAACCAATAGGTATCAATAGGTGTCTCTAGCTACAGAGAACCAATAGGTATCAATAGGTGTCTCTAGCTACAGAGAACCAATAGGTATCAAAAGGTGTCTCTAGCTACAGAGAACCAATAGGATCAAAAGGTGTCTCTACTACAGAGAACCAATAGGATCAAAAGGTGCTCTAGCTACAGAGAACCAATAGGTATCAAAAGGTGCCTCTAGCTACAGAGAACCAATAGGTATCAATAGGTGTCTCTATCTACATAGAACTAATGGGTACTAATAGGTGTCCAAGCTATAGAGAATCCATAGGTGCATCTAGCTACAGTATTTTTAATACTATTCTTTTAAATGTAGATAAACGTTGGATACTTCTAGATTATAATAACAAACACCAATATAAACTGACAATTATTCAACTATATCCCTTTAAATGTTTAAACATGTTGAAATTATTCTATATGATACGTGTTATAAATCTGTTTTACACACATTTTCCAGTTTAGTTATTAATCGGATTGCGAACAAAGTCGAAGTTTATTAAACTAAGAACGTTTGAGATAGAAGACATTCAAAATGTAAACTCTTCTTAGGAGGATTCTATATTGGACTCAAGATAGCACTGTAGGTAAACAATCCATCAATGGTTCATTAACAGCACAAAGTACTGATAGTTATAATAATCATTAAGAATGGAATATAATGCAGACATTGTTCTTCTCAATGAGGTCTATTCCAGTGATTGATCCACTGATGTTCAACTATAGACTGGAGATGAACATAAATTGCTGATTATCTTGTGGCAGCAGATAGTTCATTAGAATACTTTATAGTGTTTCAGTTTTCAGTTTGAGTGATACTTGATGTTTAATAGTGTGAAATATATGTATATAAAATGTAACTGTAGAGATAGGTAATATAGATCTGTGTATGGATAGTTATCTAATGTTAAATATGGAATAAGAAATGTGACAGTAACATAATATGTGTAGTCTAGAGTTATCTCATCCGCATAGTATCCGATTTGTATAAAATCTAACTCTAACTTTTGTGTTTTCACCACACATTTACAAGGAATATTGTTTGAAAGGTATCAATATTGAAAATTGCAAACAACTATAGCAGTGTGACTGTAAAGTGTACTGAGTAAATTTAATAATTCTTAGAGTCTTATATGGTATTGTGATAGGGCATATCTGTTTATTCAATAGAGACTATTAAAGTTTAAAGACTGCTGGAAAGATGCCGGTCAACTCACGGAGTAAGAAAATCAGTGTTTCATCCTGTCCTGGAAGCGATGGTACAATATACCCCGATGTTAATCGCCGTACTAGTATCTCACAGCGTGTATCGTTTGACGAGAGATATTTAGATGATATTCTAACTTTAAGAAAATCATACAACACAAATAGAACAACCAGACGACCGAATCGCATCAGCTTAAAATCCATTCCAACTTCGTATTTTGCAACGGGAAAAGTAGCTGCCAAGAGTTCTTTGGGACATAACACGAAACGAACTGAAGGTGATAATTTCGAACCTAATTTATCAGACAAGACATCTTCTTCCCGAGCTTCCACTGCTAATCGAGACGTTTTATCTAGATTATCTTTATATGATCCCGATAATACTGGAGAATATTGGATACGAAAGAAGAAATTACGTCTACCACCAGTTTTACTACCACCAATATACACGATTCGACCTCAAACTCCTGAATGTCTAGAAGAAGTGTTAGATAAACCATTTCGGTTTGCCAGGCCTATAACGGACCGGGATTGGAGTGAACTACAGGAATGTCGATATCTCAGACAAGGGTTAAGGAAATATAGATTAGATATTAGACCCAGACTAAAACCATCATAATACATATATTCTATTTTCTATCAATATTATCTACTTCAACTAGTGTATTTACATGTGTTACATAATAAATAGTCTTATGTAGCTTTAGATAACTACCTATATCAAAATTAATCATGATCCTTACCCTATCCAAACGTATATAGATGTATTCAGTTCTTTTAGATATATTGTGTACAAGCATCTGTGTATATGAAAGTAGTTCAGTTTCAACCATGACATATGCTTATTAATATGATTAAGTGAAAAGTTCGAAAAAACAAATGTTAATGGTGTTTTAGTGAGAACTATTAGGAAAGAAATGCTGTTCATAATTTCATCCTTTTATTTGCATGTTTCATAATTATAATTTTTCAGATCTTTCTACCCAAGACAGGCGATACTATTAACACAAATAGTAATTAAGTTTATATTTTGTCCTTTTGAATCGGGATGATTATATTTCAGGAGAGGAGCACTATGAGTGTAATCCTATTTGTAAGACTATTAGAGTCACTGTTGCAATAATCAATATAAATCTAGGAACAGAAACTTAAACACAAAACACAATACAAAACAGATACACCAAATACAAAACAGATACACCAAATACAAAACAGATACACCAAATACAAAACAGATCAACCAAATACTAAATATATAAATGTAACCAGGTCAGAGTTTATCGAAATGAATTTTATGGCCATCAGAGTTTTGGGATTAAAAAGATTTGTTTCTCTCTCAGATTGTGAATGTATGTCATTTATCATATTGCCAAAAGGTGAGAAGCAAACTATAAACCCAGATGTTTTCGAGAATGTTCCGAGGTCACGTGACTTGCTTAACATTGGAATTTGTCAAAAGTTTAAGCTCAAATATGTTTGTTTAGTCTTAAAATGTGTTCACGTGGTTGCATAGGAAGTAGAAGCAAGAATACAGGATTGTTTTCAGTAAATTTGTTGAAATGAAACACACCGATATTGTTTTGTTTTTTATTCAACATACATTATTGTTCATAAGGTACAAATTATGATTGAGTAATGGTCTTAAATGGCAAACTATGGTTATTATGTTACTAAAAGCTGGTAGCATAGACAGCTTTATTCCACATCCATTCATTCATTCACATTTTCTTTTTCTTTTTGTAATTTCAGATATCTATATTCTGAGGTATATTTCACCCTTTTTGTTGTTTCAAATTAAATTAATGAATCTGAACAGGGTCTTGATAAAATTGTGGTTTTAGCCCTATAAATCCATATTTGACATAAAGCCTGAATCCATTACACTAGCTCATACAAACTATATACAAAACAGATAAATCAAAAATAAAACAGATACACCAAATACAAAACACAATATATAAATTATGACTGTTACAAAAATATTTATAAAATACTGGAATGATATAAAATGATCCTGTATAAGGATGGAAGAAGAAGTCATATTATATAATAATAAATAACAATTTCACAATATAAATTTACAGTAATACTCTATTTTAGTACAGCGGTTTTCTAAATATTATATGAGTATCGAGAAAATATTTATAACAATAACAATGGAATAACAATGATCTTTTATAAGGATGAAGGCAGTCATATCCCAAACAACAATTATAAATCTATAAATTTACAAGATGTTTTGTTAAAAATCAACAAGATTGATATATGAAAATAACCAGCTAAACAACTCTATTCATCATGTAAACATAAATAACAATTGACAAATTGGGTGAAACAATTCCATAGGGATCAATCTTCATCATCAGAATCCAGTTCAATATTTTTAGGCATTCGTGGTGCTTTCTTGCTCAAGTCTATTTTACTATACACAACTACAGTATCTGGCTTTCTGGCGTGAATCTTTGAACTATTCCTACTATTGAACTGTAACTCAGCATAATTAATGTCATCTGGTTCCTGTAACAGAAAAAAACTCAGATTATTCTCAAGTACTTGGACCATGTCTACTATAGTGGCAATAAATACATTTCAATCTTGGAAGCTTTGTGAACATCTTTCAAGAACACACCAATTTTTTACAAGACTTAATGGTCACACCCATTTAATTGTCACATTCTTAATTCCATAACCTTCTGAGTCACACCCCTTTAAATACCACTACCTCATTTCTAAAACTTTCAGCGCCCCTCATTTTCAAGGCCACACCCAATTTTCCTGTTTTAAGGCCATAACAAATGAATGATGTAGTGACATTTAACCTGTCAGAGTAGAGTTTTGACTAATACCAGTGCTAGCAAACTCCCGACAGAAAGATAACTGACCTTGTTTTGTACACCGTTTGTAGAAATATTGTGTCTGAGTGTTGTTAGTGGTGCACCTTGATATAAATCCATCATTTCAAATATAATATCTTCATCTGTAATACAACAAAACACGCTGGTATCTCAACATATATTAAATATCTCATACTCATCAACGTCAATCTACTACAATCTGTGTACTTATACCTTGATTGAAATAAGTTTTTTACTACTGAAGGTTCTGATTGTTCTCATTCGCTGATATACAAGATAGGTGGCTATTAGAGTCAAGATATAAGTAATAGCTTGACTCTGTGTAGATGAGCCATATGGACAATTGACCTACCAAAAATCCAAAAAGCCCCTTTAATAATATGAACTCTTCGGTCTGTGTCCACTAAAATATGTTTTAATAAGATGCTCGGTATCACCAGTAGACTTGATCCCAATTGAAGGTACATGTTCACACAGTCTCCGAACCACCCCTCCCCTTTCTCTAATATCCCTAACCCCCTATATCATCAACCATAAATCCAACCAACCTTCTGTTGATGGACCTTGAACTTTATTATGATAATCATTTTTCTGTTCTGAAAAAAAAAAAAACAAATATTAGTTTCATTACAAGGATAATAGCCATTTGGATTTAAACACTAATACAATTCATCACACCATACAGCTCCTATTTCAAATATAGCTTCAGGTTCTTCTACAATTTATCACACCATACAGCTCCTATTTCAAATATAGCTTCAGGTCTTTCTACAATTCATCACACTATACAGCTCCTATTTCAAATATAGCTTCAGGTCCTTCTACAATTCATCACACCATACAGCTCCTATTTCAAATATAGCTTCAGGTTCTTCTACAATTCATCACACCATACAGCTCCTATTTCAAATATAGCTTCAGGTCCTTCTACAATTCATCACACCATACAGCTCCTATTTCAAATATAGCTTCAGGTTCTTCTACAATTCATCACACTATACAGCTCCTATTTCAAATATAGCTTCAGGTTCTTCTACAATTCATCACACCATACAGCTCCTATTTCAAATATAGCTTCAGGTTCTTCTACAATTCATCACACCATACAGCTCCTATTTCAAATATAGCTTCAGGTTCTTCTACAATTCATCACACCATACAGCTCCTATTTCAAATCTAGCTTCAGGTCCTTCTACAATTCATCACACCATACAGCTCCTATTTCAAATATAGCTTCAGGTCCTTCTACAATTCATCACACTATACAGCTCCTATTTCAAATATAGCTTCAGGGCTTTCTATTATTCATCACACCATACAGCTCCTATTTCAAATATAGCTTCAGGTTCTTCTACAATTTATCACACCATACAGCTCCTATTTCAAATCTAGCTTCAGGTTCTTCTACAATTTATCACACCATACAGCTCCTATTTCAAATCTAGCTTCAGGTTCTTCTACAATTCATCACACCATACAGCTCCTATTTCAAATCTAGCTTCAGGTCTTCTACAATTATCACACCATACAGCTCCTATTTCAAATCTAGCTTCAGGTTCTTCTACAATTATCACACCATACAGCTCCTATTTCAAATCTAGCTTCAGGTTCTTCTACAATCTATCACACCATACAGCTCCTATTTAAAATCTAGCTTCAGGTTCTTCTACAATTCATCACACCATACAGCTCCTATTTCAAATATAGCTTCAGGTTCTTCTACAATTATCACACCATACAGCTCCTATTTCAAATCTAGCTTCAGGTTCTTCTACAATCTATCACACCATACAGCTCCTATTTCAAATATATCTTCAGGTTCTTCTACAATTTATCACACCTATACAGCTCCTATTTCAAATAGTAGTTCAGGTTCATCTATCAATTTATTCACACACCATACAGCTCCTATTTCAAATATATCTTCAGGTTTTTCTACAATTCATCACACCATACAGCTCCTATTTCAAATCTAGCTTCAGGATTTCCTACAATTTATCACACTATACAGCTCCTATTTCAAATCTAGCTTCAGCTTCTTCTACAATCTATCACACCATACAGCTCCTATTTCAAATCTAGCTTCAGGTTCTTCTACAATTTATCACACCATACAGCTCCTATTTCAAATCTAGCTTCAGGTTCTTCTACAATTTATCACACCATACAGCTCCTATTTCAAATCTAGCTTCAGGTTCTTCTACAATTTATCACACCATACAGCTCCTATTTCAAATCTAGCTTCAGGTTCTTCTACAATCTATCACACCATACAGCTCCTATTTCAAATCTAGCTTCAGGTTCTTCTACAATTCATCACACCATACAGCTCCTATTTCAAATATATCTTCAGGTTCTTCTACAATTTATCACACCATACAGCTCCTATTTCAAATCTAGCTTCAGGTTCTTCTACAATTTATCACACCATACAGCTCCTATTTCAAATCTAGCTTCAGGTTCTTCTACAATTTATCACACCATACAGCTCCTATTTCAAATCTAGCTTCAGGTTCTTCTACAATTTATCACACCATACAGCTCCTATTTCAAATCTAGCTTCAGTTCTTCTTCAATTTATCACACCATACAGCTCCTATTTCAAATTAGCTTCAGGTCCTTCTACTATTTATCACACCATACAGCTCCTATTTCAAATCTAGCTTCAGGTTCTTCTAAAATTTTAGCCACACCATACAGCTCCTATTTCAAATCGAGCTTCAGGTTCTTCTACAATTCACACCATACAGCTCCTATTTCAAATCTAGCTTCAGGTTCTTCTACAATTCATCACACCATACAGCTTCTATTTCAAATCTAGCTTCAGGTTCTTCTACAATTCACACCATACAGCTCCTATTTCAAATCTAGCTTCAGGTTCTTCTACTATTCATCACACCATATAGCTCCTATTTAAAATCTAGCTTCAGGTTCTTCTACAATTTATCACACCATACAGCTCCTATTTCAAATCTAGCTTCAGGTTCTTCTACTATTCATCACACTATACAGCTATATTCAAATCTAGCTTCAGGTTCTTCTACAATTTATCACACCATACAGCTCCTATTTCAAATCTAGCTTCAGGTTCTTCTTCAATTTATCACACCATACAGCTCCTATTTCAAATCTAGCTTCAGGTTCTTCTACAATTTATCACACCATACAGCTCCTATTTCAAATCTAGCTTCAGGTTCTTCTACAATTTATCACACCATACAGATCCTATTTCAAATATAGCTTCAGGTCCTTCTACAATTTATCACACCATACAGCTCCTATTTCAAATATATCTTCAGGTTCTTCTACAATTTATCACACCATACAGCTCCTATTTCAAATATATCTTCAGGTTCTTCTACAATTTATCACACCATTCAGCTCCTATTTCAAATCTAGCTTCAGCTTCTTCTTCAATTTACAAACCATACAGCTCCTATTTCAAATATAGCTTCAGCTTCTTCTACAATTCATCACACTATACAGCTCCTATTTCAAATCTAGCTTCAGGTTCTTCTACAATTTCACACCATACAGCTCCTATTTAAAATCTAGCTTCAGCTTCTTCTTCAATTTATCAAACCATACAGCTCCTATTTCAAATATAGCTTCAGCTTCTTCTACAATTCATCACACTATACAGCTCCTATTTCAAATCTAGTTTCAGGTTCTTCTTCTATTTATCACACCATACAGCTCCTATTTCAAATCTAGCTTCAGGTTCTTCTACAATTTATCAGACTATACAGCTCCTATTTAAAATTAGCTTCAGGTTCTTCTACAATTTATAACACCATACAGCTCCTATTTCAAATCTAGCTTCAGGTTCTTCTACAATTTATCACACCATACAGCTCCTATTTCAAATCTAGCTTCAGGTTCTTCTACAATTTATCACACCATACAGCTCCTATTTCAAATCTAGCTTCAGCTTCTTCTTCAATTTATCACACCATACAGCTCCTATTTCAAATATATCTTCAGGTTCTTCTACAATTTATCACACCATACAGCTCCTATTTCAAATCTAGCTTCAGGTTCTTCTACAATTCATCACACCATACAGCTCCTATTTCAAATCTATCTTCAGGTCTTCTAAAATTTATCACACCATACAGCTCCTATTTCAAATCTAGCTTCAGGTTCTTCTACAATTTATCACACCATACAGCTCCTATTTCAAATCTATCTTCAGGTTCTTCTACAATTTATCACACCATACAGCTCCTATTTCAAATCTAGCTTCAGGTTCTTCTACAATTTATCACACCATACAGCTCCTATTTCAAATCTAGCTTCAGGTTCTTCTACAATTTATCACACCATACAGCTCCTATTTCAAATCTAGCTTCAGGTTCTTCTACAATTTATCACACCATACAGCTCCTATTTCAAATCTAGCTTCAGGTTCTTCTACAATTTATCACACCATACAGCTCCTATTTCAAATCTAGCTTCAGGTTCTTCTACAATTTATCACACCATACAGCTCCTATTTCAAATCTAGCTTCAGGTTCTTCTACAATTTATCACACCATACAGCTCCTATTTCAAATCTAGCTTCAGGTTCTTCTACAATTTATCACACCATACAGCTCCTATTTCAAATCTAGCTTCAGGTTCTTCTACAATTCATCACACTATACAGCTCCTATTTCAAATCTAGCTTCAGGTTCTTCTACAATTTATCACACCATACAGCTCCTATTTCAAATCTAGCTTCAGGTTCTTCTACAATTTATCACACCATACAGCTCCTATTTCAAATATAGCTTCAGGTTCTTCTACAATTATCACACCATACAGCTCCTATTTCAAATCTAGCTTCAGGTTCTTCTACAATTTATCACACCATACAGCTCCTATTTCAAATCTAGCTTCAGGTTCTTCTTCAATTTATCACACCATACAGCTCCTATTTCAAATCTAGCTTCAGGTTCTTCTTCAATTTATCACACCATACAGCTCCTATTTCAAATCTAGCTTCAGGTTCTTCTACAATTTATCACACCATACAGCTCCTATTTCAAATCTAGCTTCAGGTTCTTCTACAATTTATCACACCATACAGCTCCTATTTCAAATCTAGCTTCAGGTTCTTCTACAATTTATCACACCATACAGCTCCTATTTCAAATCTAGCTTCAGGTTCTTCTTCAATTTATCACACCATACAGCTCCTATTTCAAATCATAGCTTCAGGTTCTTCTACAATTTATCACACCATACAGCTCCTATTTCAAATCTAGCTTCAGGTTCTTCTACAATTTATCACACTATACAGCTCCTATTTCAAATCTAGCTTCAGGTTCTTCTACAATTTATCACACCATACAGCTCCTATTTCAAATATATCTTCAGGTTCTTCTACAATTTATCACACCATACAGCTCCTATTTCAAATCTAGCTTCAGGTTCTTCTACAATTTATCACACCATACAGCTCCTATTTCAAATATAGCTTCAGGTTCTTCTACAATTTATCACACCATACAGCTCCTATTTCAAATATAGCTTCAGGTTCTTCTACAATTTATCACACCATACAGCTCCTATTTCAAATCTAGCTTCAGGTTCTTCTACAATTTATCACACCATACAGCTCCTATTTCAAATCTAGCTTCAGGTTCTTCTTCAATTTATCACACCATACAGCTCCTATTTCAAATCTAGCTTCAGGTTCTTCTACAATTTATCACACCATACAGCTCCTATTTCAAATCTAGCTTCAGGTTCTTCTTCAATTTATCACACCATACAGCTCCTATTTCAAATATATCTTCAGGTTCTTCTACAATTCATCACACCATACAGCTCCTATTTCAAATCTAGCTTCAGGTTCTTCTACAATTCATCACACCATACAGCTCCTATTTCAAATCTAGCTTCAGGTTCTTCTTCAATTTATCACACCATACAGCTCCTATTTCAAATCTAGCTTCAGGTTCTTCTACAATTCATCACACCATACAGCTCCTATTTCAAATCTAGCTTCAGGTTCTTCTACAATTATCACACCATACAGCTCCTATTTAAAATCTAGCTTCAGCTTCTTCTTCAATTTATCACACCATACAGCTCCTATTTCAAATCTAGCTTCAGGTTCTTCTACAATTTATCACACCATACAGCTCCTATTTCAAATCTAGCTTCAGGTTCTTCTTCAATTTATCACACCATACAGCTCCTATTTCAAATCTAGCTTCAGGTTCTTCTACAATTCATCACACTATACAGCTCCTATTTCAAATCTAGCTTCAGGTTCTTCTACAATTCATCACACCATACAGCTCCTATTTCAAATCTAGCTTCAGGTTCTTCTACAATTTATCACACTATACAGCTCCTATTTCAAATCTAGCTTCAGGTCCTTCTACAATTTATCACACCATACAGCTCCTATTTCAAATCTAGCTTCAGGTTCTTCTACAATTTATCACACCATACAGCTCCTATTTCAAATCTAGCTTCAGGTTCTTCTTCAATTTATCACACCATGCAGCTTCTATTTCAAATCTAGCTTCAGGTTTTTCTACAAGTCATCACACCACACAGCTCCTATTTCAAATCTAGCTTCAGGTTCTTCTACAATTTATCACACCATACAGCTCCTATTTCAAATCTAGCTTCAGCTTCTTATTCAATTTATCACACCATACAGCTCCTATTTCAAATCTAGCTTCAGGTCCTTCTACAATTTATCAAACCATACAGCTCCTATTTCAAATCTAGCTTCAGGTTCTTCTTCAATTTATCACACCATACAGCTTCTATTTCAAATCTAGCTTCAGGTTCTTCTACAATTCATCACACTATACAGCTCCTATTTCAAATCTAGCTTCAGGTTCTTCTATAATTCATCACACCATACAGCT
Source organism: Nipponacmea schrenckii (assembly GCA_030562195.1). NCBI lineage: Eukaryota > Metazoa > Mollusca > Gastropoda > Lottiidae > Nipponacmea > Nipponacmea schrenckii. Next base: position 2,757,318 of record JAUJPP010000006.1, read on the forward strand.
CCAATTTCAAATCTAGCTTCAGGTTCTTCTACAATTTATCACACCATACAGATCCTATTTCAAATATATCTTCAGGTCCTTCTACAATTCATCACACCATACAGCTCCTATTTCAAATATATCTTCAGGTCCTTCTACAATTCATCACACCATACAGCTCCTATTTCAAATCTAGCTTCAGGTTCTTCTACAGGTCATCACACCACACAGCTCCTATTTCAAATCTAGCTTCAGGTTCTTCTACAATTTATCGCACCATACAGCTCCTATTTCAAATCTAGCTTCAGGTTCTTCTACAATTCACCACACCATACAGCTCCTGTTTAAACCCTTGTCATCGACATCTGGATATATACTTTTCAAATTTAAAATCCGAAATCTATTGAGTTACAACTAGGTGTTGTTAACTTACTCTGATATTTCTTGTACATGATAACCATAATAACAAATACAATAACAGCTACTACAATAACAATAACAACTGTCACACCAACAATCACTTTATTTCTCTCTACCAGTTCTCGGTTTGTAGTTTCTGAAAGGTATAAGTTTCTGAATCAGGACAAAGAAGCACGTGGGTTAAAAACACAATAAATACCAAAGCAGTTCTTTTTCTTTTGAAACTATAAGATTGAATGCATTATTATGTTCAGAATAGAGATAAAAAGTAATGATAATTATTGAATAGCCTACCATTAGTAAAGTATGAGCAGTGGTAAATAAAATTAAAAGAATCTATTGTAGCCTGTAGAGTAAGCAAGAGCCAAATGTCTAAAGACTGACAGGTCGAGGGGACTATTACAATGAAAGCCTAAAATAACTTTGTGGGTATATAAGAACCGCAAAGCATTGTAAAGTATGAGCAAAAATGATTTTTTACCTCCAGTTCTAATGCACCTAATTAGGTAATGAAGATTGGCAACGTCACATAGGAAGCAACGAGGGAAATTGTGCAAGGACAGCAGCATTTGGGGGGGGAGGATTTCTTTAAAATACATCATGCAGCACACCGGGGGCCTCGTATTATTGTCTCATTCAAAGGACTAGACAATTTTTTTTTCGGGTTGAAAAATACACTAGTTCATCTCGAGATTGAACTCTGGAAGGTTGGCGAGGAATTATCTCACTCACTGAACGCAAATCATTTGTAAAATATAAGCAATGCATGGATTAAGTTTTAGCATATCATGGATATATTATTTTTGCAAAGCATGAATAAAGTATTAGCATGCAAATAAGAATTACACGGAAATAACACACAGGAAACTACACAGGAAAATGTATAAGTATGAAGTTTGTAATAGGTTGACATTGTAAAGATGTATAAGATGGAGTTTGTAATAGCTTGACATTGTAAAGATGTATAAGATAAAGTTTGTAATAACTTGACATTGTGAAGATGTATAAGATGAAGTTGGTAATAGCTTGACATTGTGAAGATGTATAAGATGTAGTTAGCAATAGCTTGACATTGTGAAGATGTATAAGATGTAGTTTGCAATAGCTTGACATTGTGAAGATGTTTAAGATGTAGTTAGCAATAGCTTGACATTGTGAAGATGTATAAGATGTAGTTAGCAATAGCTTGACATTGTGAAGATGTATAAGATGTAGTTAGCAATAGCTTGACATTGTGAAGATGTATAAGATGTAGTTAGCAATAGCTTGACATTGTGAAGATGTATAAGATGAAGATTGCAATACCTTGATTATGAAGATGATGATAACTAGGAGTCAAGTTTTAGTCTAATAACAATAGAATAATGAAAATCTTTCAGAGCAAAAGCAACATTTGAACCAAAACAGCACTAGTCACCGTATAGTTTCACTATGTATTTCTATCTTTACAAAGGAACCTACATTCTATTTTTTTCTATAACAGGATACAGTCTCTATTTCAGTGGCGTCCTCAAGATTTTATTGATTGAGAGTGGGGAATCCAATATACTTTATTTTCTTTTGTAGAATTTAGCAGGCATGTGGTTCAGATGGCCTTTCATCCTTGCTTAAGAGGATGTCATTGAAAGGGGGCCATCAATCTCTTATGTTTTCTTCTACAGATATAAGCAGGCATGTGTGGGATTTGTTTAAGTGTGGCCTTCCCTTGGACACATTTCAAACGTGGCATTCATTTTGTATAGTCAGAATGAGTGGGGTAGGGTAATGGACCATTTATTACTGCCTATACACTGATTGTTTAACTGGGAAAATGTCTAGCTAGTATTTCTAAGGACATACCTCTAACACTTAGAGTAAAATTCTTCTTGACTTCTCCATGAGTGTTGTTAACCAGACAGACGTAAACACCTTCATGAGAATTATTGACCTTGTCAATTTTCAATTCATTTCCGATATTATGCTCTGTTACATAAATCGAACCACTTGATTTGAGGTCTTCGAAACTTTTTTCCCATCTTACATCACACTTTGGGCGACACTTTGCTGAACATCTTACTTTCAAATCCTCATTTTTATTTACAAATATCTCCCTTTGATCTGGCTCTAGTTTCACATCGATTGGGGAATCTGACAATGTAATAAATATTTAAATAAACAGCTTCAGTGGGATATCGTCAGCAAGGACTTTTTGTTAAAGAGCACACAAAAACCATTGTTGGATCTGGTTTACCTTGAGTTTTGGTTAGAAAACATCTCCTGCTGTTGAAATATGTTTTTGGAAAACAACCAAGTCTACCAGGAGAAAAGGATTACAATAACCAAAGTCTTCTAGGCCACAAGACAGCGTCACATATACACAATCTGATTGTGAATAAAGAATGAAAAACTCACGTTGAGGTCGAACTGTATAGATTTCGCTCTCCAAGACATTATTACACTCTTCAATATTCATAACTAAAAATATTTTATGCAATATTAATACAAAATACCTAGTCCCAACCACAACAAGTGGTTGTCTACCACGAAACGCCCACTTTAAAGTATATTTCTGTTTAAAAACAGGTTATTTGGGCTTCATTAATATACATGACCACACAGAATTTCATATAAATCAGACAAAATCTGTAGTCACTATCGTGTTAACAAACTAATGTTGATGTTGACATTTACACAAAAACAGTGCAATGAAAAATCGTCAATGTCAAACTTGTTCAAGATTTCATTAAAAAATTATCGTAGCAAATTCCATTCAAATAAGATGAAAATTAGTCTCTATCTCGTTCACTAGCCAATGTTGGACCGACACAAAGGGGTGACGACATTATACAACCACATTAATAATGTGTGTGTATAAAAACAGTGGTTGCTAAATAACTTGACAATCTATTATGGATCAAGAAACATCTCTAAATTAGCATAAATATTAATGCCCAATTATATTTACCATCACAATGTTTCGCTGTGGTCTGTAGTTTTTGATAACAAGGGAGATAATCTGTAGCCAAACACGTAAAGTTTCCCCCATCATGGCCTACAGTAACGTTAATTTGAGATAAAGATGGATCTCCGTCAGTCATTTTCATTCCATTTCTATACCACACTGTGTACATGGACAGTTGATAATCTCCTATACTGGTTGAATGACTGTGACATTCAAGTTGTATGATTGAAGTATAGTTATTTTCTGGTTTTAAAACAAGATTTGATGGAGACCGTCCTTTAATTATGGGCTTCTCTGAAACACATGATATTAAATATTGAAATGATGACAAAGTCTTGGCTGAGATATATCACTAAACTGTAATATAATAAGTACTTTAGAAGGTGTCGCTAGCAAGGCAGGACAACCTCATCCTTAAGGAACACCTGACCTGATACAACAGAATTTTAACAACCAATATACAGGTAATCTCAATTCCATTTACCATATTTAATGAATAATATCAGAACCAATTACAGGAAACAGAAACAAACATAAAACTGATAGAACTATGTCATATGGGACCAGGTACCGTCGACCATCTGGTGTATGTAAGATACATTACAAACTGTTCCTATACAGACACAGTAGATTGGGACTAACTTTCGCCTTATTATTCTATAAAGTATAAACAAACGAATAACTCACCTGCGATAATCACAGCTTTCTGTCCCAAACAAAATGTTTTAAATATTATCGAATATATTCCAGCATCTTCTCTTTTTTAGTTTTTTCTTTTTGACCACGAAGGTATCTTTAGTGATAAAGATGTCTGTCAGATTACCGGCCCACTGAGTAAGCTTACCATTCTTATAAATAGTCATAGTATTATTTAACTTAACAGTATAATTCAGGACCCCGGTTGTATTTGCGTAGATCGTCGACTTCAGTTTCCCTCTAAGGTCGGAAACTGGAAAATTTATAATCAGATCTTCTCCAAGTCGACCTACAATTACGTCTGTTTTGTTGCACTCATCACTATTAACTACAAAAATAAAATAGAGTAATTTACATGTAGATAAAGATTATACAGGTTTGAAAATATCTAAACTAATGAAACCATGTTTTATTATGTCATTGCAAGCTAAATAGGCCACAAAGTAAAAAAACAATAATAATCCATTGAGATAAACCTATTTTGAAGCGTCCACATTTGTGGACGTTGGGACCATATAAGGATAATTTTCATATTATGTTAAATATGTTATGATGTATATTTGAAATTATTAAATCTGGTTATATGAAGGTACATGAATGTTATATGTTAGATTTAAATAATATTTTGATTTAAAATCATCATGTCTGTTTTCTCCAACTAACCACTAACGATTTCAACAAATATAACCATAGTACTTGAGATATAACAGACATCCTGTTTTAATAGTAACATGTGTAAAATATAAAGGAATAACAATACTATTATTTTAACAGGAATCAAATTATGCAGGACTTGTCATTACAATATGTATCAAGAAGAATAAAACAGTTCTGTAACATGAATATGACTAGATAACAATTAAACTAAGGACAGTTTGATAATAACACAGGTCATCTCTTGGATCTGGTTGAGATGTTATTATACGCCTCCATTCTGTCACAAAGAACGACACCAACCCATGCTCACATAATACTGTTTAATACCAAGAATTTAAGGAAATTTTACATCGATTGACTCATCAAAGTTTTATATTTTGTCTGCCTTTACCCATGACAAGTATGGAACGATTTATGCATACTTTTCTATATCATATCTGTTATTTTAAGGACATAAGAACCACGTTATAGTTTCAGATGTTGGATGCACTACGGAAGCTCAAATACGAGATGCTTTTTGATTGTTGAATTTTGAATTTAAAAAAACTACTTTTATGTTTGTAATAAAAACTTATGAATTTTTAATTTTCTTTTGAAAAGTAATTTTACAAGATCAAAAGTATTTTTTTTAAGTCAAAATTCAAAGATAAAAAAGCAATCTTTATAAAATTAAATTTTTATCGAACATAGATATCACTAAATAATATCTGTCCCTTTGTTTATGACGTATTGTCAAAGAAAGGGCGTTAAAGTGTTAAGAGTTTTAGGTTTGGAACATTTGCGTCTATTTCAGCCTTTAAGAGCCATTTTGAATGTTTTAAACCTTTGAATACAGGCAGATGTTTTGGAATCGATTCATTTCTGTAAAAAATTATTGTTGATAAAATATCTGGCTATTTTAACTTTAGGTATTTATTATCTATAACATGTGGTTAAACAAGGCTTATTTTAGTCAGTGCTAAATATAAACACTGATCGGTTGTCGAAATGCTAAAGTCGACGGACAATGACCGATTTTAGTCTAGGATTAAAATGAAATTACAATATTTACCTGATTTTAGATAGGACATCAGCATTGAAATCAAAATTAGCCACAACATTTTATCTCTCACTCGTGAAAATAGAAAATACGTTACACCAATAAAATATCGGACATGTGTCAACTTTTCATGGCCAAGTCAATAATAAACTCAAGAAATAAAACATACAGAAAGAAAACGCAATTCTTCCTTGTCATTATCCTGTGAAAAAACATGTGTATGAAAGCGAAAATGATGTGGATTCTTCTATAGGCCCTAGTAATGACATTTCTACCAACAGGTAATAATGATCGCTATGAGTAATTTTATTGGACATTGATAGATTCCCAGAGAATACAATAATATGATGTAGAATTCATTGAAACCCTTAGCGGGCAGTCGTAATGAAATTTTCTATAGAAATACAGGAATGGGGACCTTCATTTCGTATTTATACCCTAGTTACCAAGACACAAGCTGCTTGTGTTTGCATCATATTAAACTTCTCTGCATAGAAAAGGGTTCGTGATTTGTTAGGTTTATATATGTATCAGATTACGGTGTGATTCCGATATTAATATTCTAACAAGAGTATTCAATAGTTTCTTTCTATTACCTATTACGCCGTATTTCAATAAAGGAAAAAATCAACATTGACACCTGCATTATAATAAGATTGGTTGAGTTTGTCATTTAAGGAAATAATACAGTCACATGACTATCACTTACACTATAATAATATCTAGCTAGGGTCTCCATAACCTTTAAGGATGTAAAAGTAATCAGTTTCAGAATGAGTGTCCCTATTATATTAAGTTTTATAAACTAACGTCTAACGTCTATTATAATATCTAGCTAGGGTCTAACGGAAATAATACATTTCATTTAAAATCAGTTTCACAATGAGTCTCTCTTATATTATATAGACTGGTTCACTGTGGCATTGAAGAAAATAACACAGTTTTAATTTTAACGAAAGAATTTAACAGTAACAACGTAATCAATAAAGATTCAGAAACTGGCTGACATACTTTGTTGATGTCGCTCTGATTTATTTCATTTAAAAATAGACAATGGGAATTTGAATCGGAAAACGAAACATTTCTTTTATTAATGTGATAACATTTCATATAAGTGCTACAAGCTTTTTATGATAAAGATCACTCGACATTTGGAAATCACAAAAAGAGTAGGCTTATGTTACTGTCACTATGTCACTGAAAATACATTTACCGTTAATGTAGGGCAATATGAGGTATCTAGTGTAACAAACCCCAGAAATACATTTCCCGTTAATGTAGGGCAATATAAGGTATCTAGTGTAACAAACCCCAGAAATACATTTCCCGTTAATGTAGGGCAATATAAGGTATCTAGTGTAACAAACCCATGAAATACATTTCCCGTTAATGTAGGGCAATATAAGGTATCTAGTGTAACAAACTCCAGAAATACATTTCCCGTTAATGTAGGGCAATATAAGGTATCTAGTGTAACAAACCCCAGAAATCTGTTAGACTGAAGGGAAATTTCAAAATATAAATATAAGGGACGCTACTCCACTTTTATACCTCTTGGTGATTTTAATAGTTTATCCACTGAAAGACAATAGGATGTTATTCTGAATACTCACAACAAATTTTTATCGCAATTGGACCATTTTTTCTACTGTAAATCCATTTTTTAAATTTTAAATTATTGTGGTCTGAATCTATTTTTCAATATTCCGTGATCGGCTAATGATGTCATGAAGTTTAAAAATGAAAGAAGACCTCGTTGTAAACATTCTCCATAGGAAAAGAAAGGTGGAAAGAAGAACAAGAATCAGTGACTTTCCGGAAAAATGGTATTTGGAACGAACTGTAACATTTTATATGTCGTTATTTATTTTGGAATATATTGTCTATTTTTGGACATTATTGCTAGAATTACTAACCCTAACCCTAAACCCTAACCCTAAACCCTAACCCTAACCCTAACCTACTCCGTTCTGCTCAAAGAGACACCTGGTAACTGAATTGTTAATGGCAGTAAATGATTGATTATTACTCTTAGATTACTTTAATGCCCTTCTATACTCAACCAATGTATAAATGTGTACTGGTAAATCTATTGAATTGCTCCATGACTCTGTGTATCTGTCTTTATTGGTAGTTATCTCCCTTTAAGAAGAACAGGACAACAAGATAATAAATGTCAGTAAATTATCATTCATTAGAAGTTGTCAATCATCATCATATCCATGGTGAATATTCGTGATACCCACTAGGCTTCTTCAATAAAATAGCCCCACTAGTTGACAAATGCCAATTATAAGACGTGAGGACTAGTTAAATTCTATGATTCTCTAAAAACAATATTGGTAAAAGTATAAGCCTACACTGCCTAATTATTTGTTCATTTTTTCACCTAAATGCCTTTCGACTCTCTTTAGTAGCTTTGGTTGTTGCTTTTGACGGAGTTTTTTTTTTTGTTGTTGAAAAGTCTGGTATACCCAATTTCCATTTCCGTTGGAACTGTTGAAATCTAATACATTATATGTATGTATTCGGGATTCTGAAACACAACACACCAAATTATCAAAAAGGAGTGAAAACTTTCGTAATGATACCATTAGGTATATACCCAGAATTGTAGTGAGCACAAGCCAAATGTGAACCGATCAGCGAACTGACCGACGGATTGACGGGGGATTACAATATACCCCCAAAATATTTGTGGCAAATAAAAATTTAAAAAGTTTCCTTCTTTTCATAATAAAGGGAATGTTGGTATAATTATAAAGATCTTTAATAAGGGAATGTTGGTATTATTATAAAGATCTTTAATAAGGGAATGTTGGTATCATTATAAAGATCTTTAATAAGGGAATGTTGGTATTATTATAAAGATCTTTAATAAGGGAATGTTGGTATTATTATAAAGATCTTTAATAAGGAAATGTTGGTATTATTATAAAGATCTTTAATAAGGAAATGTTTGTATTATTATAAAGATCTTTAATAAGGGAATGTTGGTACAATTAGAAATATCTTTAATAATTGAATGTTGGTATTATTATAAAGATCTTTCATAAGGGAATGTTGGTATTATTATAAAGATCTTTAATAAGGGAATGTTGGTATTATTATAAAATCTTTAATAAGGGAATGTTGGTATTATTATAAAGATCTTTAATAAGGGAATGTTGGTATTATTATAAAGATCTTTAATAAGGGAATGTTGGTATTATTATAAAGATCTTTCATAAGGGAATGTTGGTATTTTTATAAAGATCTTTAATAAGGGAATGTTGGTATTATTATAAAGATCTTTAATAAGGGAATGTTGGTATTATTATGAAAATCTTTAATAAGGGAATGTTGGTATTATTATAAAGATCTTTAATAAGGGAATGTTGGTATAATTATAAAGATCTTTAATAAGGGAATGTTGGTATATTATAAAGATCTTTAATAAGGGAATGTTGGTATCATTATAAAATCTTTAATAAGGAATGTTGGTATTATTATGAAAATCTTTAATAAGGGAATGTTGGTATTATTATGAAAATCTTTAATAAGGGAATGTTGGTATTATTATAAAGATCTTTAATAAGGAAATTTGGTATATTAGAAATATCTTTAATAATGAATGTTGGAAATTATAAAGATCTTTAATAAGGGAATGTTGGTATTATTATGAAAATCTTTAATAAGGGAATGTTGGAATTATTATAAAGATCTTTAATAAGGAAATATTGGTATTATTATAAAGATCTTTAATAAGGGAATGTTAGTATTATTATGAAAATCTTTAATAAGGGAATGTTGGAATTATTATAAAGATCTTTAATAAGGGAATGATGGTATTATTATAAAGATCTTTAATAAGGAAATGTTAGTATTATTATGAAAATCTTTAATAAGGGAATGTTGGTATTATTATGAAAATCTTTAATAAGGAAATGTTGGTATTATTATAAAGATCTTTAATAAGGGAATGTGGTATTATTATAAAGATCTTTAATAAGGAAATGTTAGTATTATTATGAAAATCTTTAATAAGGGAATGTTGGTATTATTATAAAGATCTTTAATAAGGGAATGATGGTATTATTATAAAATCTTTAATAAGGAAATGTTGGTATTATTATGAAAATCTTTAATAAGGGAATGTTGGTATTATTATAAAGACCTTTAATAAGGAAATGTTGGTATTATTATGAAAATCTTTAATAAGGAAATGTTAGTATTATTATGAAAATCTTTAATAAGGGAATGTTGGTATTATTATGAAAATCTTTAATAAGGGAATGTTGGTATTATTATGAAAATCTTTAATAAGGAAATGTTGGTATTATTATAAAGATCTTTAATAAGGAAATGTTAGTATTATTATGAAAATCTTTAATAAGGGAATGTTGGTATTATTATGAAAATCTTTAATAAGGGAATGTTGGAATTATTATAAAGATCTTTAATAAGGGAATGTTAGTATTATTATGAAAATCTTTAATAAGGGAATGTTGGTATTATTATGAAAATCTTTAATAAGGGAATGTTGGAATTATTATAAAGATCTTTAATAAGGGAATGGTGGTATTATTATAAAGATCTTTAATAAGGAAATGTTAGTATTATTATGAAAATCTTTAATAAGGGAATGTTGGTATTATTATAAAGATCTTTAATAAGGAAATGTTAGTATTATTATAAAGATCTTTAATAAGGGAATGTTGGTATTATTATAAAGATCTTTAATAAGGGAATGTTAGTATTATTATAAAGATCTTTAATAAGGGAATGTTGGTATTATTATAAAGATCTTTAATAAGGAAATGTTAGTATTATTATAAAGATCTTTAATAAGGGAATGTTGGTATTATTATGAAAATCTTTAATAAGGGAATGTTAGTATTATTATAAAGATCTTTAATAAGGGAATGTTGGTATTATTATGAAAATCTTTAATAAGGGAATGTTGGAATTATTATAAAGATCTTTAATAAGGGAATGATGGTATTATTATAAAGATCTTTAATAAGGAAATGTTAGTATTATTATAAAGATCTTTAATAAGGGAATGTTGGTATTATTATAAAGATCTTTAATAAGGAAATGTTAGTATTATTATGAAAATCTTTAATAAGGGAATGTTAGTATTATTATGAAAATCTTTAATAAGGGAATGTTAGTATTATTATGAAAATCTTTAATAAGGGAATGTTGGTATTATTATAAAATCTTTAATAAGGGAATGTTGGTATTATTATGAAAATCTTTAATAAGGGAATGTTGGAATTATTATAAAGATCTTTAATAAGGGAATGTTGGTATTATTATAAAGATCTTTAATAAGGAAATGTTAGTATTATTATGAAAATCTTTAATAAGGGAATGTTGGTATTATTATAAAGATCTTTAATAAGGGAATGTTGGTATTATTATAAAATCTTTAATAAGGGAATGTTGGTATTTTTATAAAGATCTTTAATAAGGAAATGTTGGTATTATTATAAAATCTTTAATAAGGAAATGTTGGTATTATTATAAAGATCTTTAATAAGGGAATGTGGTATTATTATAAAATCTTTAATAAGGAAATGTTGGTATTATTATAAAGATCTTTAATAAGGGAATGTTGGTATTATTATAAAGATCTTTAATAAGGAAATGTTAGTATTATTATAAAAATCTTTAATAAGGGAATGTTAGTATTATTATAAAGATCTTTAATAAGGAAATGTTGGTATTATTATAAAGATCTTTAATAAGGAAATGTTAGTATTATTATGAAAATCTTTAATAAGGGAATGTTGGTATTATTATAAAGATCTTTAATAAGGAAATGTTAGTATTATTATGAAAATCTTTAATAAGGGAATGTTGGTATTATTATAAAAATCTTTAATAAGGGAATGTTGGTATTATTATAAAGATCTTTAATAAGGGAATGTTAGTATTATTATAAAGATCTTTAATAAGGGAATGTTAGTATTATTATGAAAATCTTTAATAAGGGAATGTTGGTATTATTATAAAGATCTTTAATAAGGGAATGTTGGTATTATTATAAAATCTTTAATAAGGGAATGTTGGTATTATTATAAAGATCTTTAATAAGGGAATGTTGGTATTATTATAAAAATCTTTAATAAGGGAATGTTGGTATTATTATAAAGATCTTTAATAAGGGAATGTTAGTATTATTATGAAAATCTTTAATAAGGGAATGTTGGTATTATTATAAAGATCTTTAAAAAGGGGAATGTTAGTATTATTATGAAAATCTTTAATAAGGGAATGTTAGTATTATTATGAAAATCTTTAATAAGGGAATGTTGTATTATTATGAAAATCTTTAATAAGGGAATGATGGTATTATTATAAAAATCTTTAATAAGGAAATGTTAGTATTATTATGAAAATCTTTAATAAGGGAATGTTGGTATTATTATAAAGATCTTTAATAAGGGAATGTTGGTATTATTATAAAGATCTTTAATAAGGGAATGTTGGTATTATTATAAAAATCTTTAATAAGGGAATGTTGGTATATTATAAAATCTTTAATAAGGGAATGTTGGTATTATTATGAAAATCTTTAATAAGGAATGTTGGTATTATTATAAAGATCTTTAATAAGGGAATGTTAGTATTATTATGAAAATCTTTAATAAGGGAATGTTAGTATTATTATGAAAATCTTTAATAAGGGAATGTTGGTATATTATGAAAATCTTTAATAAGGGAATGTTGGTATTATTATAAAGATCTTTAATAAGGAAATGTTGGTATTATTATGAAAATCTTTAATAAGGGAATGTTGGTATTATTATAAAGATCTTTAATAAGGGAATGTTGGAATTATTATAAAGACCTTTAATAAGGAAATGTTAGTATTATTATGAAAATCTTTAATAAGGAAATGTTAGTATTATTATGAAAATCTTTAATAAGGGAATGTTGGTATTATTATAAAGATCTTTAATAAGGGAATGTTGGTATTATTATAAAAATCTTTAATAAGGGAATGTTGGTATTATTATAAAGATCTTTAATAAGGGAATGTTAGTATTATTATGAAAATCTTTAATAAGGAAATGTTAGTATTATTATAAAATCTTTAATAAGGGAATGTTGGTATTATTATAAAGATCTTTAATAAGGGAATGTTAGTATTATTATAAAGATCTTTAATAAGGGAATGTTGGTATTATTATAAAATCTTTAATAAGGAAATGTTGGTATTATTATGAAAATCTTTAATAAGGAAATGTTAGTATTATTATGAAAATCTTTAATAAGGGAATGTTAGTATTATTATGAAAATCTTTAATAAGGGAATGTTAGTATTATTATGAAAATCTTTAATAAGGAAATGTTGGTATTATTATGAAAATCTTTAATAAGGAAATGATTGGTATTATTATAAAGATCTTTAATAAGGAATGTTAGTATTATATGAAAATCTTTAATAAGGAATGTTGTATTATTATAAAAATCTTTAATAAGGGAATGTTGGTATTATTATAAAGATCTTTAATAAGGAAATGTTAGTATTATTATGAAAATCTTTAATAAGGAAATGTTAGTATTATTATAAAAATCTTTAATAAGGGAATGTTAGTATTATTATAAAGATCTTTAATAAGGAAATGTTAGTATTATTATAAAGATCTTTAATAAGGAAATGTTAGTATTATTATAAAGATCTTTAATAAGGAAATGTTAGTATTATTATGAAAATCTTTAATAAGGGAATGTTGGTATTATTATAAAGATCTTTAATAAGGGAATGTTGGAATCATTATAAAGATCTTTAATAAGGAAATATTGGTATTATTATAAAGATCTTTAATAAGGAAATGTTAGTATTATTATGAAAATTTTTAATAAGGGAATGTTAGTATTATTATAAAGATCTTTAATAAGGAAATGTTAGTATTATTATAAAAATCTTTAATAAGGAAATGTTGGTATTATTATAAAAATCTTTAATAAGGAAATGTTGGTATTATTATAAAGATCTTTAAAAAAAGGAAATAAAATGTATTTGCTTAATATAAAATGAGACGACGTTAGTCATAAAGACCAGGAAGTTTTTAGAGTAGATGTTTTGTCTATGCTCTTTAAATTCATAAATGAAATAAACTTCACAGTAAACTCAGGTAAGTAGTTTTATCTGTTAAGGGGTTCGTCTAATCTATGTAAAGTTATGAAAATATCTCCTACATCTGGTTGTCCTTTCATTCGGGGTCCTGCCCATCAGTTTGAGGTTGTCATTTTGAATTATTTTATTTCATGGCAGCCCATGTAACATGTCATGCAAAATTTGACATTTAAAAACTTTTATTATCAAAAACTTTTACTTGAAAATCCATGTACTTGATCAAACTGAATTTGCCTTGAAAAGGTTTGTTACAAAATCGAATATTGATTTAGAAATTTGCCGAGTTGTAATGTTTGCGCTTTTAATCTCTCAATAAGTTTATAATCGAGAATTAATAGGTGACATTTTTCTCTTCAATTACTCGTTGATTTGGCTCTAATCATTACGTTATGTTAATTTATAAATCAGTTATTGTGTTACATTCCAATTGCTTTGGCTTTGAGGTAAAACTTTCAGATAAGTTCGGAAACACTCTATGTTCATAGTCAGAACAACAAAGTAACATAGTCCAACAATCAGACAAACTCTTTATTTTACATGGTTCAGAATTAGGTCTAATACACAAGGACATGGTCCTGTCTAACATTCCGTCCATGGTGACAAACATAGACTTTATATTTTACATGGGTCAGAATTAGGTCCAATACACAAGGACATGGTCCTGTCTAACATTCAGTCCATGGTGACAAACATAGACTTTATATTTTACATGGTTCAGAATTAGGTCCAATACACAAGGACATGGTCCTGTCTAACATTCAGTCCATGGAGACAAACATAGACTTTATATTTTACATGGTCAGAATTAGGTCCAATACACAAGGACATGGTCCTGTCTAACATTCAGTCCATGGTGACAAACATAGACTTTATATTTTACATGGTCAGAATTAGATCCAATACACAAGGACATGGTCCTGTCTAACATTCAGTCCATGGAGACAAACATAGACTTTATATTTTACATGGGTCAGAATTAGGTCCAATACACAAGGACATGGTCCTGTCTAACATTCAGTCCATAGAGACAAACATAGACTCTTTATTTTACATGGATCAGAATTAGGTCCAATACACAAGTATATGGCCCTGTCTAACATTCAGTCCATGGAGACAAACATAGACTATATATTTTACATGGGTCAGAATTAAATCCAATACACAAGGACATGGTCCTGTCTAACATTCAGTCCATGGAGACAAACATAGACTCTTATATTTTACATGGGTCAGAATTAGGTCCAATACACAAGGACATGGTCCTGTCTAACATTCAGTCCATAGAGACAAACATAGACTCTTTATTTTACATGGATCAGAATTAGGTCCAATACACAAGGATGGTCCTGTCTAACATTCAGTCCATGGAGACAAACATAGACTCTTTATTTTACATGGGATCAGAATTAGGTCCAATACACAAGGACATGGTCCTGTCTAACATTCAGTCCATGGTGGCAAACATAGACTATATTTTACATGGGTCAGAATTAAATCCAATACACAAGGACATGGTCCTGTCTAACATTCAGTCCATGGAGACAAACATAAACTCTATATTTACATGGGCAGAATAGGTCAATACACAAGGACATGGTCCTGTCTAACATTCAGTCCATGGAGACAAACATAGACTTTATATTTTACATGGGTCAGAATTAGGTCCAATACACAAGGACATGGTCCTGTCTAACATTCAGTCCATGGAGACAAACATAGACTTTATATTTTACATGGGTCAGAATTAAGTCCAATACACAAGGACATGGTCCTGTCTAACATTCTAGCATGAATGGATCGATCAATGAGAGACAATAATTGAATTTTGACCTTATAAGGACAATATATTTAGTTACTATTAATAACATTAGTTAAAGCTTTCAGATAATTTTAGAGACAAATTTGTTTAGATTTTGGTGTAAAGGTATCATCACCTATACATAAAATGAACTATTAATAAAGTAGAGCTCTCGTAGTATTTATAACGCTGTCAAATAACTTTAGACTCTCCCGAATATAATGGTCTGAAGAAGACGGACAACACCATGCATTGTTCAATGAGGTAAATGTTGCTAGGACAGCGAGAATAGCCTACTCTTTGCGATTGTCAACTGCCAAGGGTTTTTTGACCTGCACAGTCTGTAGCCCACGGGAGACCAGGAAGTAAAAAGTAAAATCTAAATATTCTTTACAGTGATCGTACAAAAGTTGATTTACATGATTATGGATTTTCCTGATCTATTTTAATGTTATGTAAATATGGTATAATGATACCGTGAGACTGCTGGTTCTTTCTATACAAATTTGTTTAAGTTTATCTCAATCTAAATCGTAATCATTTCAAGCATGACTTAATTATGAAAGAACATTTTTAAATGACTTTTTTTCATAAATGACATGTTATACAATAAAATATACACAAATTATACCTGTGAAGTATATAGATGAAAACAAGTTTTCTAATTTAATATTGTGTCACAGTGACCTTGTACACCAAATCATCATTAACTTTCATTTTGATTTAGTCGAGAATGTGATATTAAAAAATAATTATTTAACTGGAATCTCAATGCAAACCAATACTGACGTCATCCCATTGCTTTAGTGGGAAATTATATAAAGGAGAATTAATACACTTTATATAAAATCCTGGGATATCTCGAGAATGCCGAATGAAATATAAAGTCTATTTCAAAAATCAACACATAGAAATTAGCAGTTCTTTTCAAAATCATTAATAATCATACCTGAATATATTTCTCAAATAATCATTTAAATAAATATTATTTAATATTAGTTTGAAACGTTAAGAATATGTATCACACAAAGACTCATAAACAGACTGGAGTAAAAAAAAAGAAACGATTTGCACCCCTTATTTCATAATCAATTGTCAATTAATTAATTTTTTTTTTCTAAAACGAATCCTTGTCGGTTTATATGTCACATTATATTGTTTTTATAATATTTAAAACCCTTTTATTAGAAAGTCCTACGGGATTTGGCACTTTAAATAGCACAGAGAACAAAAAGGGATCAGGTTTGCAGTTTTGTCAGTGAATTTTGTTCCTTATTTTTATATATTACTTCAATGCTATTTGCTAAATAAATTTATTTTCTTTATCTAAAACATGATTTACATTTTCCAGAGATACAGGAATACACCGCCTGACGCTTCAAACTTGTATGTTCCTCTAACTTTGACAATTGATGTTTCAATTCAACAATGTTCAAACAAAATAATTCTTATGCTTCATAAAGAAATAAAGTCCTAGAGACGAGGCAGTATAAAAAAAATTACAAAAATTGTATTCAATTGGTTTTGTTCACAATTGAAATAATCTTAAATTATTTACCTTATCATGTTGAATATTGAGTCTATTTGGTATCCACTCTGTAGTTGATCTATCCCGTTACTTTTGCGTTGAAGACATCTCAACTAAGGTTTCATACTCGAGGATGTAAGAACTGTTTCTATTCGTATGGTGAGAAGTCACCAATTAAATTATTAGGAAGGTTAAATAAATATTTTTCGATAATTATTATATATAATCTATTATTGAAGTAATTCTATATTTTGTCTAGGTTTGATCACAGAGCAGTAAGCAGATTTCTTTTATTTCATGTAATATTTCATACCCAATATATTATGATGGATTCAAAATGGTTGAAGACAGTGGTGATTATGTTATGTTTGGTTTCCACAGTGACAGGTAAAAATCTGGCTCTTTTTTATTTTAAATTTTATGTTTAACCAAACGAGACGGGTTGTTTGTGTATTGGTCTTTGTTTAGTTTCCACAGACATCTTTCTAGGTTCTATAAATTTTGTAGTTCACATTTTCTGTTTTTGAATGGAAGACGGATCTATAATTGTTAAATTGTGACAAGATTATGGTATAACAAGGTACAGAGCGTTTCAGCAGAATTTACACGTTTCGTAATCAGATGAAATGACGAAGGGATAGAAAACATGGGAATATAATAGCTCAGTAAGAGGAAACCATAAACATAATAACATTATGATAAAGCTAAACCAATCAAAGTTTTTATACAATTTCGTCTATTGTTTTATTTCCATAATAGTCGTTATAACTTGTATATCAATTGAAAAGGTGTGTTATGTACCTTGTTATTAAAGCAGTGTAGTTATTTACCCTATTATTAACGAATTGTGTTATAAACCTTGTTATTGAAGAAGTGTGTTATGTACCTTGTTATTAAAGAAGTGTGTTATAAACCTTGTTATTGAAGAAGTGTGTTATGTACCTTGTTATTGAAGAAGTGTGTTATGTACCATAAAATATTCCCTTGTGTGTTTTTTTTATATATTTACCCGCTTCTTCAAACTGTTAAATTGGTTTATCTTTCATATGTATCATACTGTGTCCGAGACACTAAAAATGATTAAATAATATAATAGAAAGGGGTATTATAATCTAAACATAGTTGAGTCTTTTACATTAAAAAAAATCTTACTCATTTCGTTTTAATTTCTTGAAGCTTTGCCATCCATAACTATAAATGGTAATTCATCTACAAGCAGAAAACTAGTTTTAAATGATACCATGACGATTAAATGTTCAGTGCCATCAAATTATACCTCAGTCTCCAATCTTATTGTTAGAAGAGATCATTCAGCTATCAAACATTTTTGGAGTGTTTACACCGGAACAATGACGAAGAAGATAACATGTGATGATAATTCATATTTTCGTTGTTCGGGTAGCTTAAATGGAACATACCTCTACTCAAGCCAAATTGATGTCACAGTCGAATGTATGTTTATGTTTATGTAGTTCAATTTTTTTTCTGTTGTATAAAAATTCGATATAAAATATTTTGAAAGCTTTAACGTCGATAAAACCTATCTTGAATTTCACAGAAAAACTGATATGATAACTTATATTGATTAAACAAAACCAGTATATAGCTACCACCTGAGTTCTAACTAGTTCTAAAAGCAGCCCTTATTTGCCAAAACTCATAGAACAGTTTTAATCATGATTTATCATTGATTTATTCTAAAGTTAAAATCAAAGTCACAATTCTTTTAATATCAACTTTAAGTACAGGGTTTAAATTGTTTTTAATTTGCAGGTGCTCCTACCTGGGCTGAGGATGTACAAAAACCAGTTATGTTCTACTCATCTCCGCAAGCAGATAAAAGTGTTTATCTCGAGATACCCGGCCATCCACAACCACAATATTTCGTTCAGAAATTCACATCTACAGGATTACAAGACTTGCCTATATCTATAGATGTAATAAACGAAATTAACAGAGTCATATTGGACTTCCATAACTATACAGAAGAATCATATGGCGTTTATCAGATCGTAGCAAATAATACATTGGGAACTTTTACAACAAACATCACTCTACGTGGTAGGTTTGATCGCAATTTGTTGCAGTCCTGTTCCTCGAGTTCCCGTAGCAACTGTGCGATATCTAACATATCTAGCCGTTGCTTTCGGGAGTCAAGATAGTTCAGTTCGGATTTTTCAGCCCAGTATACCTTGTCATCTTTTCGTTTCTTATGGACTGATTTAGAGAAAGTGGATAAGATAGGATTGTTGCATAGGAAGTTTTCAATTGATCGCGAAAAGAAAAGGGGAAATGATTTGTTCGTACTTAATGAACATGAGTATTCCGGTGCTGAGAAGTTAGATGACGAAATAATTTGAGCAGATCTTGATAATTCATGTCTAAAGATTTTATATGAGAACTCCGAATACTGGTAAAAGATTTATTGTTTTTTTACAGGGCCAACTGAACCACCGAAGAATCTCCGAGCATGGAGCACTACAACTAATTCTATACAACTTGAATGGACAGCCGGAGAAATATTTGAAACGGGACAAGGATATAATATACGTTACAAACAAGAAACTGGAATATGGAGATATCAGAATTCTATAGAATATAGCGGGTCTAATGTAACTGATACAGTCAATTCTTTACAACCGAACACAACCTACTACTTTCTGGTGCGGTCATATCACAAAATTACTGGCCGGAGTTTTTATTCTAATTTGGCACAAGCTACGACATTGAGTAAGTATAAAGACAAATATTATATTATATTTTATATTATATAGGCAATTGCTTTATATTAATATCTGCCCTTATTTTAATATATGTATATGTATGCGTTTAATGGGCGACTAATACTCATATAAATCAAAAGTAGGGTTACACTAATGATTAGGTCAAATACCAATTTATCCTCCTTTAACACGTAATTGGCTCGTTAAGTAAGATATGAAGACAATATTTACCATAGGGTAACTGGTTAATAAGTGTAGCTAACAGGATTCAAAAGTTCATGTATTTATTTTGGACTATAATTTGTAAGCTATGTTTTTTAGGCGAGACCAGACCTTAGTGGGAAGACTTCCGGTGACACCGGTGGTGAACAAACATGTGTTTAATTTTCTTACCAAAGCCTCAAATTGGTAGCGCTTACCAGTGTTTTTTTTGCAATTTGTTAAGAGACATTTGTGAATAAAACTTTAAACTTGACATGATGGAATTAAAACATATATCCAGCTACAATAATAAAAAAACATTAAGAAATAGAAAAGTTAGTTTAGTTTTGATTTAAGCAACCTTAACTCTTAGATCTGAGACAGTCTCTGTGATCTGGTAACAATATTATCAGTTCATCATATAATAACAGATGATTCCAGTCTGTATTGATAACTAGATTC
This sequence comes from Nipponacmea schrenckii, assembly GCA_030562195.1. Classification (NCBI taxonomy): domain Eukaryota; kingdom Metazoa; phylum Mollusca; class Gastropoda; family Lottiidae; genus Nipponacmea; species Nipponacmea schrenckii. Next base: position 2,777,896 of record JAUJPP010000006.1, read on the forward strand.
TATTTCTATATAACAATCAAGACTGGTAACAATACTTCACCATTAATTCATCATATAATACAGATGATTCCAGTCTGTATTGATAACTTGATTCTATTTCTATATAACAATCAAGACTGGTAACAATACTTCACCATTAATTCATCATATAATACAGATGATTCCAGTCTGTATTGATAACTTGATTCTATTTCTATATAACAATCAAGACTGGTAACAATACTTCACCATTAATTCATCATATAATACAGATGATTCCAGTCTGTATTGATAACTTGATTCTATTTCTATATAACAATCAAGACTGGTAACAATACTTCACCATTAATTCATCATATAATACAGATGATTCCAGTCTGTATTGATAACTTGATTCTATTTCTATATAACAATCAAGACTGGTAACAATACTTCACCATTAATTCATCATATAATACAGATGATTCCAGTCTGTATTGATAACTAGATTCTATTTCTATATAACAATCAAGACTGGTAACAATACTTCACCATTAATTCATCATATAATACAGATGATTCCAGTCTGTATTGATAACTTGATTCTATTTCTATATAACAATCAAGACTGGTAACAATACTTCACCATTAATTCATCATATAATACAGATGATTCCAGTCTGTATTGATAACTAGATTCTATTTCTATATAACAATCAAGACTGGTAACAATACTTCACCATTAATTCATCATATAATACAGATGATTCCAGTCTGTATTGATAACTTGATTCTATTTCTATATAACAATCAAGACTGGTAACAATACTTCACCATTAATTCATCATATAATACAGATGATTCCAGTCTGTATTGATAACTAGATTCTATTTCTATATAACAATCAAGACTGGTAACAATACTTCACCATTAATTCATCATATAATACAGATGATTCCAGTCTGTATTGATAACTAGATTCTATTTCTATATAACAATCAAGACTGGTAACAATACTTCACCATTAATTCATCATATAATACAGATGATTCCAGTCTGTATTGATAACTTGATTCTATTTCTATATAACAATCAAGACTGGTTACAATACCATTAATTCATCATATAATACAGATGATTCCAGTCTGTATTGATAACTAGATTCTATTTCTATATAACAATCAAGACTGGTACAATACTTCACCATTAATTCATCTATAATACAGATGATTCCAGTCTGTATTGATAACTGATTCTATTTCTATATAACAATCAAGACTGGTAACAATACTTCACCATTAATTCATCATATAATACAGATGATTCCAGTCTGTATTGATAACTTGATTCTATTTCTATATAACAATCAAGACTGGTAACAATACTTCACCATTAATTCATCATATAATACAGATGATTCCAGTCTGTATTGATAACTAGATTCTATTTCTATGTAACAATCAAACTGGTAAAATATTCACCTTAACATCATAAATACAGGTGATTCCAGTCTGTATCTATACTAGATTCTATTTCTATAATAACAATCAAGACTGGTTACATTTCACCATTAATTCATCATATAATACAGATTTATTGTCTGTAATTTGATAACTAGATTCTATTTCTATATAACAATAGACTGGTAACAATACTTCACATTAATTCATCATATAATACAGATGATTCCAGTCTGTATGATAACTTGATTCTATTTCTATATAACAATCAAGACTGGTAACAATACTTCACCATTAATTCATCATATAATACAGATGATTCCAGTCTGTATTGATAACTGATTCTATTTCTATATAACAATCAAGACTGGTAACAATACTTCACCATTAATTCATCATATAATACAGATGATTCCAGTCTGTATTGATAACTTGATTCTATTTCTATATAACAATCAAGACTGGTAACAATACTTCACCATTAATTCATCATATAATAACAGATGATTCCAGTCTGTATTGATAACTTGATTCTATTTCTATATAACAATCAAGACTGGTAACAATACTTCACCATTAATTGATCATATAATACAGATGATTCCAGTCTGTATTGATAACTAGATTATATTTTGTTGTATTGTAGGTTGGAAAGACGTATTTGTATACTAAATCTTTATTTGACTTCAACATAAACATGTGAACATTCTCATTCCTTTAATTCCCCCCGAGTGCTCTCCCTTTTTTCCCAAAAACCATAATGACGTGTTTTTTACGACATAGGTAGTCCGAAACACTGACGATACAACACATCTCCTTTCTTTGGAAAAAAGTTTGTTTTTTTTTGTCAATAGTCACTTTGTATATGAGCTGAATATATGTGTCCAAGCTGAAAAATAAAATCACATGCTAAACTTTTGAATTAATAAAATGTTAGTTCATCACAAAGTCATTGTATCTCTGTGGTCTCCTTACAAATCTGTTACTCCTTCAGAATACCGGTGCAGGTGCGTTGTCCCGATTTGGTGCAGGGATCTGAATATAATTATTTCTGTAATTTTCTGCATCTGTGTTGAGTGTAAATCCAAAATTTTCATTGGTATTAGGTTTAAGAAATGATTCCTTTATGATATTAGGATTTACTAGAACTAATTTGGAAAAGTTCCATTTTGTTCCATTTGATAATCTGGCGCAAAAGTCATTGATTGCTGTAATTTTCAATGGTTCCGAGTATCTCATCTCCCCTTTGAAAACATGACGTTGTCCCAGAATACGGACAAAATCACCAACTTTAAATGGTTGATTTCTTTTAACACCGTGTCGTTTGTTGAAATGCTGGGTGTATTTAGCTTGATAAGTCTTGACTCTATCACGCATTGTTGAATCATCTACACGTATTGTGTTTTTGATGTGGAGATCAGATATGGAGAGTTTCGTATGTGCTTCTCTTCCTCTCATTAATTGAAATGGAGTCTTGCCTGTAGCACTGTGTGGAGTTGAATGGTATGCTACCAATCTGTCCATGGTAGATTGAACAGGAGTTTTTCCTTCGATTTTACCAATTTGAATTCCTTCTTTTATGGTTCTATTCATACGTTCCACTAAACCGTTTGTTGATGGATGATAAATTGTGGAAAGTATGTGTTTTATGGAATTAGATTGAAGAAATTCTGTCATTTAGTAAGAGACAAATTGTACACCATTATCAGTTACCAAGGTTTCGGGTATTCTCTGGAGAAAACATCTTGTAGAAAGTTTATAACTACATTAGTTGTAACTTCTCTAACAAATTTGACTTCAGTCCATTTAGAATAAAAATCTACAAGGACTAAAACAAATTTGTACTTAACTTCTCCTTTAATGTAAGGTCCTTGAATATCTAACGCTAGTTTTTGCCAAACTCTTTCTGGAAGTGGAATTGGAGTTAAAGGTGGAGTTGTACATTTGAATGGTTTGTTGACGGATTTTATCTTCTACCAGTTTATCCATATCAGGCCACCAATAGTATTGACGGATTCGGCGTTTCACCATCCTCATGCCAAAGTGTCATTCGTGTGCTATTTGGATGACACGATTCTGTAGAGTATGTGGAACAACTAGTCTTTCATGTTGGTACAATAAACCATCTTGATGCTGTAATTCATGAGCTAGTTTATGAAACATCTTCAGATCTTTCGGAAGTGCAGATACTGTTGGCCAATGACTATTGGTGTATTTAATAGCATTCTGTAGAGTGCAGTCTTTTGCTGTAGCTTCTTTAAATTCTGCAGATGAAATCATACTATTTGTAATGTGCTGGATGTTTGCTATAGATTCATCAGTAGGTGTATCATTGCTGTATTCCTCTTTGTCTGCAGGAATTGGTAGTCGTGACATACAATCAGCTAAAACGTTTTCAGGTCCTGAAGTGTACTCTGTCGTGTAGTTAAATTCTAACATTCTTGTAGACCATCTGTTGATGCGTGGACTTGTACGATGGGATGTAAATCCCTTTGTGGTTAAAATATGAATTAAAGGTTTGTGGTCGGTCCTTAGTGTGAATTGTCGACCCCATATGAACATTCTTAGTCTTTTTGTAGCCCAATAACAACCAAACATCTCTTTCTCAATAACAGAATATCTCTGTTCTGTTTCAGATAATGTTCTGGAAATAAAAGCTATTATCTTCTCTTCACCTTTAAGTATTCGGGAAAGTGTTGCACCCAAACCATATTTACTAGCATCGGTTGTAACCATAGTCTGTGCTTCACTGGAACTGCCAAAAGCACTGAGAACTTGGCGTTGACTTATTTCATACTTAATCTCATCAAAAATCTTTTGATGATTGTCTGTCCACTGGAATGTATGGAAGCGTATTAGAGCCATTCAATTTTTTTTTTTTTTTAATTTTCAAGTTAGTAACTTGAATTTTCAAGTTAGTATCTTGAATTTTCAAGTTAGTATCATACTATACCCAACAATTCCAACTAGCATACTTACCATACGCACCCATTCCAACTGGCATACCTCCTATCATACCATACCCACCCATTACAACAGGCCTATCATACAATCTACCTATTCCACTAAGCATACCTCTCACCATACCATACCCACCGATTACAACTGGCAAATCATACAATCTACCAATTCCACTAAGCATATCTCCCATCACACCATGCTCACCCATTCCAACTGTCAAACCTTCCATCATACTATACCCACTCATTCCAACTACCATACCTCCCACCATACCATACCCACCCATTCCAACTGGATTATGATACAATCTACCAATTCCACTAAGCATACCTCCCATCACACCATGCTCACCCATTCCAACTGTCAAACCTTCCATCATACTATACCCACTCATTCCAACTAGCATACCTTCTATCATACCATACCCACCCATTACAACTAGAATACCTCCTATCATACCATACCCACCCATTCCAACTAGCATACCTCCTATCATACCATAACCACCCATTACAACAGGCCTATCATACAATCTACCAATTCCACTAAGCAAACCTCACATCATACCATACCCACCCATTCCAACTAGCATACCTCCAATCATACCATACCCACCTATTACAACAGGCCTGTATACCTGATGGGAGGTATGCTAATTGAAATGTCTTTAATTGCACATATAATGAAAAGTAATGTCTGTGGTAGCTTTTCTGCTGACGACTTAAGAGTTGGTTCTGCAATCAGAGAGTTTATAATATTTCGAGACAGTAATTATACAGAATATTCTAATTTAAATGAAATAATTGAGATGCTCGGCACCTCTTACTTGTATATGATATTATATTTATACTATTGTACTTTATGTACGAAATAAAGCATATTATTATTGTTAGTGTTATTGTTATTGTTATTGTTGTTATTATTATTATCATTATCATTATTATTATTATTATTATTACAGGTCCCGGTGAACCACCTCAAACTAAACCGCCTATCTACCAGCCAGTTAAACCAACACAAACAACAATAGGACAGACCTCTTTGGAACCAACTAGCCAACCAAACATAACATTTGAACAGACTACAAAATCATCACCATGTGTAACATCAGTACGGCAGGAAGTGATTTCTAGTGAGATTAAACTGACGTTTGGTGTTGGTATTGGAATCGGAATTGGCGTTGGTTTGATTCTTTGTATCATAGCAGTAATCGGAACTGTTATTTATTTCAAGAGATTTTCAGTTAAACGTGAGTAAACAATTAAATATAAACTAGATATTTTACTATTTTAGTCTGTATCTGATTACAAGTTGTTTAAAAGTAGGTTGATAAAATTAAAATATAGTTTATTTCATATCTCATATATTTACAGGCCAGGATTCACCAGATAAAACTCATAACATGATTACGACATATGAATCAGGTATACTATTTTTCATATTATATATCATATTTTACTACCTTTTCAACTAAATACTTCTCTTTTACTATACTACTAAATGCATAATCTGATCGTTTTTATAATCATCATTTATCACAAATTTATTACATTTATCAAAATATGCCGTCTGAATATATTGTACTTGTAATTGTAATGAAGTCAACTATACCAACTATACAGCCGAAAAACATCTTCATAAAAGATATAAGGATGATAAAAGGTGAAATAAAATATTTTTTTAACAGAGCTCACATACATTATGTATTAGTATCAGTGTTTATATATTTACAGAAAATTGGTATGAGAATATGGATGAGAGGATCTCACATATCTATACAGGTAATTATTCAGTTTAAATCATAACCTTGCTATCAAATATATTGTAGCATGTGTCTCTATCGCCAGACAGGAATTATTCCACAACATTCAATGCTAATTGGTGACTGGATTTGTCAACTGGATATCTTGATCCGAGAGTTCAAATATCTTATATTTTGTCAACTTAATCTCGTTCAGAGAGTTTATATATGATTAATATTTCTCTTACAGGTTACTGAATTAATCTGTTTTTGTTTTACCTTTAAGGACTTCGCTGTGATATAAAGAATTATAACGAGTCATAGTGGGGAATATAGTGAAGACTAGATGAAAATGCCGGTTCAAACCAACCCGCCCAAACCAAAGCATACATCGTCTCCACCTCAACAGAAGAGCTTACTCCATTTGCAGCCCAGAACACCTCACAATTGAAATCAAATACCTCATAACAGTCCTCCCCACCAACAACCAATACCCCACCCATCTCAATGATTAGAACATCAGCGGAACCATCCACCATACCAACAACACTGGCCCACAAACTCAATAATTTTTACATCCCCAACCCAATCCAGATAATAAAATATTACTATTGTTATTCTAGGTTATATAGAGATATTTCTAACTATTTAGATATTATTATTATGCTATGTTATATAGAGATATTTCTAACTATTTAGATATTATTATTATTATTATGCTATGTTATATAGAGATATTTCTAACTATTTAGATATTATTATTATTATGCTATGTTATGTTATATAGAGATATTTCTAACTATTTAGATATTACTATTATGCTATGTTATATAGAGATATTTCTAACTATTTAGATATTATTATTATGCTATGTTATGTATAGGTTAATGTTCAATAAGTCTAATAATTACCGGGGACGAGGACTGAAGGTCCGAGTTATACGGTCATTATTAGACGCATTGACAAACTTGAGATCCATTAACCAACTGAAAATACAGATTAACAAAAAAAATAGCTCACTATAAACTCACTAGAGTTTTATTTACAAACAAACCTGAAATCAAAACGTTTAAGCCCTTTAGTACAAGAATCATCAATATTCAGACTATGTGGTAATAACAATGAACCAACCAATATGGCAGCACCTGGTGTTTCGAAAAAAGTTTCATTGTTTGATTCTTTAATACTTATATAAATCAAAAGTAAAGATGTTCTAATTAATGGGAAAACTTTGTCAGTTTGTCTAATAATTCTCGAATTAACTCATAATCGGCCTAATTACGTAGGAAATACCTAGCTAACATCTATCAGAACTATCATAAAACACAGATGGACCTTCCTGTGTCCACATAACGTTACATAAATTATGAATGCACGAAATAACAATGAAAAAAGCCTAATTTATCAATTGGTAAGCTTATTTGACAAGATTTGAAATACAACTTTAATCGATGCTCACAGATTTCGCCGAAATGAATAATAAATTATCTTTTTCATTTGAAAGTAAGGATTTGAAGATAAACTTTAAGTTTTAATTGGACGTAACATTGGACACTATACATTTTGAAACCTGGATTAGTTCTCTGAATAAAGTATGAGTGAATTTAATGTGAGTAGTTGTCAGACTAATCCCCATTCATTATGGGCAAGTGTCTGATATTTAGAATCCAATATTGACTTTAATATTGGACTCTTGGCCACTTGCCAGTACCAATATGTTGGATATTGATACGCAAAAAACAAAGGGTGACATCACATCTGTATTATAGAGATATTTCTAACTATTTAGATATTATTATTATTATTATTATGCTATGATATATAGAGATATTTCTAACTATTTAGATATTATTATTACTATTCTATGTTATATAGAGATATTTCTAACTATTTAGATATTATTATTATTATTATGCTATGATATATAGAGATATTACTAACTATTTAGATATTATCATTATTATGCTATGTTATATAGAGATATTTCTAACTATTTAGATATTATTATTATTATGCTATGTCATATAGAGATATTTTTAACTATTTAGATATTATTATTATTATGCTATGTTATATAGAGATATTTCTAACTATTTAGATATTATCATTATTATGCTATGTTATATAGAGATATTTCTAACTATTTAGATATTATTATTATGCTATGTTATATAGAGATATTTTTAACTATTAAGATATTATTATTATTATTATTATTATTATGCTATGATATATAGAGATATTACTAACAATTTAGATATTATCATTATTATGCTATGTTATATAGAGATATTTCTAACTATTTCGATATTATGCTATGTTTTATAGAGATATTTCTAACTATTTAGATATTATTATTATTATGCTATGTTATATAGAGATATTTCTAACTATTTAGATATTATCATTATTATGCTATGTTATATAGAGATATTTCTAACTATTTAGATATTATTATTATGCTATGTTATATAGAGATATTTTTAACTATTAAGATATTATTATTATTATTATTATTATTATTATGCTATGATATATAGAGATATTACTAACAATTTAGATATTATCATTATTATGCTATGTTATATAGAGATATTTCTAACTATTTCGATATTATGCTATGTTTTATAGAGATATTTCTAACTATTTAGATATTATTAAATGGGTTACCAATGGACTCACCACTGTTCCCCTTAAATCAGAAATATACATGGCGCATTTCGAGGAACAATCCCTAACAAGCTCTCCAATTAAACTTCTCAGCTGGCTACGTAAAGATGTATGTGCTATTCTCCCTACAGATTTTGACCCTTCCGCCTTATAAGATTCCTTCCTTCCCAGAATCCAATTCACTGTCGAAAAAGAACTTAACAAACGAACCAACTACCCTTTTTAGAAAGAAAATAGTAAGAAAATTGACCAAGTAATTATCCACTTCAGTATATAGAAAGCCGACCCACACAGATCAGTACATCAACGTTAAATTTAACCATATAAAATGAAAATACGACTTAGGCCCTAATAACTAGAGCCAAATCTATTTGCAGTGACTAGGGATCCTACCAAGCTGAAAAAAAACCACATGACCAATGTATTAAGCAGATATATCCATTACCCTCGCAACCTAGTAGATACCATCAACCCAGATCTACCAACCATCAACCTGACTAATCCATTTGTAGTAGCCGCCAGCTAACAAATCAGTAGAAGATGTCAGCCACACGAAAATACCATGAAAGTATCCTAATCAGAAAACTACAACCTACCCTCAATAAAGACCAAGGATAAAATTTATCCAGGAAATGAAACACTATACTCCTTTGATATTCAGTTTGTTGCGGTAAGTGTCTATCTTCTGTTTGATAATGGTGAACTCACCATGGGACCAGTGGTTTGACTGGTTGTGGTAAGATCTTTGCAAATGGTGGGATTAGGAGTTGGCCAGCTTGCCTAATGGTGATAGTAGCAGGGACAGAAATTGGGCAGTGGTATAAAAGACATTCCCTCAGGAGCATACTAGGATGCGGATCTTGATAGGTTCTTTGTGGATCTTAATTGTAGCACGAGCATATAGGGCTGTTAAGATTGGGTTAAGTTTATTGAAGACTTCTTTTTTTTTAAATTCCCGTATTAACCATGGATTTCAGGAAAGGTTTTGTGGTTCTTCTCAATGGCAGTGGTTGGGTCCTTGGGTAGCTTCTCGTAGGTTTCGGGTTAGGGTTAGGGTAGGTAGGGTTAGGGTTAGGGTTAGGTAGGGTTAGGGTAGGGTAGGGTAGGGTTAGGTAGGGTTAGGTAGGGTTAGGGTAGGGTTAGGTAGGGTAGGGTTAGGGTTAGGGTTAGGTAGGGTTAGGTAGGGTAGGGTTAGGGTTTAGGGTTAGGTAGGGTTAGGTAGGGTTAGGTAGGGTTAGGGTTAGGGTTAGGTAGGGTTAGGGTTAGGTAGGTAGGGTTAGGGTTAGGGTTAGGTTAGGGTTAGGTAGGGTTAGTAGGTAGGTTAGGGTAGGTAGGGTTAGGGTTAGAGGGTTGGGTTAGGGTTAGGTAGGGTGGTAGGGTTAGGTATTAGGTTGGGTAGTTTATTAGGGATAGGAGTTTAAGAGGAGGCCTTGGGTTAGAATTAGGGAGGTTAGTAGGTTAGGATAGGGTTTGTTAGGTAGGGAGTTGAATTTGGATATTAGATTAGGGTTAGTAGGGCTATCATTGTGGAATTAAGGGTTGTTAGTTAGTAGGGTAAATTAGATCTTTACACGCATTGACATAAAGTGAATTATTCATAAACGTAAGAGTCGGAGTTGAAATATAGAAGATTCAGAATACAGTGCTTCATGTGTTAAAATTTAATTTAGCTTTTTAGAAATAGGACTTTACAGAGGAGCTGGGATTGGGCTTAAAAAATTGAAAATTAGAAAATAATATCAGAACACCGTTAATGAGTAAGAAGTTGAAATTGGATATGAAATTAGAATGAAATGGTAATGTGTGAATTTTGAAGTTTACATATAAGAAATGAGACTTTCAAGGAGCTTAATGAAAAGCAATGAAATGGATTGACCAAGATGAAGATGCAGATGAAATCAGAGAAGATCAGAAAGATAAAGAAAAGAAAATAAAGATGAATAAGAAAAATTCAAGATAGATGACTTTACAAAGATAAAAATGAAGAAAAAGACAATAAAAAGAAAAGAAAAAGAAAAAAAAAGATGAAATAAGTGAATAAACATAGAGAAAGAGAAATTTTTGAAAAGATTTGAAATTGGCATATATAAGAATATTTCAAGCCATAAAATAATTTAAGAAAAATAGATCTGATTTTGCAAGAATTTGATGAGTAAGAAAATAGCTGCATTTAAGAAA
>JAUJPP010000006.1:2789363-2829402 GCA_030562195.1 Nipponacmea schrenckii
TGAAATATCGCAAAATGTAGCCCTTTGATGATCAGACCTAAATATTTGATTTAATCGACGTGATACGTAATATTTATTATTTTGAAGGCTATATTTGCGTAAGTCAAAAGGTCGAATTGTCATGATGGTAGTTATAAATGTACGCCTTAACATCTATACTAAATGGTGAAATATACACTAGACCTGTCACACGAAATATATCATCTATAAGGAGGGTAGTATAACGAGGAAAGCGGGAGTGACGAAGATACTAAATAGAGGATGAATTCCGGTTCATGGGAGATAAGCCATTTTTACAATTACTAAGACTACATTCAGTGTTTTACATCCCAGTGACTACAAGGACTAAATGCAACTTCCTTATTATCAACACGAAGGCATTCTTATAATCTTTATTGTTTTAAAAATTGAATAGTTTCTTTTTGAAGTATGAAAATCTAATACCCGTTTTTTAGAGCATGTTTTATTTTTTTTTTTTTTTTTTTGCTGGTTGAATGGTAGGCCAGGTCTTTCATGCACAACCGTTTAAACTAAGGTCAGAAGATTTTGTAATGCCGCTCTCGACTGTTAATAACGTAGATGTTGTAACTGTGAGACAAATGATATTAATGACAATTAAATTGTAAATATTCTGATCTTCATGTTCTCGGAATCGAATCTTCCGGATCTTATGGGCCAATGGAAAAAGCTGATGAACAATGCCTTATTTTGATCAAGTATAACAATGTCAATTGATTTTTATCTTTTAATACTAGTATAGAAAATAAGCGATAGAAATAGAAATATTATGGCATAATGAATTTACATGAATTGTGTATAATTATTTTATTTTATCAGGCCAACACTGAGATAATTTTAAAATGATAACATGTTTTAACATACAGATTACAAACCAAAACCATGCGATAATAAAATAATAAACACGTATGATAATAAAAAAAATTAAGAATCTATTGTGGTATAACACACTTCTTAAGTACAAAGATTAAATTGTTTCAGGTCAAGTCTCATACAATCATTAGAAATGAAATGAAATGAATGGAGTTTTACGTCCTACTCTTCCCAATTATTAGAAACTATGTATATTTTATTCATGGAAATAATACACACGGAGGTCTTTCACAACCATTTTGAAAATCTACCTCGACTTGATTTTTAAATAGGCTATAACATTTCAGGCTTTCAAAATAATGTCATATAACCTGAAAATTCGACTTTTAAATTGGTTGTGATCTACATTTGTGTGAGTTACTTCCATATAAGAACAAGGCGTTGTTTCGTATTGTCACGCGTTGTTTCGTATTGTCACTCGTTGTTTCGTATTGTCACTCGTTGTTTCGTATTGTCACGCGTTGTTTCATAGTGTCACGATATGTGCTTCGTATGATAGTCTAAAAGATTATTAAGAGCATAATTCTTAGTAATGTTTATACAAAGTTATATAGTTAAATGTTTCAATCTAATCAATAAATCAATAAATGTATATTATTAATTTATCATTATAATTTTCTTACATGTACAAGTGCATCTTACAATGAAATATACATTTTAGAATACATACGGATACAAAGACAATAAAGTAAATATTTTTGGTATTAAATATAGATAGATATAGCTCAAAATGATGGAATGTTTCCGAACGAAAGCTGTAGTTCATCGCTAAAGATACAAATACAAGATACAAATACATGTAGACATACTAGAATGTAGCTAAAATCATCACTAGACGATTCAAGATAATACAAATACATGTAGAAATACTAGAATGTAGCTAAAATCATCACTAGACGATTCAAGATAATACAAATACATGTAGAAATACTAGAATGTAGCTAAAATCATCACTAGACGATTCAAGATAATACAAACACATGTAGAAATACTAGAATGTAGCTAAAATCATCACTAGACGATTCAAGATAATACAAATACATGTAGAAATACTAGAATGTAGCTAAAATCATCACTAGACAATTCAAGATAATACAAACACATGTAGAAATACTAGAATGTAGCTAAAATCATCACTAGACGATTCAAGATAATACAAATACATGTAGAAATACTAGAATGTAGCTAAAATCATCACTAGACAATTCAAGATAATACAAACACATGTAGAAATACTAGAATGTAGCTAAAATCATCACTAGACAATTCAAGATAATACAAATACATGTAGAAATACTAGAATGTAGCTAAAATCATCACTAGACGATTCAAGATAATACAAATACATGTAGAAATACTAGAATGTAGCTAAAATCATCACTAGACGATTCAAGATAATACAAATACATGTAGAAATACTAGAATGTAGCTAAAATCATCAGTAGACGATTCAAGATAATACAAATACATGTAGAAATACTAGAATGTAGCTAAAATCATCACTAGACAATTCAAGATAATACAAACACATGTAGAAATACTAGAATGTAGCTAAAATCATCACTAGACGATTCAAGATAATACAAATACATGTAGAAATACTAGAATGTAGCTAAAATCATCACTAGACGATTCAAGATAATACAAATACATGTAGAAATACTAGAATGTAGCTAAAATCATCACTAGACGATTCAAGATAATACAAATACATGTAGAAATACTAGAATGTAGCTAAAATCATCACTAGACGATTCAAGATAATACAAATAAATGTAGAAATACTAGAATGTAGCTAAAATCATCAGTAGACGATTCAAGATAATACAAATACATGTAGAAATACTAGAATGTAGCTAAAATCATCACTAGACGATTCAAGATAATACAAATACATGTAGAAATACTAGAATGTAGCTAAAATCATCACTAGACAATTCAAGATAATACAAATACATGTAGAAATACTAGAATGTAGCTAAAATCATCACTAAACGATTCAAGATAATACAAATACACAAACACGTTGATTAAAAGTCCAGAATTATTAAATTATGTTACTATTAAAAATGACATTAAACACATTTCATTACATACAACATTTTTAACCACTAGAAACGGTTCGTACCATTCTGTAGAGCTGGTGAATTTTGAATTTGACCTTAAGAACTTCTCACTATTAAGTCAGTCTAACATACCCCACACCCCTTAGTAAGTCTTGGGAGGCTAGTGCCCGCTATGTACCCCCTAGTCTACAGGGTGTAAATAATCTACGATTAAAATGTTAAAAGATATTCAGGGTAAGCCTGGGTATCATGGAATATAACATACATTGATGGATTATTAACACTATCAACTAACGACTCGTAAACACCGGATGATCCCCGTTTATATGGTGGAACTCTATATGAACTGTTTCCTTGTGTATATTCACCCACCAACACTCTACACTGGTACATCTGTCTTTGTCCTGGTACTCCTTTAGCATATCGAGCAGAATAGGAGGACGTTACAGCAAAATAGACTCCTTGTCCATATACAGTGGCTGCGAAAAAACAATCGAAATAAACTTAACATCAAGAAAGTATATTATATCAACATTATCCCTTCATTATCAATATACAATATGGGAATTTTGCCGAGACTGAGTTTTTCTCTTTTCAGTTATCTAGGTTTACGCTTCATCTGAAAGGGGGTTACTTTTTCATTTTCATTGTCAATTTATTATGAACTGTAGAAGAAAACTAGATGAACGTGTTAAAGGCTTTCCCTTTACAAGATTAAAATTATTAATTGAAGTTCCGTTCCTTAAAAGACACCACAATTAATTTAACCGAAACTGTAATATTTCACGATTTAAGAATTTCGGTGGAACGGCGCCTAAATTATCACATAGATCAACTACAAAAGAGCCAATTTCCTACTTTTTAGACATGTTGCAATATGCAAATACGTTCCAATGTATATTCATAAACAACTTGAACACTACAGAAGGTCAACACATGTACAAAATGTTGATGCACCTGACTAAACCCAGCTAAAGCTTGTGGAAAAATCGAAAAAAAAGGAATTGACATTCGAAAACAAACTAGGCCTTTGCTGAGGGTAACATCAAACGTAACTCACCGTTTTTACCACAATAACTTCTATTAAAACCATAATTATTGATATTATGTACAGCCAGTTGATCGGTACCATGCCATAATAATGGTTGTTCAACAGAAACCATCTTATGTTTTAATTCTAGTTCCATATGCTTTTTTTTGGCCATATATTGTTGATATAATGAACGGTTTTCTATTCTTTCAATCTGTAAATAACACAAACTGTATGTAGTAATTATCTCAAAGTCTTAAAAAGATTGTAATCCTTATAACTCCTTGCGAGACCCTCCAATGTCTGTGCTTCTTGGAATTCGAGAAAGAAAATAACGCACCAGATGAGTACCTAGCTATCAAAAATGAAATAATTTTATCTTTACAAATACCTTAACTATTGGTATGTTATATCGCCCGAGGGTTGCTTGAAAATTGTTTACCACTTGACTACATTCAGAACTTGCTGGATGTAATTGTACTATGTTCAAATTAGTTTCCATGGGTATTGTCCAATTTCTAGGTAATCCTGTTGCTGTTGTAGCTTCTAGAACAAATTATCATAACAATGAATAAAACAGTTGAAGAATATCCTGATATTCGTAATTTATTTATCTTTCAAAATTTGAAAACTATACACAACTTTGACACTAATATAAACATGTCCAAACAGATCTTCATCGGTAACTTGGTACATAATTGTCAACAATGATTGTCAACACTAATTTGGTCTATATTTGTAAACAGTGATTGTCAACACTAATTTGATCTATAATTGTAAACAATGATTGTCAACACTAATTTGGTCTATGATTGTAAACAATGATTGTCAACACTAATTTGGTCTATGATTGTAAACAGTGATTGTCAACACTAATTTGGTCTATAATTGTAAACAATGATTGTCAACACTAATTTGGTCTATGATTGTTAACAGAAATTGTCAATAGTGATTGTCAACAGTAATTTAGTCTGTAATTGTAAACAGTGATTGTCAACACTAATTTGGTCTATATTTGTAAACAGTGATTGTCAAAAGTAATTTGGTCTATAATTGTTAACAATGATTGACAACAGTAATTTGGTCTATAATTGTAAACAATGATTGTCAACAGTAATTTAGTCTATAATTATCAACAGTGATTGTCAACATTGATTTAGACTATGATTGTAAACAATGATTGTCAACACTAATTTGATCTATAATTGTAAACAATGATTGTCAACACTATTTGGGTCTATGATTGTTAACAGAGATTGTCAAAAGTGATTGCAACAGTATTTTAGTCTATATTTGTCAAAAGTGATTTCCAACAGTAATTTAATCAATAATTGTCAACAGTGATTGTCAACAATAATTTGGTCTAAAATTGTCAACAGTGATTGTCAACAGTAATTTAGTCTATAATTGTCAACAATGATTGTCAACAGTAATTTTGTTTATAATTGTCAACAGTGATTGTCAACAGTAATTTAGTCTATAATTGTCAACAGTGATTTTCGAAAGTGATTGTCAACAGTGATTGTCAACAGTAATTTGGTCTGTAATTGTCAACAAAGATTGTCAACACTAATTTGGTTTATAATTGTCAACAGTGATTGTCAAAAGGGATTGTCAACAATAATTTAGTCTACAATTGTCGACATTGGTTGTCAACAGTAATTTGGTCTATAATTGTCAACAGTGATTGTCAACAGTAATTTAGTCTATAATTGTCAACAGTGATTGTCAAAAGTAATTTGGTCTATACTTGTCAGCAGTGATTGTCAACAGTGATTGTCAACAATTATTTGGTCTTAAATTGTCAACAATGATTGTCAACACTAATTTGGTCTATAATTGTCAACAATGATTGTCAACAGTAATTTGGTCTATAATGTCAACAGTGATTGTCAACAGTAATTTGGTCTATGAATGTCAACAGTAATTTGGTCTATAATTGTAAACCATGAATGTCAACAGTTATTTTGTCTATAATTGTAAACAATGATTGTCAACAGTAATTTGGTCTATAATTGTCAACAGTGATTGTCAAAGGTAATTTGGTCTATAATTGTTAACAATGATTGACAACAGTAATTTGGTCTATAATTGTAAACAATGATTGTCAACCGTAATTTAGTCTATAATTATCAACAGTGATTGTCAACACTAATTTAGACTATAATTGTCAACAGTTATTGTCAACAGTAATTTGGTCTATAATTGTAAAAAATGATTGTCAACAGTAATTTAGTATATAATTATCAACAGTAATTTGGTCTATAATTGTCAACAGTGATTGTCAACAGTAATTTGGTCTATGAATGTCAACAGTAATTTGGTCTATAATTGTCAACAGTGATTGTCAACAGTAATTTGGTCTATGAATGTCAACAGTAATTTGGTCTATAATTGTAAACCATGAATGTCAACAGTTATTTTGTCTATAATTGTAAACAATGATTGTCAACAGTAATTTGGTCTATAATTGTCAACAGTGATTGTCAAAAGTAATTTGGTCTATATTGTTAACAATGATTGACAACAGTAATGTGGTCTCTAATTGTAAACAATGATTGTCAACAGTTATTTGTCTATAATTGTAAACAATGAATGTCAACAGTAATTTGGTCTATAATTGTCAACAGTGATTGTCAAAAGTAATTTAGTCTATAATTATCAACAGTGATTGTCAACACTTATTTAGACTATAATTGTAAACAGTTATTGTCAACAGTAATTTAGTCTATAATTGTAAACAGTTATTGTCAACAGTAATTTAGTCTATAATTGTAAACAGTTATTGTCAACAGTAATTTAGTCTACAAATAATTGTCAACAGTGATCTTTTTCTATGAATGTAAAATTAATTTACCTTTTATTTTATCTTGACGTAACAAAGGACTCGTATTACCATCTTCATCTTTTACTTCCATGTTAACAAAATCAAAAGTTAACATTTTATCTGCATACTTCAGTTTGAAGTTGGATTCTTTTCTGACAAATGCCTCTTCAATCTTTGTGTTGGCATCTTTCGAATAACTTTTCCTTTGTTCATTTTCTAACCAACTCCATTGAATAACATCTTTTAATACATCTGAATATTTTGCCTGAAGGTTTTCGGTTAATGCATTGCGTAGTATTACATTGATGGCATTATTAGCTTTATTAACTTCTGCCATTAGACCCCGAATAACAATACTGGATGATCTTTCATCTATATTCACATTCACGGAATACAATTCTTCATATGACAATATTATTGCCTTCTGAATAAATAAACATAATCCAGCAATTACCAAATTGATTAAATAAAAATAAAACAAATCATAATGGTGCTGATACTCATGCTGAATATTGTTTTTAATTATTATTGCGTGGCAAATAAAATTTGACACGCTTTATTTTCGTTATAATTATTTTTTTTTTTTTTTTTTGAGTGGCAAATTAGAAATTAGAAATTTGCCACTCTTTGTTTTCATTAGACTTTTTTTTTTGTTTCGGGAAGCCCAACGCGAAAATGGTATAGAAATTTGGTTTGAAAAATACGATAAGATACGTACTGGAATAGAAAATGAATAAATAAAACTAAAAGTTTTACGCATCAGTAATTGCATAATAATAATATGCATAATTGCAGAACTTTGTTGCTTATTATCCGATCGCTTTGAAAATTACAGAATATAGAGAAGTCGCCTATAGAAATAAAACCGCATCATAAAAAAATTCTACCACTTCCGGTTCTTGCGTGAGAACTTCCGGTTTTTTAGAACCGCGTTAGGTCACCCAGCTTCTGGTGTATGTATGAAATCAGTACAAAAGCTATACATATATACTATCAGGCAGAATTAGAACCCTTTTAGAATAAAAAAATCCAAACCGGAAGTGAACGGTAACATTCAGCAAAATTTTAATAAGTCCGCTAATTTTTATCCGATTTGTCCGATTTTGGTGTTTTTCGAAACCTTGCTACTTTATCTAAAACTTGGGAATAGAATTTTGATTTTCAAATTTAAAACATATTTTGAAAACAGAAATTGCAATTGCTAAATATTAAATGGTTTATACAACAATGAACAAGTTGATATCTGATTATGTAGTTTTTATTTTAACCTAACAACATCTATCCATATTTGATATAGTAGATAAATTTTAACCTCTTGTTCTATTCACAAAAATAAACATTATTGACAATTCTGACCTTAAATATTTTTATGATGGAACCTTAAAAACTTTCTCATTAATATGCAATTAACTTTAAACTGTGGTGTAACAATATTACATAATAAAACTTCGCGTATATAGAGGTTGTTTGCCACTCTCGGAAATGTTCACAGTTCTAGTTTTTTTTTTTTTTTTTTTTTTTCGGGAAGCTCCCTAGCTCAACTCGAAAATGGTATTGAAATTTGGTTTGAAAAATGCGATAAGATACGTACTGGTATCGAAAATGAATATGTATAACTAAAATTTTTATGCATCGTAAGTGAGAAATTGCATAATAATAATTGAATAATTGCATAACTTTGTTGCTAATTATCCGATCGCTTTAAAACATACAGAATACAGAGAAGTCGCCTATAGAAATAAAAAGACATCATAGAAAATTTTCTACCACTTCCGGTTTTTGCGTGAGAACTTCCGGTTTTTCAGAACCACGTTGGGTGACCCAGCTTCCGGTGTATGTAAGAAATCGATACAAAAGCTATACATATATACTATCAGGCATAATTAGAGCCCAATTAGAGGAAAAAATTTTAACCGGAAGTGAAACCTTATGTGTTATCACAGAACGGTGACATTTAGCAAAATATTAATAAGTCAACTAATTTTTATCCGATTTGTACGATTTTGGTGTTTTTTGAAACCTTGTAACTTTATCTAAATTTGTTGGGAACAGAATTTTCATTTTCAAGTTTTTTTTTTTTTAAGCCCGATTGATTTTTTAAAAAAATTAAAAGGCTATATCAAATGACCTTGACCTTAAATGACCCTGAATTTTTACAAGTAGAATGTTATTGACATTAGCTATCCACATGTAGGATGAATATTTATAACTAAAATTTTTATGCATCGGAAGTGAGAAATTTCATAATAATAATTGAATAATTGCACAACTTTGTTGCTAATTATCCGATCGCTTTGAAAATTACAGAATATAGAGAAGTCGCCTTTGGCAATAATTTTTTTTTTAAAAAGGCTATAGGCGAAATGGGAGTGGCGCTCTATGAAAGGATAGAAGTACCAACTGGTTCAAAGACCATAACGAAATGGGAGGGGCTTTATGAATAGTGAGTATCAACCAAAGGCCATAGGAAAAGGTATGCCTGGATATATGCTTATTCTTTTCATACCTTCTGTCAAACCCTAAAGGCCAATTTTCTTATTATCTCAGAACATTTAGACTCAAGACACAAATATGTTCACAATATTTGTTGCAAATTTAAATCAATCTCAACGCTTCCTTCCAGCTTAAAACAGATGCTCCCTACGAGTTTATATAAAAACTCTGTTATATATTGTTTGCAGATAGCGTTCTATTTATAACAGGAAAATGTAACTAAAATTCACTGCTCTAAATGGGCGTATGTTTGAATTTGTAAGTGAAGATTTAGCAAAAAGATTTAATAAATTTTTATTTTTTTTTAAAGAGTTCAAATATTACATAATCAAATTAATCTGTTTCTGGCAGACAAGTCATAAACAATTATAACTCAAATCAAACTTTAACCCTCTTTTCACATCTCCTGTCAATCAATTTAAATCCTTTTATTATTCTATTTTCACGGGGAATTTAAAAACAAATAGTGAGTTTCAAATGGTGGTGGTTTTAGTTGTGAATCTTTATAATACGGTAAGAATAACTAGATAATAATTTTCTGGATCTTTAGTTTCGGAGAATCTCGCGTAAAGAATAATAGCCGATGAGGTTCTAGAACGTTTAATTATGTAGCCAAGATCATTTTGTAGTTCGAAGGCGGGATTTGTGTCTGAATCAACATTTGGATTTTCTGATTTAGATAAGAGCCGATATTCAGAATAAAAGGTGGCTATACACATGCTATGAAATTGTATTGATGTAGGTCTAGATTTATATCAATCAACAATGCCTATCATAAACATATTTTGATCATTTAAAGTTCCGTTTTTTAAATTTGCATTCCATGCTCTAAGCAAATGAGGATTATATTGGTTTATCCAGACCTCATCAGGCGATCGTTTTAGGACTATATATATATGTTGTCAGTTTTTCACCAGCCTGTTCATACATCATTTGGGTAATATTTAAATGATCATATAAATCTGACAATGATTGATAGTGTTTATCTGGAGCAGACAGTTCTTTCCAAATAGAATCAAAAATTGTTTTAGCATACTCATTAGACATATTGTTCTTAGTGTCTGAATCGGCATTATTGTCAGATAGATTTGTATTGTTGTTTTTTGATCCAATAGTATCGTCTAACGATGGCAAGACCAGTAAAAGGTTATGTCATGAAAATGTCATAGACCTGTGGAATGGTAATTTTAAACTTGTTGAATTGACTGAAATTATGAGACAAAAATGATTTAGCTTTTGCGCAAGCTTTGAATAGAATAAGACAAAGAAAAAAAGTGAACCAATGCTTGCTTCATTCATTAAAATGTTATAAAGTAGAGTAACCGGAAAAGAGGATGATTGTCTACATATCTTTTCTACAAATCAACAGGTTGATGATTATAATTATAAAATGATTAACGAAAAATGTCCTAATGCTGTTTCTATTAATGCTCTTGATTATTCAAAAGATGCTAGAACTGGTCAAATGAAGCTTAAAAACACATGTGTTAAAGTCACTGATACACCATTAGTGTCTACCTTAAAAATAGGTTTAGGGTCCAAAGTTATGTTAGTAATTAATCTAAACGTGTCGGCTGGTTTAATAAATGGAAGTTTCCGTACTGTAACATTTATTCAAACGAATCAAAATAATCAAACTATCAAAATATTTGTAAAATTTGAAAATGATAAGGTTGGAAAAAACACAGACAGTGTTCCACTTCCACCAAATGTACCACTAGAAAGTATTGCTATAGAGAGATATGAAAACCCCATGTAAATTATAAAGGTGATGTTAGACGTTAGTTTCCATTACGTCTTGCTTATACAGTTACTATTCACAAGTACAGGTTTTGAGTTTAGATAGAGGCGTAATATCACTTCATAAGTTATTCCAAGCTGTTCAAGCCTATGTTTCGTTTACATCAGTAAAGAAATTCCGTCACGTAATGTTCAAATTTCACACATACCTGTTTATTATAGCTACCATGAAGCTATAAAAATAACCATAAGATAACGTTATATGGATACAAAATTGAGTCTACCCTTTCATGAGCATTTCAATTAGTTTGGCTGTTTACTAAAAGTGGTCGAGTGAACACCTTGCTTTAGAGGGTTTGAAGTTCCAAAAGGTTTCAAAGCCATGATCCAAAGTATCGTGGCCACGCTCAGTGCTGTTCACAGCTCTAGTTTTAAATTGTTTTGACAACCAAAAAGGGCATCAAAACAAAAACAATAAAACAAAAAGAAAGGACCTGAAAAGAAAATTAGACTTGAAGACGATTGAGCTTGTCTGTGACTTCTTATTGCTTGATAGACTAAAATCTATCTGAAATGGAGCAGTTGACCAAGGTGGAAGTGTGGTCAATATGAATTCCGCAATACTGTCGTGACTGATACCAGCCGCTGACATAAGAGGTTGAATGCGGACTCCAAAAGAAGAAATTGCACGAGGCTTAAGGACGGGGCGATGAGCCGGATGGTATGGTAAAGATGCTATTTTTATAGCATACTGAAGTGAAAGTCTGTCATGTCTGTCGTACAATAAGGGTTCGTTAGCCTCGACGTATAGACTTTCAACTGGACTTGTGCGAAAAGCTCCTAGACTGATTCTAAGTCCTTGGTGGTGTATGGTATCAAGCTTTTTGAGATAGGATGGACGAGCTGAACCATACACCTGGCACCCATAATCGAGCTTAGATCGAACCAAAGCTCGATACAATCGGAGGAGGACCTTACGGTCAGCTCCCCAATCAGTGTTGGATAAGACTCTCAGTATGTTGAGGGCTTTCAAACATTTGTTCTTGAGGATTTTAATGTGTGGACGAAAAGAAAGCTTACTGTCCAATGTAAGACCAAGGAATTTAAATTCCCACCATTTACAGAAATGCATGCAGACGGTCTTGGATTTCGAAAATAGAAATCCATTGTCGGTTTCCCATTGCTGTAGATTGTTTAAGCAAAGCTGCAACTGACGCTCGATCGTCTGCATGTTAATAGAACTGTAACACATCTGAAAGTCATCAGGCACGACGTGATGGAATTTATTTTGATGGAAAAAAGGGTATCGGATAATATGTTACCCTGTGGAACCCCATTGTCCCGAAGAAAAGGATCTGAAAAAAGCTGAGTCGTATCTTAAACGTCCTATCATGTAGGAAATTGGAGATAAATAATTAAATAATGGCAATCTTCCTCTCAGACCGAAGTCAAAGAGATCGCGAAGAATGCCATATCTCCAAGTAGTGTCATATGCCTTCTCCAAATAAAAAAATATGGCTACTAAATGGTGACTTTGGATGAAGGCGTCCCTGACGAACGATTCAAATCTAACGAGATGATCAAGAGTGCTCCTTTGGGACCGAAATCCACATTGGAGGTAAGTAAGAAGATTGTTTGACTCGAGGTGCCAAACGTGGTTCCATGGTTTTACAAATGCAGTTGGTCAATGCAATAGGGCGATAATTAGTAGGATTCGTAGGATCCTTACCAGGTTTAGGGGTGGGAATAATTGTAGCAATCCTCCACGAACGAGGAAAGACACCTTCATCCCAAATCAGGTTAAATATAAGTAAAAGTTTTTTTTAATGTTGGGTAAGGAAGATGTTTGAGGATCTGATAATGTAAGATGGAGGTAAATAATTCAATCGGGTCTTCTGCTTCATCTAGATCATGTTGAGGAAAAAAGAAATGCAAAGCGCCTCAAAGAGGGGCCAATTAGCTTTAGAGAGTTTCCATCTTTGTGGCCTGTCTAGGACCATTAGGACCATTATTCCGTAGAATTACAGGATAATGATCACTGTGGCAGAGTTCATCTTGGAACAAAGATGGTGAGCTAATTGTCAGATCTAGATGAGAAAACGTTTTTGTTCTTGAGCAGAAATATGTAGGCGATTCGTCATTAAAGATACAAAGATCGTTGTCATAAATGAAGTCAGCTATTAATTTTCCTCTGCTGTTGTCATCAGGACTACCAAAAAGTGTGGTGACTATTGAAATCTCCTAACAAAATGAAAGGAGGAAGCTTGGCAACAAGGTCATCCAATTCTCTGGGGTTTAAAGTTGAATTTGGTGGTAAAAAAATTGAGCAGATGGTAATTGTCAGGTGGAGTGTTACTCGCACGGCAATTACTTGCAGAGGAGAATTGAGTGTGATGGGCAATGTTTCTATTGACAATAATAGAAACACCACCCGAGACCTTTTCATCACCAGTGCCATAAAGGTGGTATGAAACAAAATGTTTGAATGGCAGTAAATGTAAATCCGTTGGCTTGAGGAATGTCTTGAGAAAGACCTCAGCAATTCCATTGAATGATATGGTTTCCTAACGGAAGGCGTTAGGCTAGGAGTCGTATTATTATTATTATTATTATTATTTTTTTTTGATGAAGCTTTGATTCTCTTCCTGTGCCTATTGAATAACTTCCTTATCCTTAGGCTTTACATCTTTGCTGGTAGAGGCAGCAACTGGCATCTCGGTTTGAGCAGCCAAAGAAGTACTAGAAAGAGAAGTCAAAGATGGCTTAACAACTTTTTGACTATTTAGTTCACGGCTGTCGATCCAGGTAACATCTGTTTGACATTCAACTGAACGTACTTTAACAGACATGGTAACAGCAGCAGCAGCATAAGTTTTATTGGCGGGGGTGGACGGGGTTGAATCTTCAACAACCTTTTTAGCCTCTAAGTAAGATACCTTACGCTCTGTTTTAATCTGTTGTATATTAAGGAGTGTCAGAACAATACTTGCTTTCATGACCTTCTTTTCCACACTTGGCGCATTTCTGCTTGGCTTAACAATTGCGGGAACCGTGCCCAAAACGTTGGCAATTAAAGCATCTCAACGGATTTGGAATGTACGGTTGAACCTTGGTGTTGAGATATCCAATCTTAATTGCAGCAGGAACTTCAGGATTGTTAAACAGAAGTATGTAGGTGTTCGTTGGAATAACGAACCATTTCGTCTAACTGATATACGTTCGACCTTGGTAACGCCAATGGTGGCTTATTCTTCCTGCATTTCTTCGGGAGTGCAGCCATCCAAATCAGGATGCCTGGCAACTCCATTCGAGTAATTTAATGTTTAATGAGGTGTTACAATGATGGGCATATTAGCTAATGATGTTGACTTTAAAAGTAATTCCGAATGAATTCGGCGGTAACATTCAATCAAGAGAGAACCATTACGAAGTTTTTTAATTGTTTTAGGTTCACTGGCCAAGCCAGACAAACCTTTGTATATAGCGAAGGGAGATAGTTTAGACAAGGGTTTCTCCTGGTCTGAACTTTCTACAGAAAGCGCGGCAAACTATTATCGTTGGACGACGATTCATTAAACTCGACTTCCGTTAGTCTTCGTTTATAGGTATTATTTTTTTGTGTAGCCATGAATGTAAGGAAAGAGGATTCATCCCCCAAAACCCCCGGCCACCATGGACCACATCATCCGCATTACTGACATTTGAGTCAGTACAGATGTGTTACTAAAGAAAAAAACAAAAGGACAAATATATGTTAATTCTGTTCTGTGACTACTGACTATAGGCTCAACACGACCAAGCCGATTGACCAGCGTGGGCCACACTGGCCGCCCGTCTAAGAATCCCCTGGCCCAAAGCGATGTATTAGGAAGTATGTTACCCTCAACCACCAGGAATCCATTAAAAATTGACACGGGTCGCACCTCACGGCAAACCAGGAGCCCCAATTCAGTCGCCTTTTACGACACGCAATGGGGACGGTGGACCTTTTCTTAACCCCGGTCCACTTGGGAGTGGGGGGGGGGAGGGCATGTTCAGGGCAATAACATAACAAAGGCATGTCTATAAATTAATTAACAATATTTTCGTTATTGGGATAACACTTTCTTGGTATAGCACATATTCTAGTGCTGAAAATTGGCTGAGATTCGAACGGGTTTCGAACCAGCGATCTCAGAGTCAATCATCTCATATACATTAATTAAGTACATGCTAAACTTTACCTGCACATCAGTAAGTGTAACATCATGGAACGGAATTTTTAACTCCTGATCTTCGACTGAACTCTCAATTTGGTACATAGCCTTTGTAATATTTTTGGATAATGCACTGGGTTGTATACCATTTACGGCCCTTATAGCTTCATTTATATCTGCCATTAGACCCCGAATAACAATACTGGATGACCTTTCATCTATTTTCACATTCACGGAATACAATTCTTCATATGACAATATTATTGCCTTCTGAATAAAAAACAATAATAAACTAGAACTGTGAACAGCTCCGAGCGTGGCAACTATGCGTTATCCCATGGATTTCGAACATTTTGAAACTTCTAACCTGCTAGCTTTCAATTCCGGTACTTTTCAGCCTCCAATTGTGGAACAAGCGTAACAATATTGTTAGATCTATAGACAGCTGATGTCAAGGCCATTCTATATGGAAAATTTCAAGGTCATTGAAGGTGAAGGTCACAAGATTTAGAATTTCAAATTTTTAAAAAATTCAAACGGGCATAAATAATAAATGACGGACTAATTAAATTTTAAAGAAAATTTGCCATTCTCGGAAAAATGGCGCATGCGCAACTAGCAATTAGAATTTTTTTCTTCTCGGGGGATACAAATTATTTTGTATAGCTAATATATACTGTTTTTGCTTACATTCTTGAATTACACGGGATGTAGGGTCGCCTGAAATGAGATAAAAAACCGGAAGTCCCCACGCCCAAACCGGAAGTGATCAAAAAATTTTGATGATATATTTTTAATTGTGTTGCGTATTTATCTATATCCTGTAAATTTCAGATCGATCCGAACATTAGAGCCCGAAAGTGTAATATAACCGTCCAAAATTGCAAAATAGTCAGATTTCGGTGGGCTATAAAACCGGAAGTTAATATTTGTCATGCAATATCAGCACATCTATAGACAGCTGAGGTCAAGGACATTCTACATCTCAAATGTCAAGGTCATTGAAGGTCAAGGTCACGAGATATAGAGTTTTAAATTTTTGAAAAATTCGAACGGGCATAAAAAAAATTCAAATTCGAAAATCAAAATTCTGTTCCCAACATTTTTTAGATAAAGTATCAAGGTTTTGATAGACACCAAAATCATAAAAATCGGTCAATAATTGGCGGACTTATTAAATTTTTAAGAAAATTTGCCATTTTTGAAAACTGCGCATGCGCAACATTCAATTTAATTTTTCTTCATCTCAGGGGATTAAAATCATTTTGTATAGCTTAAATATACTGTTTTTGTTTAGATTCTTGAATTACATGGGAAGCAGGGTCGCCCGACATGAGACGAAAAAACCGGAAGTCCCCACGCCCAAACCGGAAGTGATCAAAAAATTTTGATGATGTAGTTTTAATTGCGCTGCCTATCTATCTATATCCTGTAAATTTCAGACCGATCCGACTATTAGGGCCCGAGCTAGCTTGAAATCTTATTTGCATATTATGCAATTAGCCACTTTCGGGTTAGCGAAAATATTATGTTAGATATTCATTTTTGATTCCAGCCCATATAAAAACCATTGGTGAAAACAAAAATAGTCTATCTTTTTCCGTTTGGGCTAGCGAGCTTCCCAAAAAAAAAAAAAAAAAAAAAAAAAAAAAAAAAAAAAAAAAAAAATAATCCGAACGAAAACAAAGCGTGACAAATTTTATTTGCCACGCAAATAATAATCGTACAGAATTACAATTATTAAAGTGAAGTCAATTGAAGCCAAGATTTCACGATGATCAAACAAGTGGTTGCCTAGCAAGTTACTTCCCCTTTCCTCAAAAAATAAAGGTATATCAAGAATGGCTGTTATTGCCATCTGAATAAAAAAAAAGGAATCCAGCTTAATAAAAATTACAATTACCAAAGTAAATGGTGCTGATACTCAAGCTGAATATTGTTCTTAATTATTATTATTTAAAATTGTTATTCTTTCTAGGAGTAATAATTACAGTACTTTCTAGGAGTAATAATTACAGTTCTTTCTAGGAGTAACAATTACAGTACTTTCTAGGAGTAATAATTACAGTACTTTCTAGGAGTAATAATTACAGTACTTTCTAGGAGTAATAATTACAGTTCTTTCTAGGAGTAATAATTACAGTACTTTCTAGGAGTAATAATTACAGTACTTTCTAGGAGTAATAATTACAGTACTTTCTAGGAGTAACAATTACAGTTCTTTCTAAGAGTAACAATTACAGTACTTTCTAGGAGTAATAATTACAGTTTTTTCTAGGAGTAATAATTACAGATCTTTCTAGGAGTAATAAATACAGTTCTTTCTAGGAGTAATAATTACAGTACTTTCTAGGAGTAATAATTACAGTACTTTCTAGGAGTAATAATTACAGTACTTTCTAGGAGTAACAATTACAGTACTTTCTAGGAGTAACAATTACAGTTCTTTCTAGGAGTAATAATTACAGTACTTTCTAGGAGTAATAATTACAGTACTTTCTAGGAGTAACAATTACAGTTCTTTCTAGGAGTAATAATTACAGTACTTTCTAGGAGTAATAATTACAGTACTTTCTAGGAGTAATAATTACAGTACTTTCCAGAAGTAATAATTACAGTTCTTTCTAGGAGTAATAATTACAGTATTTTGTAGGAGTAATAATTACAGTTCTTTACAGAAGTAATAATTACAGTACTTTCTAGGAGTAATAATTACAGTACTTTCTAGGAGTAATAAATACAGTTCTTTCTAAGAGTAATAATTACAGATCTTTCTTGGAGTAATAATTACAGTTCTTTCTAGGAGTAATAATTACAGTACTTTCTAGGAGTAATAATTACAGTTCTTTCCAGGAGTAATAATTACAGTACTTTCTAGGAGTAATAATTACAGTTCTTTCCAGGAGTAATAATTACGGTTCTTTCTAGGAGTAATAATTACAGTACTTTCTAGGAGTAATAACTGCAGTACTTTCCAGTGATACGTTAAAATTTATTTCGTGCAAATTTCATGGGTATTCAATTTTACATTGGTAAAGTACGTCGACAAATTGAGCTTTGTTACTAAGCAACCGTTTAATAAATGCATGATAATAAATTATTAAGTAAAATGTTAAAATCTACCTGCACATCAGTTATTTTTTTGAAAGGAATTTTTAACTCCTGATCTTCGACTGATGTTTTAAGTTCTTTCATAGCCTTTGTAATTTCACCAATATCATCAGAATAAAATGATAAAGAGACATCTTCAATACTTGGTTCTGATACTGTTAAGTCTTCAAAATATGGTGAACTCATTGCCCCGTGAACCATAGGGACCTCTACAATAAAATCAAATACAGATTGCCAGACAAGGTAATTTATGCCGATTGGGATAGAACTGCCGCCATCACCAGAAGGAAATCAAATTGTAATACACTTATTTCAAACTTTTTTTTATATTTTTGCTCTTCCGTTAATGCTTATAATAAATTTAGACTTACTTCCAAGTTTAGTTTCTAATAGCTGGGTCGGTAGTGAATCATTTCGTGGTTGATCAAATTCAACTTGTTTGAAATCACGAGAAGACTGAAGACTGCGTACTATATTATAGAGATATTTGTCTTTGATATCAACCAAATAAATTGTTGAAAGGACCGATCTCTTATATTTTTTAATATGGCTTGCAATGGACTCCACCATGCGATCTGTTGCAAAGTGAAGTGGATCTAATCCATGAATGATACCAGTATCAATAGCAACTGTTTGGAAACCATATTCCATCACTTTATCTAACACTTTATCAACAATTTCTGATATCTCACTCAAAGGTTTTCTAGGGTCCGTTATTGTACAATCACCTGAAAGAAATGAAATGAAATGTATTAAAACAAGATTTTTTACATATTTCGACGATTTAGTCGAAAACGTATTGCAATCGTTCGGATTATTTTTTACGTATTTCGACGATTTAGTCGAAAACGTATTGTAATCGTTCGGATTATTTTATTTTTTTATTTTTTTTAATGAGATTCTCGGATGAGTTTGCAGAGAGGTAAGATGAGGTTTTTTTTGCTTTAGCAATTTTATTTTCAGTTCGATTTCGACCGGATTTTCAGATTTGAAAACTTCAATGTATTTGTCAACTAACAATTATAGGTTTTATGCAATTCGGTTAAATCTTTTACCCACGATTTGCAATTCTATATTCAAGGGTCACCGGCAAAAATTTCAGACCGTGATTTCTCGTTTAAAATAAATGATAAAATTTCGAAACTTTACCAGTTGATAGGCGATATGATTTTTTTTGAAAAATTTTGAAAAAAAAATTCGACTTCAGGTTTAGCCTCAAATGACGTAATTACGTAACTTCCGGTCTATAACAGCAAGGTGAATAGTGATAACTGTTTATAAATAACTTGTCAATAGTAATCGATTTGACCTAATCAATTAGGTCAAGCTGCCATATCGGTAGCCATTTTGAATTTTCGTTACAGTTCATAAAGCCGAAATTCAGACACTATTGATGGACCAATTTCGATGAAATTTAGCACATAGATACATTTGGTCATTATCTACCTTTTCTAGAAGACCGATTTAAAATTTTCGTATTTTTTCGTATTATTCAAATTTTTTTCAAAATTAGGTCATTTAACGGCTACGAAAGGTGTGACCCACTTAATCTATGACCTTGAAAATTAAGTCAAATAATATTCAATATATTGTCTACGAGTAGGTATTTTTTAATTTGGCTTACTTAAAAAATTCAAAGAGATATTAACGTAAAAGGATGATGACATATATAAATCATTTACAGAAATAATACTGAAAATAATTCTCACTAATATAACATTACCAACATGGAAGTCGTAATAAAGACAAACTTGTTCATATGGACATTCACACATTTTTCATGAGACAAAAGGTTCGCTCAAACTAAGCACCAAATGTGAAATTTAATATATTAAATAGATAGATCTTAACAAGCACATTTTCACTACCAGTAGTCCTAATGCGGTTATTAAGAAGTACCTGAAAGTGTAACACAAGCTGCTATCTATTTAAGGTTATAAATATCTTACCTCTGCGACCGAGAATCTGCAAGTATCCATCAATAACATAAACAATAGCATCTACAGGTAGAGTGGTAATATCAACTTGTATTACTTTAATTGTGGTATTATTTATTATAAACGTGCTTGGAAATCCTTTTTCTTCCTTCAAATCTTGTTCTCTTAAGATAATACACCTTATTTGTCCCTCAATAGTTTTTATTATTTCTGAACCCTTCTGAGAATCTAAAAGCTTTTCATGACTTTTGACTACAATGTTCATCTCTCGACATTCAATACCTTTACCAAACATTGTGTATGCCTCCAGAACTTCTTGTATACTTCTTTTTGTTCCTTCAACTGTTATACCCATTCTCTCCACATCCATAACTAACTTAACTTGTAATCTCTCAGCTAATTCTGTCAAATTTTTAGCAAAATATTTCTTTATGAATAGATCATGACCTCGGAGTAATTTACAAGTTTCATTATATATTGTATTTTCTTCAAAAAATGTTCTAATATTGCATATAAGAAATTCAAATATGTTCGATATACATGTAATTGATATTGTTGTTTTATCCAGGAGCAAGATCTTGGCAAAATCTCCAAACCGATCAATAACATCTTCCAAAAATATGAGCCATCTTTCATCAATAAAAAGATGAGATGATTCTGGATCTAAGTTGTGTTTTTTGTGTGAAATAATTTCCTTGAAAATATTAACAATTATTCTTAGACTAGGTTGATCTTTGGCAACAACTTGAAGTGCGCCTGTTTGTATACCTCTCAGTAAATCTGTTCCCCACACAGCTATCTTCTCGTTACCGTGTAGTTTATTAACAATAATATATTCCTTCACAGTTGGTCTTAATAATAATTCTATAACTGATGGAGACAACTCATCGTCTGTTATCGTTTTATATTTTAAAGATTCTACCTGCTCATGAATTAGAACTCTAGCTGCGTGTATTTCTGCTACAATCCCTTTGAACTGTACATCAAGATTAGACTTGGAGATCTTCAATTTATCATTGGAGTTTTGTACCAGTTTGATAATACCAAATGTATGTAAAATAGTGTAGGGATACTTGAAAGCCGTAGTTTCCACCACTTCCTTATTTTTACGCTCCAAATCGTCTTGTACCTTACTAATTAGAGTCTGTAGATCATTAATACAAACTTGGAAAACTTCAGTATTATATCCAATGACATTTATAGAAGAACCAGAAAAACGGACAACCAAATCTCTTTCTTGTGGTCGTTTTAATGTAATCTTAACAAGCTCAATCACCTGAAATATAGACATACTTCTTGTGTACTAATATATATGACTAAGGGATGCTAATAGTCATTTTTGAGGCTGCGCTGCGAGAATTTGTTTGAAATTGTTCCAGTACTAAATTATAAAAATACACCAATTGCTTTATAAGGAGGAGTAATAATTAAGGCCTGTTTATACTGAGGGCGAACGCGACAGCGAATGCGGCTACTGCGACTTTTCGCGCGACTTTCCGCACGAAACATCGTTCGTATTAAAAGCGGCGGTACGCGCGGTAATTCACAGGTGAAACGAGCTAATGACGAAGCAGTTTCCACGAGTGAACTGACACAACGAGGTGTGACTTTTGACCTCACACTTTGATTGGCTGATGAAAATAGTTCGCGCGGTCTTTTCCTAAAAATTCGCTTTGGAGACAATCTCCACGGTTGCAGCTACAGTGAGTATGTTGCAATATATGACCTGCAATGTAACCTATATAAAATCATGAGTTGTGATTGGTTGAGCATAAAAGTTCGCGCGACCATCTCCTAAAAATTCGCTCTAGAGGCATTCTCAGCGGAATTCAGCGTGAACCAAAATTTGTTCGTATTCGCGTTCGCCTGCTGTATAAACTTTGCTTTTCATATTGATAATTCGTCATCGAACGCCGGATGTCTATTGAACATGTTTTCTATATTTGTACATCAAGACATGTAGTTCATATTTTCACAAATATATTATATATCAATATATTGATAAACATATTTTAATGTTTTTAAAGTTTTTTATATTCAACATGCTCTAAATAAGTTCATAAGTGTGAATAAGTGAGTATGAATTAACTGTCAAATCTTTCTTTGGTTTCCAGTGCTTTGGTTTCTATTGCTTCGATTTCCAGTGGATTCTT
Source organism: Nipponacmea schrenckii (assembly GCA_030562195.1). Classification (NCBI taxonomy): domain Eukaryota; kingdom Metazoa; phylum Mollusca; class Gastropoda; family Lottiidae; genus Nipponacmea; species Nipponacmea schrenckii. Next base: position 2,811,808 of record JAUJPP010000006.1, read on the forward strand.
CTCCCCAGCCATATGTTTTAAGTCATACTGACATTTTAAAATAAACCGAGGTTTGTCCGGTGACGCTGTGACGAATTGAACCAAAAAAAAGACGCAACAATTGTTGCAAAATCAAATAGGCGGTCATACGTTGTTCTCAATCGATCCCGCCACAAAAGAAGTCATTAATTTTGTTTGTTATTTGACCAATTTGATCAATGTGCTAAAGAGACAAATGTTAATTAGAATTCACAATCTACAGAATTGTTGGAAATTTTTTGTGTAGAATTTTATTGATAGGTATTAATAAATGCAAGCTGTTTGAAGGGTCATGTGTCACCGGCAGCGCTTACGATTTGAATTGAAATTTAGGCCCAATTTTTATATCTTGAAAACTATTGATCCGATGGTTTTGAAATTTACAGTATAGATTCATATTGAAAATCGGGGGACAATAGCGGAAAAATTGTGTCGATATCATTAAACGGAAAGCCGCCATCTTGAATTGGAATTTATCCTTGACGCCATTCAAAAGCCTAAGGCTCTGAGGATTTTGGACCGACATTTAAATTTGTTAAGAATTATCAATCAAGAGCACAATATTCTGATTTCAAGATGGCCGCCGATTAAGGCCTAATTTTTATATCTCGAAAACTCTTGATCCGAACGTTTTGATATTTACAGTATAGATTCATATAAAAATCGAGGAAATATGGCGAAAAGATTATGTCGATATTATTAAACGAGAAGCCGCAGTATTGAATTGAAATTTAGCCTTTAACACAAATTACAAAGCCCAAGGCTCCAAGGATTTTAAACCGATTTTTATTTTTTTTCCGATTTAAAATAATCTAGAACAATATTCTGTAAAAATCTTGGGAACATGGCAAAAGATTTTGTGATAACCGGAAGTCGCCATCTTGAATTAAAATTTAGCCTTGACGCCGTTCAAAAGTCTAATATAAGACTGTGAGGATTATAATCTGGCGTCTCATGCAGTAGTGCATCACTTAATGATTCTCAAGTAACTTAAACTGGTCGATATTATTTACGTATCCATTAAATACAACTCGTCAAATAAATAATTATTTTTACATATCTATTCAAGACAGCATCATAAAATAATTTTTTCGTTCGTTTTGATTTTGAAATCACAGCACTAATCAAGATCTGTTCTAGTTTATACTTGTTTTCAAAAATCAAATTTTACAAATATATATAAAAAATTTCTATCTAGAATCGTGTATTAAAATAAACAGAACTTGGATTTTTACCTGAGAATCTAGTTTGAATTCTAGATATAAAATAGAATCCATATAATCTCTGAAATACGACTGATGATTGCCCATCCATTTCTTGGCAAGTTCCCTACCATTACGAAAGTTAGGTTGTTGTATTAGTTGTAATTCAACTATCCTCTTCTCCTTATTCCAATTAACCATTGTGTCAAATTCTTGCATTTTAGTTTCAAATTCAACTTGGTTTTCTGGTGTCCCATAAATGAAGTACATCTTAAGTTCTATTATATCATTTAAAGGTATTGGTTGAGGTTCGGGTGGAACAAAACAATCAAAATCTTCAATTCCACTGCAAATACCAAGACAGGATTGATATTCCTTGACTTCAAGTTTTGCTCCGTATAATTCGTGGTCTTTTTGACAAACATTGCTAGCATCTGAAAAATAAATTATCATCATCAACTATTTTAGTTTAATTTCCTTGTAAAAGTAAGGGCTTAAGTTTTATTTTGAGAACAAGGTCAATAACTTTTAGATTTAATTAACAGAAAGCAATACAATCTGAACTTGATCTTTCTTTATTGATCTAGTTGACAAAATGTCCAATTTTTATCAAAATCAGGCACATTTTTATCTAAATAAACCAAAACGTGAAAGAAAACATATTGAAATTACAGCAACGAATATGATTGTAGGCAACCAAAAATGAAATAAATGAGTTATACGTCCTACATTTCGGCACCTAATGTGCTAATGAGGACGGGCGCAATCGATGGATCTTTTACATTGAAAGCCTGTCGCACACGGAGCCTAAGTTAATAGTTCCATAAGAACGATTAGACGACAAGCTCTTTTGTTACTCGGAATTCCCACATCGCGATCTTTCAACAATTGACCTACTTTCAGCCTGGGTCCAGTTGTGTTATTGTAGAATAAAGAATGAATAGAGTACCTTCGTAATTGAGAAAATAAATTAAAGCAGATGCTTCTTCTTTGTTCAATTCAACTTTTTCAACTTCACCACCATTACTTCTTTTATTTTCAAAATATAACTGTAAATCGTTGTCGGCCGTATCAGGTGTAAACCCCCTGACTATTACTATTTTACTCTTATATAATGGAGATATGGCCAATATTCTATCATTTAGTTTCTCCTTTCTTAATATATCAGCCTTAGAACAGATGATATCTGAAATATTCAGGGGGAGATTTAATGGTTGATTTGGATCTTGAATAAATGAAATACTAGAAATGTACGAAAGTCAAATAATATGTTCAAAAATAGGAATTTGAAGTTCAATTTCTATATAAACATCCTATAAATTGATAAATACCACTGTTAAAATAGTTGTCAAAACATCAATTGGTGAGCAATAGAACAATATCAAAAACATATTACTCAAAGATTCAAGGTATGTACTCTCTAAACCTGACCATCTTCAGACTTCGTCCGGAAGACAATATATGAAACCGTACCATACTGATCAGATGAATAATACACTATAGCCTTTTCTCCTTCTTCATCAAATAATACTTTGTTTACATCCAGTTCTAACTTTTCTGCTAAATAATGTTTTAATTGATATGCAGATATGTCTTTAGAAATATTATTTATCAAAAATCGATCATTCCATTTTGGTGGTGGTACGTATATTGATGCGTGTACTGTTTCCTTTCCTATTTTATATAGTTTTCCACAAACTTTTTCAGCATCTGAAAAATGAAGAATTCCAATTCCAGTAACAGCATGTATAATAACAGCATGTATAATAACAGTATGAATAATAACAGTATGTATAATAACAGTATGTGTAATAACAGTATGTATAACAACAGTATGTATAATAACAGTATGTATTATTACAGTATGAATAATAACAGTATGTATAATAACAGTATGTATTATTACAGTATGAATAATAACAGTATGTATAATAACAGTATGTGTAATTACAGTATGTATAACAACAGTATGTATAATAACAGTATGTATTATTACAGTATGTATAATAACAGTATGTGTAATAACAGTATGTGTAATAAAAGTATGTATAATAACAGTATGTATAATAACAGTATGTGTAATAACAGTATGTATAATAACAGTATGTATTATTACAGTATGTATAATAACATAATGTATAATAACAGTATGTATAATAACAGTATGTATTATTACAGTATGTATAATAACAGAATGTATAATAACAGTATGTATAATAACAGTATGTATAATAACAGTATGTGTAATTACAGTAAGTATAATAACAGTATGTGTAATAACAGTATGTGTAATAACAGTATGTATAATAACAGTATGTGTAATAACAGTATGTATAATAACAGTATGTATTATTACAGTATGAATAATTACAGTATGTATAATAACAGTATGTGTAATAACAGTATGTATAATAACAGTATGTATAATAACAGTATGTGTAATAACAGTATGTGTAATTACAGTATGTATAACAACAGTATGTATAATAACAGTATGTATTATTACAGTATGTATAATAACATTATGTGTAATAACAGTATGTGTAATTACAGTATGTATAACAACAGTATGTATAATAACAGTATGTATTATTACAGTATGTATAATATCAGTATGTGTAATAACAGTATGTGTAATAAAAGTATGTATAATAACAGTATGTATAATAACAGTATGTGTAATAACAGTATGTATAATAACAGTATGTATTATTACAGTATGTATAATAACATAATGTATAATAACAGTATGTATAATAACAGTATGTATTATTACAGTATGTATAATAACAGAATGTATAATAACAGTATGTATAATAACAGTATGTATAATAACAGTATGTGTAATTACAGTAAGTATAATAACAGTATGTGTAATAACAGTATGTGTAATAACAGTATGTATAATAACAGTATGTGTAATAACAGTATGTATAATAACAGTATGTATTATTACAGTATGAATAATTACAGTATGTATAATAACAGTATGTGTAATAACAGTATGTATAATAACAGTATGTATAATAACAGTATGTGTAATAACAGTATGTGTAATTACAGTATGTATAACAACAGTATGTATAATAACAGTATGTATTATTACAGTATGTATAATAACATTATGTGTAATAACAGTATGTGTAATAACAGTATGTATAATAACAGTATGTGTAATGACAGTATGTATAATAACAGTATGTATTATTACAGTATTTATAATAACAGCATGAATAATAACAGTATGTATAACAACAGTATGTATAACAACAGTATGTATAACAACAGTATGTATAACAACAGTATGTATAACAACAGTATGTATAACAACAGTATGTATAACAACAGTATGTATAACAACAGTATGTATAACAACAGTATGTATAACAACAGTATGTATAACAACAGTGTGTATAATAACAGTATGTATAACAACAGTATGTATAACAACAGTATGTATAATAACAGTATGTGTAATAACAGTATGTGTAATAACAGTATGCATAATAACAGTATGTATAATAACAGTATGCGTAATAACAGTATGTGTAATAACAGTATGTATTATTACAGTATGTATAATAACAGTATGTTTAATAACAGTATGTGTAATAACAGTATGTATTATTACAGTATGTATAATAACAGTATGTATAATAACAGTATGTGTAATAACAGTATGTGTAATAACAGTATGTGTAATAACAGTATGTGTAATAACAGTATGAATAATTTCAGTATGTATAATAACAGTATGTGTAATAACAGTATGTATAATAACAGTATGTGTAATAACAGTATGTGTAATTACAGTATGTATAACAACAGTATGTATAATAACAGTATGTATTATTACAGTATGTATAATAACATTATGTGTAATAACAGTATGTGTAATAACAGTATGTATAATAACAGTATGTGTAATAACAGTATGTGTAATAACAGTATGTGTAATGACAGTATGTATAATAACAGTATGTATTATTACAGTATTTATAATAACAGCATGAATAATAACAGTATGTATAACAACAGTATGTATAACAACAGTATGTATAACAACAGTATGTATAACAACAGTATGTATAACAACAGTATGTATAACAACAGTATGTATAACAACAGTATGTATAACAACAGTATGTATAACAACAGTATGTATAACAACAGTGTGTATAATAACAGTATGTATAACAACAGTATGTATAACAACAGTGTGTATAATAACAGTGTGTATTATTTCAGTATGTATAATAACAGTATGTATAATAACAGTATGTATAATAACAGTATGTGTAATAACAGTATGTGTAATAACAGTATGTATAATAACAGTATGTATAATAACAGTATGTGTAATAACAGTATGTGTAATAACAGTATGTATTATTACAGTATGTATAATAACAGTATGTTTAATAACAGTATGTGTAATAACAGTATGTATTATTACAGTATGTATAATAACAGTATGTATAATAACAGTATGTGTAATAACAGTATGTGTAATAACAGTATGTGTAATAACAGTATGTATAATAACAGTATGTGTAATAACAGTATGTATAATAACAGTATGCATAATAACAGTATGTATAATAACAGTATGTATTATTACAGTATGTATTATTACAGTATGTATAATAACAGTATGTATAATAACAGTATGTGTAATAACAGTATGTATAATAACAGTATGTATAATAACAGAATGTATAATAACAGAATGTATAATAACAGAATGTATAATAACAGTATGTATAATAACAGTATGTATTATTACAGTATGTATAATAACAGTATGTATAATAACAGTATGTGTAATAACAGTATGTGTAATAACAGTATGTGTAATAACAGTATGTGTAATAACAGTATGTGTAATAACAGTATGTGTAATAACAGTATGTGTAATAACAGTATGTGTAATAACAGTATGTATAATAACAGTATGTATAATAACAGTATGTGTAATAACAGTATGTATAATAACAGTATGTATAATAACAGAATGTATAATTACAATACTGATAATAACAGTATGTATAATAACAGTATGTATTATTACAGTATGTATAATAACAGTATGTATAATAACAGTATGTATAATAACAGTATGTATAATTACAGTATGCATAATAACAGTATGTATAATAACAATATGCATAATAACAGTATGTATAATTACAATACGGATTATAACAGTATGTATTATTACAGTATGTATAATAACAGTATGTATAATTACAATACGGATAATAACAGTATGTATAATTATAATATGTATAATAACATTATTGTAACAAAATTTATATCTGATCTCAATGATAAACATGCAAACATGTACAAGAAAGCATTACCTTTAATAGAAGAAAGTGTCACGAAAACACGTCTTTTATCAGGATCAAATTTGATAAACGAAGGAACTGCGCCAAAGTTGTTTTTGTTCTTAATAAAACTCTGAATTTTCTGAACTGTACCAACTTTTTCACTTTTAATAAAATTCAGAATTTTTTTTTCATTAAGTTTAGATTTGAAACCTGACAATTCAACAATAACGTTATTTTCAGGATGTTCTCCAAACTTTCCACTTGTTATTGGTCTGGATTCATGGTATTTTTTCAAAGTCAACTGACGATCTTCAATCCAATGTTCACTGCTTAATACCAAGTCACATTCTGTAATAAATATATAACTCGTCACACTATATTTCAATGTAAACAGTGCGTGTTACACAATGGTGTTTATCGACGTGAACGATGATGAGACAGTGACATTTGTTGAAATATTTAGACAGGACAGGCCTGTCTTTTGTCTTGTTTATTAGTGGCAGAATTCTTAAAAAAGAAAGAAGTGTGTATTTTATAATAGGATAACAACTCAATTCTACCGGCTTCACTAATAATTCCAGCCAACCCAATTGTAAATGGGTACGAATAATCTAGAAAATGTCGAGAAGTTTGACTAAGGACAAGCTGGTAGAAATGATTCTTGGATGTTATCCAATTAGTTGTTAAACGTAGTCTACGGTCTCCTTTTTAAAGATAAGGACAGTGCTTACCTTCATGACTACCATAAGATACATATAAACAATGGACATCTTTATTTAATTCAACTTTTGTAGCCTCAGCCCCACTCTTCTTCTTACTTTCAAAATATAGCTCTAACATTTGAAAACTTGCATCTTTAAACCCAGTTACTTGAAGTGTATTTTGAATTGAAGGCCTTGGTTCTGGTTGGTAATAAGCCACTTCGAGTTGACATCCTTCCAGTGTGTGTTCCTTTGATAAAACGCTTTCCACATCTTCAAAATAAGATTGCTTTTGTTATTTCCTCATTGATGACACAGTTTAAGTACACGCCTTACAAATTGTCCTTGAATGATGCCCTTTCATGCTTTTATTCAATGTGAATTAAAACTAAAAGTGTATGAAACCAAAGATAAAAGCACAAAGATGCACAAAATAGCAGATCAAAACAATCTCACAGAAAAGCACCAAATTAACGAATTTACAATTTATAAATGAGCGACATAAAACTTCAAGGAGCTATAATCTTACCTTCAATATTCTCATATGATACAATGACATATCTCTCGTCATTAAAGTGATCAAAATTAACACTTTCAGCTACTCCGCCACTTTTCTCTTTACTTTCAAAGTAAAATTTTATCATATCGTCAGAAGTTCTAGAACTGAATCCGATCACCTTCAGTTGTTTTCTTGAGTTATATTCATTTAATCCCACCACAGTCTTTTTATAAGGTAAAATTGTAATTTGCTCACCATGGTATTCTAATTCTTTCTTTTTCAATAATCTGATTGCAACTGTATTAATAAATACAAATTTATCCAGAGCAGTTCAGAAAGTATAGTTTGAATATTAATATCCTGAATAATCAGTGTCAAACTACCCATCTCATCCTACTCAGTTGTTAATCAGTACTGTTTGTTGTGGCACACCAGAGTTTGCAAGCTGATGCACAAAACAATAAATATGCGAAACAAAGAGAATGACGGAGAATAACATTGTGGTATTTCGAGTGTATTGCGGTACGTATTCACCATGCAATATAATCATCCACCATTACACACTTGTTTTCATTTCATAGCTTGACAGGCAAAGTAACATTCGATATGAGAATTAATATACATTTTTAAGATCTTTATAACGCATTTCTAGTTTAAAATCTTTAAAAATCTAGTGATATCTCAACAATTTACTCAATTTTATCCTTTCAATCTTTTCCCAAAATATTTTTCATTTCTTAAATTTTCAATTTATTTCATAAGTCGAGGCTTCAATGTCTCAAAAATGAGTTTAGAATTATTAAATATATAACCCTAGTTGGAAAATTACCTTCTTTCTCTTTAAATTCAATCACAACTACTCTTCTTTGTTGATCATAAGTTAATATTTTTAATTTGACATCTTTTCTTCCAGTGATTTTTTTCTTACGGAAAAACATGGAAATTGTATCTGTTGTTTCACCAGCAGGAATATTGGATACTTCAATGGTATCAGATACTAAAACAAAAACAATACATAAATTTGTGAAGACAAAATGAGAGTGAATTAAGAAAGAATGAACTTAGACTAAACTGAGAATGAACTAAGAGTAAACTGAGAATGAACTAAGAGTAAACTAAGAGTAAACTGAGAATGAATTAAGACTAAACTGAGAATGAACTAAGAGTAAACTGAGAATGAACTAAGAGTAAACTAAGAATGAACTTATAGTAAACTGAGAATGAACTTAGAGTAAACTGAGAAGGAACTAAGAGTAAACTGAGAATGAACTAAGAGTAAACTGAGAATGAACTAAGAGTAAACTGAGAATGAACTAAGAGTAAACTGAGAAAGAACTCAGAGTGAACTGAGAATGAATTAAGAGTGAACTGAGAATAAGCTGAGAATGAACTAAGAGTGAACTAAGAATGAACTAAGAGTAAACTGAGAATGAACTAAGAGTAAACTGAGAATGATTAAGAGTAAACTGAGAATGAACTAAGAATAAACTAAGAGTGAGCTGAGAAAGAACTAAGAGTGAGCCGAGAATCAACAAGAATGAACTGAGAATGAACTTAGAGTGAACTGAGAATGAATTAAGAATGAACTTAGAGTAAACTGAGAATGAACTAAGAGTAAACTGAGAATGAACTAAGAGTAAACTGAGAAAGAACTCAGAGTGAACTGAGAATGAATTAAGAGTGAACTGAGAGTAAACTGAGAATGAATTAAGAATGAACTAAGAATGATATAGGATTAAAATGAGAATGAACTCAGAGTAAAATGAGAATGAACTCAGAGTAAAATGAGAATGAACTAAGAGTAAAATGAGAATGAACTAAGAGTAAAATAAGAATGAATTAAGAATGAATTAAGTATGAACTAAGAGATAAGGGCCAGTGACGTGACCCTACTAATAAAATTCATTGATGCCCTTCAATGCCATGGACTTGAGCTGATGGATACAGTCCAATTCCGAAGTGCGTCTGTGGTCTGTGGTCGTTCCCAGATCGGGATTCCAAGGTATTAAGGATAAGACTTCCACACTAAAATCTTTGTGTGAGTGGCCACGTAAATTAAAATGTTTCCCGACGGGTTTTTCCCGACGTGATCTGATATCCGATTAGTGTTCAGTGATTCTCACCGTGAGACTTCTTTTAGTTTCTCCTGTATATTGTTTATTCTATGATTTGCAGGTAATGAGATAAATAAGATTGCTTGATTGGCAATCAATGTTTTGAACACTAGGGTACGTTCTTTTCGTGACCGAACTTATAATCTCATTTTTGGAGATTATGGCGCAAATATTACAATCCCTGGAGTGGCAACTAGGGTAAGTTTGTTGCACTGCGCGGTCTTGTTGGCCTGCTATTTGGGGATATTTTGATTTTGCGCTAGTGAGGATATCTCTTAATGTGGGGTTCTTTCTGAATCCAATGACTGGAGGGGAGCGGAAAATGTTCCGACAAGCATGTGACGCTGACAGGATATGCCAATTTTGTTTGACATATTGGACTAAATTAAGTACAAATGGCACGCCTCCACGCCATTGTTATTACGTCTTGGCAACCAAGCAACAGTAGCGCTTTCACTGAGGTCCCCCATGAAGCGTCTCCATCCACCATAGGATATAAATAGAAGAAATGCTGCCCAGTAGCAACAGTCTCCCTGAAGAGTACAAATTGTACGAAACGCGTCGGAGCGAAACAAGGATTCTCTAAAGAAAAAGATTCCTTAACTCTTTAATTTTTTAAGAATGAACTAAGATTAAAATGAGAATGAACTATGATTAAAATGAGAATGAACTAAGAGTAAACTGAGAATGAATTAAGAATGAACTAAGAGTAAACTGAGAATGAGTAAGAGTAAACTGAGAATGAACTAAGAGTAAAATGAGAATGAACTATTCATTCTCATTTTACTCTTAGTTCATTCTCAGTTTACTCTTATTTCAGTCTCATTTTGATCCTAGTTCATTCTTAATTCATTCTTAATTCATTCTTAATTCATTCTTTTTTTACTCTTAGTTCATTCTCAGTTCAGTCTGAGTTCACTCTGAATTTGGATCGAACCAAAGCTCGATATAATCGGAGGAGGACCTTACGGTCAGCTCCCCAGTCGGTGTTGGATAAGACTTTCAGTATGTTGAGGGCGTTGAAACATTTTGTTCTTGAGGATTTTAATGTGTGGACGAAAAGAAAGCTTACTGTCCAATGTAAGACCAAGGAATTTAAATTCCTGCCAACCTCTTTTTTTACAGAAATTCATGCAGACGGTCTTGGATTTCGAAAATCGAAATCCATTGTCAGTTGCCCATTGCTGTAGATTGTTTAAGCAAAGCTGCAACTGACGCTCGATCGTCTGCATGTTAATAGAACTGTAACACATCTGAAAGTCATCAACATACAGAGAGCCATCAACCCCCCCGTCTAAGGCACGATGTGATGGAATTTATCTTGATGGAAAAAAGGGTAACGGATAATATGCTACCCTGAGGAACTCCATTAACCCGAGGAAAAGGATCTGAAAAAATGGAGCCTAGTCGTACCTTAAACGTCCTATCATGTAGGAAATTGGAGATAAATAATGGCAATCTTCCTCGAAGACCGAAGTCAAAGAGATCACGAAGAATGCCATATCTCCAAGTAGTGTCATATGCCTTCTCCAAATAAAAAAATATGGCTACTAAATGGTGATTTTGGATGAAGGCGTCCCTGACGAACGATTCAAATCTAACGAGATGATCAAGAGTGCTCCTTTGGGACCGAAATCCACATTGGAGGTATTGTTTGACTCGTGGTGCCAAACGAGCCTTCTATTGATCATCCGTTCCATGGTTTTACAAATGCAGCTGGTCAATGCAATAGGGCGATAATTAATAGGATTAGTAGGATCCTTACCAGGTTTAGGGATGGGAACAATGTTTGCAATCCTCCACGAAGGCGGAAAGACGCCGTCATCCCAAATCTGGTTAAATATAAGTCAAAGTTTTTTTAATGTTGGGTAAGGAAGATGTTTGAGGATCTGATAATGAATATCGTCAGGCCCAGTAGCTGTATCATAAGCCTGTTTTAAAGAATACTTTAGTTCAGATATAGTAAATTTTTCGTTGTCATATTCCTCATTTTTAGATGTAAAATTTAACCTTTTCCTCTCTTCCCGGAGACGGACTCTCTGGAAAGCATCAGAGGAAAAGTTTGAGGATGAATTGAAAGAAAAATTACTTCCCAACGAATTAGCAATATCTGGTAGTGTGGTGAGCGTTGAACCATCTACTTCTAGATGGTTCATAGATATTGTATCCGCTTTACCCTTGATCCTACGAATCCTATCCCAGACTGATTTGGAAGACGTACGACTGTTGATCCTTGAAACGTACTCCTGCCATGACGACCTCTTTGCCTGGCGGATAGTCCGCCTGGCCTTGGCCCGTACAATGCGAAAAGAGGCCATGTTGTCATAGGAAGGAGCACGTTCAAGCAGTCGTAAAGCACGATTACGTTCTTTCAGTGCTTTCTTACAGTCTTCATTACACCATGGTTTATTGAATCGTTTTGGAGTTGCCGAGGTTTTACGAATCGCCTGTCCCTATACATCTTGTAAGATGGTGGTAAATAGTTCCATCGGGTCTTCTGCTTCATCTAGATCATGTTGAGGAAAAAAGAAATGCAAAGCGCCTCAAAGAGGGGCCAATTAGCTTTAGAGAGTTTCCATCTTTGTGGCCTGTCGACTGGTGAAGGACCATTATTCCGTAGAATTACAGGATAATGATCACTGTGGCAGAGATCGTCATGGACACTCCAAGAAAAATCTTGGAACAAAGATGGTGAGCTAATTGTCAGATCTAGATGAGAAAAGGTTTTTGTTCTTGAGCAGAAATATGTAGGCGATTCGTCATTAAAGATACAAAGATCGTTGTCATAAATGAAGTCAGCTATTAATTTTCCTCTTGTTGTCATTAGAACTACCCCAAAAAGAATGGTGACCATTGAAATCTCCGAGCAAAATGCAAGGAGATGGAAGCTGGGCTACAAGGTTATCCGGTCTCTGGGGTTTAGAGTGGAGTTAGGTGGCAAATAGATGGAGTAGAGGGTAAAAGGCACGTGGAGTGTTACTCGCACGGCAATTACCTGCAGAGGACAATTGAGTGTGACTTCGAACTGGGCAACGTTTCTATTAACAATAATAGAAACACCACCCGAGACCTTGTCATCACCAGTGCCATAAAGGTGGTAAGAAACAAAATGTTTAAATGGCACTAAATGTAAATCCGTTGACTTGAGGAATGTCTCTTGCAGACAAAAAGCCAACGGATTGCATTGTTGGATTAATAGCTGAAATTCATAAAGATCATGACTTAAACCTCGACAATTCCATTACATTATATTATTTTTTGAATGCATTGTCAGGGTGGTTTAATTGGACTACGAGGGTTGCGGTAAGGGGGGTTGAGAACTTTCGCATCAACCTCGGAAGCCTCCATATCTATACTATCAGATATGGCCGACTTCTAAATATCTCTTCCTCCCTTTTTGGAGGAAGAGGATACATGCTTTTTTGTAGAATTGTCATTATTGGAAAGACTTTCGCTGCGTTAAGCTCTGGACTGTTTTCCAGTCCCTTTTGGCTGAATGTCAGCTGGCTGACTAACACTAGTATCATCAGTACTTGACTTTTCAGTCTGAGTAGCTGATGATGTAGATGCCTCAGGAGCAGATGATAATAAGGCTAAAGACGGAGTTGGTACTCGCTTCAGCCAAGTTATGTCGGTCTGGCATTCTATGGATCTAGTAGAAGCCTTAACAACACTAGCAAAAGTCTTAACGGAAGGAGTAGATGGGGTTTCCCCTTCTACAGCCTTCCGCGCTTCAGGATAGGAAACTTTGGTTTCGGTTTTGATTTTTTGAATTCGCTTTTCTAATTTCCACTAAGGTCAGTCCTTAGAAAAAGCGACATGGTACCACTACAGTTGCAACAACAAGGAGTATCACTACAATCCTTGCTGTCGTGCCCGGACTTGCCACAACGTGCACATCGCAAAGAACCGTTGCAAGTCCGAGTTCCGTGCCCAAAGCGCTGACAATTATAACACCTGAGAGGTTTTGGTATGAATGGCGAAACTTTAATAATTAAATAACCTACTTTTATTTCTGATGGTAAATCGGGTCTATTAAATAGAAGTATGAATGTATTAGTTGGTATCAGTTGGCCGTCACGACGGATTGAAATACGATCAACGTTCGTGACTCCAATGTCTTTTAATTTCTTCTGCTGAACATCCACTTAGATCGGGGTGTCGAATGACAACCTTCGAGGAGTTTATAGAAGAATGAGGAGATACACTTATGGGAATATTTACTAAAGATGTTGATTGTAATAAAAGCTCAGAATGAATTTTTCGATGGCATTCGAGCAGTAAAGGCCTGTTACGAAGTTTTTTGATAGATTTAGGTTCGCTAACCAAACCAGCTATTCCCAGGGTCACTACTTATAATGACAAGAAACCGAGGCCAGGAATCACTAGACGAGCTAGATGATTCAGTAAATTCTGCCTCGGTTAGTCTACATTTATTGGGGGGGGGGGGGGGGGGTTAATGTAGCCATGAAGAAAATGTAAAAAATAGATCTCCCGAGACCCCCGACCACGACCTCCGCGCAGGCTGCGCCCTAGGGTAATCGGGAGATATACTCAGATAAAATGGGGGACGGTGGACCTATTCTTAACCCCGGTCCACTGGGGGGAGTAAACTGAGAATGAACTAAGATTAAAATGAGAATGAACTAAGAGTAACATGAGAATGAACTAAGAGTAAAATGAGAATGAACTCAGAGTAAACTGAGAATGAACTTAGAGTAAACTGAGAATGAACTTAGAGTAAACTGAGAATGAACTAAGATTAAAATGAGAATGAATTAAGATTGAATTAAGAATGAACTAAGAGTAAAATGAGAATGAACTAAGAGTAAAATGAGAATGAACTAAGAGTAAAATGAGAATGAACTTAGAGTAAAATGAGAATGAACTTAAGAAAAAACTGAGAATGAATTAAGAATGAATTAAAAATGAACTAAGAGTAAAATGAGAATGAACTAAGATTAGATTGAGAATGAACTAAGATTAAAATGAGAAGAAACTAAGAGTAAACTGAGAAAGAACTCCGAGTGAACTGAGAACGACTTAGAGTAAAATGAGAATGAACTAAGAGTAAAATGAGAATGAACTCAGAGTAAACTGAGAATGAACTTAGAGTAAACTGAGAATGAACTTAGAGTGAACTGAGAATGAACTTAGAGTAAACTGAGAATGAACTTAGAGTAAACTGAGAATGAACTTAGAGTAAAATAAGAATGAACTTAGAGTCAAATTAGAATGAACTTAGAGTAAACTTAGAATGAACTAAGAGTAAAATGAGAATAAACTGAGAGCAAACTGAGAGTAAACTGAGAAGGAATTAAGAGTAAACTGAGAATGAACTTAGAGTAAACTGAGAATGAACTTAGAGTAAACTGAG
This sequence comes from Nipponacmea schrenckii, assembly GCA_030562195.1. NCBI lineage: Eukaryota > Metazoa > Mollusca > Gastropoda > Lottiidae > Nipponacmea > Nipponacmea schrenckii. The sequence goes on from JAUJPP010000006.1 coordinate 2,827,052, forward strand.
AATGAACTTAGAGTAAACTGAGAATGAACTTAGAGTGAACTGAGAATGAACTTAGAGTAAACTGAGAATGAACTTAGAGTAAACTGAGAATGAACTTAGAGTAAAATAAGAATGAACTTAGAGTCAAATAAGAATGAACTTAGAGTCAAATTAGAATGAACTTAGAGTAAACTTAGAATGAACTAAGAGTAAAATGAGAATAAACTGAGAGCAAACTGAGAGTAAACTGAGAAGGAATTAAGAGTAAACTGAGAGTGAACTAAGAGTAAACTGAGAAGGAATTAAGAGTAAACTAAGAATGCACTTATAGTAAACTGAGAATGAACTAAGAGTAAACTGAGAATGAACTAATAGTGATCTGAGAATGAACTAAGAGTAAACTGAGAATGAACTAAGGGTGAACTGAGAATGAACTAAGAGTGAACTAAGAGTAAAATGAGAATGAACCAAGAGTAAACCGAGAATGAACTAAGGGTGAACTGAGAATGAATTAAGAGTAATCTAAGAATGAACTTATAGTAAACTGAGAATGAACTAAGAGTAAACTGAGAATGAACTAATAGTGATCTGAGAATGAACTAAGAGTAAACTGAGAATGAACTAAGAGTAAAATGAGAATGAACTAAGATTAAAATGAGAATGAACTTAGAGTAAACTGAGAATGAACTAAGAGTAAACTGAGAAAGAACTTAGAGTTAACTTGAGAATGAACCTAGAGTAAAATGAGAATGAACTTAGAGTAAACTGAGAAGGAATTAAGAGTAAACTGAGAATGAACTTAGAGTTAACTTGAGAATGAACCTAGAGTAAAATGAGAATGAATAAGAGTAAACTGGGAATGAATTAAGAGTAAACTGAGAATGAACTTAGAGTGAACTGAGAATAAATCAAGAGTAAACTTAGATATGTGGTCAGCATTCTTGGCATCTTAACGTAATATTTTGTCTGAACCTAATTTGACAAAATAACTCTATATCAACTACTACTACATCCAGTCTATGTCTTACATTCAATTCCTGGTAGATCTCCCTTTTTTGAATGAACTTATAGTAAACTGAGAATGAACTAAGAGTGAGCTAAGAATGAACTAAGGGTGAACTGAGTATGAACTAGGAGCAAAATGAGAATGAACTAAAAGTAAACTGAGAATGAACTTAGAGTAAACTGAGAATGAACTTAGAGTAAACTGAGAATGAACTAAGAGTAAACTGAGAAAGAACTCAGAGTAAACTGAGAATGATTAAGAGTAAACTGAGAATGAACTAAGAGTAAACTGAGAATGAACTAAGAGTAAACTGAGAATGAACTAAGAGTAAACTGAGAATGAACTAAGAGTAAACTGAGAATGAACTAAGAGTAAACTGAGAATGAACTAAGAGTAAACTGAGAATGAACTAAGAGTAAACTGAGAATGAACTAAGAGTAAACTGAGAATGAACTAAGAGTAAACTGAGAATGAACTAAGAGTAAACTAAGAATGAACTAAGAGTAAACTAAGAAGGAACTAAGAGTAAACTGAGAATGAACTTAGAGTAAACTAAGAATGAACTAAGAGTAAACTGAGAATGAACTAAGAGTAAACTAAGAAGGAACTAAGAGTAAACTGAGAATGATTGTGAGTTCCGAATACCGTAATCTTTGTTTTTTGGAAGATCGTAAATTTGCGGGTCAAAAATCCCACCCCGGGGAAATGATTCTCGTGGCTGTCTGGCTTCCATTTGGTCATGTTGAGGTTCCGGAAGGGGATTATTGAGATACTGTGTACTGTCCTGGTTCTGCACCATGACCCTTGTGTGACTTTCAGTAACATTTGGTGTCGGCAAGATTTCTTCTTCTGATAAATCATTTTGTTTGGAGACCTCAGAGCTTTGCTTGGGATGATGATAAAAAAAGGACATGTTCAAATCTGACCATTATTCAAGCTTTTAAACCAATCTGAAAAGAAAACATTAAAAGATTATCAAATAAACTGGTATTGAATGACAGAGATTCTCTTACGTGTTTTTCTTGATATAAAAATATCACCACAAGTCAATATATAGAGAATCTCTTACCAGTCGTTCTTGATATCAAAAATATAACCACAAGTCAATATATAGAGAATCTCTTACAAGCCTTTCTTGATATAAAAATTATCATTACAAGTCGATAACAAAGCAAAACCCGACGAAAGTTTTATGTTTGATATCAAGAAAGACGAGTTTGAAATTTTATTTATCACTCAATATCACAGTTAGTTAATATTGTTATAAATTGTAATGAAATATTTTAAGCCTTATCCCCAAGGAGATATAGTGCAGTAGATAACACTTTTTATCATACAAGTGATATCTACTGTAGAATACCTTATT
>JAUJPP010000006.1:2829902-2863165 GCA_030562195.1 Nipponacmea schrenckii
CAGACAAACTGGTAAAAGGTGCAGAAATTCTAAATCTACAGTTGATCTTAGAATGATTTCTATTATCAAATAAAACAAAACCGGAAGTTCTATCTCTGACAGGAAGTGAGAACCGGAAGTTCAGGTTTTTTTGCTTTAGCAAGTTTATTTTCAGTTCGTTTTTGACCGGATTTTCAGATTTGAAAACTTCAATGTATTTGTCAACTAACAATTATAGGTTTTATGCAATTAGGTTAAATATTTTACCCACGATTTGCAATTCAATATTCAAGGGTCATCGGCAAAAATTTCAGACCGTGATTTCTCCTTTAATATAAATGGTAAAATTTTGAAACTTTACCAGTTGATAGGCGATATGTTTATAATTTTTGAAAAAATGTGAAAAAAAAAATTCACTTCCGGTTTAGCCTCAAATGACGTAATTACGTAACTTCCGGTCTATAACTGCTAGGTGAAAAGTGAAAACTGTTTTATAAATAACTTGTCAATAGTAATTGATTTGACCTAAATAATTAGGTCGAGCTGCCATATCGGCCGCCATTTTGAATTTTTGTTACAATTCTTAAATCCGAAATTCAGACACTACTGATAGACCGATTTTGATGAAATTTAGCACATAGATACAATGGATCATTATCTACCTTTTCTTGGAGACCGATTTTCAAATTTCGTATTTTCATTCGAATTATTTAAATTTCGATTTTTTCAAAATTAGGTCACTTTAACGGCTACGGAAGGTGTGACCCACTTAATCTATGACCTTGAAAATTAGGTCAAATAATATTCAATATATTGTCTACGAGTAGATATTTTTTAATTTGGCTTACTTAAAAAATTCATAGAGATAAGTGTACTTAAATACAGCAAAAATTGATAATTTTCATATTTTCGCCATCATTAACCGTTACGGAAGGTGTGACCTAATTATTTTATGACTTTGAAAACTAGGTCAAATGATATTCAATATATTGTCTAGATGTAGGTTATTGCAAATTTAGCCTACATAATATTTTAAGGCTCTCGAAATACATTCATAATTGTAAGCAATTCTAGTTACGTATTTCGACTTTGGCGAAAACGTATTGTAATCGTTCGGATTATTTTTTTTTTTTTTTTTTTTTTTTTGTAATTCTTGGATGAGTTTGCAGACAAACTGGTAAAAGGTGCAGAAATTCTAAATCTACAGTTGATCTTAGAATGATTTCTATTATCAAATAAAACAAAACCGGAAGTTCTATCTCTGACAGGAAGTGAGAACCGGAAGTTCAGGTTTTTTTGCTTTAGCAAGTTCATTTTCAGTTCGATTTTGACCGAATTTTCAGATTTGAAAACTTCAATGTATTTGTCAACTAACAATTATAGGTTTTATGCAATTAGGTTAAATATTTTACCCACGATTTGCAATTCAATATTCAAGGGTCATCAGCAAAAATTTCAGACCGTGATTTCTCCTTTAATATAAATGGTAAAATTTTGAAACTTTACCAGTTGATAGGCGATATGTTTATAATTTTTGAAAAAATCTGAAAAAAAAATTCCACTTCCGGTTTAGCCTCAAATGACGTAATTACGTAACTTCCGGTCTATAACTGCTAGGTGAAAAGTGAAAACTATTTTATAAATAACTTGTCAATAGTAATTGATTTGACCTAAATAATTAGGTCAAGCTGCCATATCGGCCGCCATTTTGAATTTTCGTTACAATTCTTAAATCCGAAATTCAGACACTACTGATAGACCGATTTTGATGAAATTTAGCACATAGATACAATGGATCATTATCTACCTTTTCTTGGAGACCGATTTTCAAATTTCGTATTTTCTTTCGAATTATTTAAATTTCGATTTTTTCAAAATTAGGTCACTTTAACGGGTACGGAAGGTGTGACCCACTTAATCTATGACCTTGAAAATTAGGTCAAATAATATTCAATATATTGTCTACGAGTAGATATTTTTTAATTTGGCTTACTTAAAAAATTCATAGAGATAAGTGTACTTAAATACAGCAAAAATTGATAATTTTCATATTTTCGCCATCATTAACCGTTACGGAAGGTGTGACCTAATTATTTTATGACTTTGAAAAGTAGGTCAAATGATATTCAATATATTGTCTAGATGTAGGTTATTGCAAATTTAGCCTACATAATATTTTAAGGCTCTCGAAATACATTCATAATTGTAAGCAATTCTAGTTACGTATTTCGACTTTGGCGAAAACGTATTGTAATCGTTCGGATTATTTTTTTTTTTTTTTTTTTTTTTTTGTAATTCTTGGATGAGTTTGCAGACAAACTGGTAAAAGGTGCAGAAATTCTAAATCTACAGTTGATCTTAGAATGATTTCTATTATCAAATAAAACAAAACCGGAAGTTCTATCTCTGACAGGAAGTGAGAACCGGAAGTTCAGGTTTTTTTGCTTTAGCAAGTTTATTTTCAGTTCGATTTTGACCGGATTTTCAGATTTGAAAACTTCAATGTATTTGTCAACTAACAATTATAGGTTTTATGCAATTAGGTTAAATATTTTACCCACGATTTGCAATTCAATATTCAAGGGTCATCGGCAAAAATTTCAGACCGTGATTTCTCGTTTAATATAAATGGTAAAATTTTGAAACTTTACCAGTTGATAGGCGATATGTTTATAATTTTTGAAAAAATGTGAAAATAAAAATTCCACTTCCGGTTTAGCCTCAAATGACGTAATTACGTAACTTCCGGTCTATAACTGCTAGGTGAAAAGTGAAAACTGTTTTATAAATAACTTGTCAATAGTATTGATTTGACCTAAATAATTAGGTCAAGCTGCCATATCGGCCGCCATTTTGAATTTTCGTTACAATTCTTAAATCCGAAATTCAGACACTACTGATAGACCGATTTTGATGAAATTTAGCACAGAGATAAAATGGATCATTATCTACCTTTTCTTTGAGGCCGAATTTTAAATTTTTTTTCGAATTATTCAAATTTCGATTTTTTCAAAATTAGGTCACTTTAACGGCTACGGAAGGTGTGACCCACTTAATCTATGACCTTGTAAATTAAGTCAAATAATATTCAATATATTGTCTACGAGTAGGTATTTTTTTATTTGGCTTACTTAAAAAATTCACAGAGATAAGTGTACTTAAATACAGCAAAAATTGATAATTTTCATATTTACGCCATTTTTAACCGTTACGGAAGGTATGACCTAATTATTTTATGAGTTTGAAAACTAGGTCAAATGATATTCAATATATTGTCTAGATGTAGGTCATTGCAAATTTAGCCTACATAATATTTTACGGCTCTCGAAATACGTTCATAATTGTAAGCAATTCTAGTTTTATTAGTTATTAAAAATAGCGATGGCCAATAATGTTTTATCAGTTTGCAGTGTGTTCTATCGAACACACTGCTTTGTTTTCGTATTTTTTAAAAAATTATGATTTTGTAACGAGTAGTCTTCAGCAACTATAATAGTTACAAAAACATTTTCAATGCCCTAGATATTCATTTTTGGTCTATTACTGAATGAATATAAATTGAACGTTGAAAAAATCAAAATGGTGCCTTAGGGTTAAATCTGAGTTGTGTGATATTTGTATTTCCAGTAACTACAGTCGATTGCGCAAAAAAGTATGGAAAAGAATTTTTATTTTCGATTTTGCTTTTTTGCAATTTCCGGTTGAATTTTTTCAGTAATTGTTAAAAGTTTCAAGGCTCATACCTTATGACCTTGACCTTTGAAGATATCGAGGCCTGAGTACAAGATATACCTCTTGATTAAATCTATCCAATGATATGTTCATGTTTGTTCTCTGTATTTTTACTTCCGGTTGTATAGCTCTCCGAAACTAGTCATAATACACGTTTTGTTATTAATATCAACCCTTTGAACCAGGGAGGTAAGGGAGGTAATTTGATCTTTGCGAAATACAAAATAATTTAAGAAATGGTTAATCTATTTAATCAAGCCAACTGAAATTTATTCAAATAATTTAGAATATTGTTAACAAAATACTGCTTATAAAGGTTTGATTCAATAAATGTATTTCATATGTATTTTTAAGCATCTTTTTATGTTTCCACTCATAACTTTTACAGAAAACTTTGATATTGAATTAAGTCCGTTGGAAGGAAGTTTGGAGAGCAGTGGGTTAACTCTCCTGTATATCTATAGGAAAAAGTAGGCTGTTCAAAGGTAAATCAAATATTTGAGGCACAATGAAGAACAACGTCCGAAATAATATTACTGATAACATGTTCAGTCTAAATTTGCGGATTGGAGATAAAATACGTCTCAGTGTTTTGACTTTGGACCTTTTAATTATCCAATGGTATAGCAAGTCAAAGTTAATGCCATAATTTGATCTCCCACATAATACATTTTTAATAATATTACAAGAATATTGTAAATATTAACAAAATACTAATTTTAAAGGTTATTCAATCCGATGCTTATCTCCATTTTTCGACAAATTGAAAATTGTGATTTTTAAACTCCTCTGTCAAAAATGACAGAAATAGCCCTTTTTTCATAAATGGTTGTTTTTTTACCAATGATGTATAACGTTTTTTGATCATCATTGCGACTTTGTATTTATTTAATTCACATTTAATACCAAATGTTATTTTTTTTTTCACTCTGGATTAAAAATGAAACTCCCCAATGTAAATATTGCATGACATGCTCGGTACCGTTCCTCGGCTAGTTTTATTTATCGTTTTTTTTATTTATTTGCACCTAAAGTATTGTAAGGGGGATGCATAAAACCCAATGTTAATTAACTAAGGGATTTTAAAATTTTACAAATTGTTATAATCACCATCAAAGAAAATTTTTAAAAAATTACGTTTTTTTTAAAAATAGAAAGTGGTTTATTGATTCCGATGTTAAAATTTGTGATTATTTGACTTTTGATGCTTTTCCCGGGTCATTTGTAAAACAGAAGTTCTTAAATACTCCCATTTTTTCTCACTTTGGGTAGAGACGTGTTCTTGCCATGACACACTTTTCGAAAATATTTTCGAGAAGACTATGTTCCGACTACCCTTGCTCGCTTGTTACAAGATAATTTAGAAGAGAGTTCACGCAAACATCGTCACTATTTTTATGCCAAATGTAAACTAATTACGAAGTAGGTGATCCAGTTTATTATTATGCTCCAACAACTACATAGACAATTCTGGGAAAAATTTAAAAACCCATTGGAAACCACATTATTGAATAAAGAATAGTTCTCACCGGTCAATAAAACACCAAATATACAAGTGCACTCCGCGTAATCCGATATACAAAATAATGTCGAATTAACGAAAATACTCAATTTTATTTTATTTTGTACCACATGTTACTTGTCATGCCTCGACGACATCAAAAATTCTTATTAGTTTCTAACAATAAAATGTGTTAAATCAATTTATTTATCTGCTCAAATATTATATCAGAATAAATGCAGTCATGTAATATTCGCTTGAATGAAAAATTTAGTTAGTAAATCTGTTTTTAGATGACAGGTCTGTCCTAAACCTTAACATTAGTGCAAAATTCGCTGCCTCGTTTTCAGAGCAACTCACGCTTCACACTTCCTCCATTTTGCCTAGCAGCTTTTCGTTAAATCTCTTTAAAAATCAAGAGGGACATGTCTTAAACTAGACGAAATACAGCAAGTGGAAAAGTCAAAGACGTTTTCGGTTCCATTTATAATGAAATGCAGAATGAAGATTATTCCACTGAAGATCAAGAAACGGAGATTAAAAACAATATTCACTAAAAAATAAGTCAACAAACTCGAAAAAGTCCTCGACTTCAAAGCCACAGTCCCATGTCAACAAGTACAGGGTTCTTCGGGCAATTTAGCAACACTTACCACACGTTAACAATTCGTATCTAAATCGGCCCCTTGCTGAACAAAATACTTTCGAAGATGTCCACACTGAAGATACTGAACTAATGTTTCTCCCAAGAACAACTTTTGAGCATTCGAATGGAACGTCGAAAAGCGTAAGCAGATTGCTGAAGAAAGAACCAGGATAGAGGCACTCTCCCAGCTTACTTCTGCTTCATCGAATTCTACCACAACTCCAAGAACAACGCCTGTTCCTGCATTACAACAAGGTGAGCAAACTACAGCGCCCCTAAGTCAAAATCCTACTGGAGGTATTCTGGTTGATCTAGACATTAATAAACCCGATAAGGTGCTACAAATAATTAACTTTCTTTGGCTAGATCCTGTTGCTGTCAATACCTATTCCTTTTAGTCCAAGAGATAGGGTAGGTTTATTTACCCCGAGAGGTCCAAAGGGTTTGAAGTGTGATTCTAGGGTAGACATGTCTGAAATTTCAGAATATTGATGTCTTAAGGACCTCAGATTGACCAATTTCTCACCAGGGGGCGCTGAAGTCATGACTCCGCATTTTTCTTTTGTCCGTATCAGATACATAAAAGCTCAATGTAAATCCAAAATATTTTAAATTTCAACTTCAAATTACATGTTATTTCAGTTATTACATATTTCTTTATATGAAAACATTAGAATATTTTAATTTGTTGAATTCTAACTAATATTAAAAGTTTAAATTTCTATAAAAATCAACAAAATCCAATGTTTTTGTTATATTCCTAGACTTACATATATAAAATCAAAGGGAATTTATTTAAAATTTAAAAGCTAACCATATAATTAATGAATTGGCGGACTGAGTCCGTATGTCCTAGAAATAATATGCAGTTATTTCCCTTTATCTGTTGTTATGATACGCTAGCTTTGTATATGTTATGAAACGTGCCTTTGCCGAGATATTATATAGTTCTTTTTTCAGTGAAAAGACATCTTGAAAGTTTTTATTTATTGGGAGAAATTATGAATAAGTATAACTTGAAAGTTAACAGTTTTATCGAAAATATCAAGATGTCAAAGATTCTTTACAGACTTTGCTTTCTGGTAATGTATATATTTTTGTAGGTTGGCAAATTGGCTTGTTTTTTTAATTTGACATTCACAGGCCCATTATGCTACTGTCCTTGCACTTTTAAGTCAGTATTTTGCGTTGAATGTGACTGGTTTGTTGTAGGAATTATCTAGAATTAACAGTTTATATTCATTGAGGTATTGTACACGTGAATTAGAACAGTTTATAATCATTGAGGTATTGTACACCTGAATCAGAACAGTTTATATAAATTGAGGTATTGTACACGTGAATAAGAAGAGTTTATATTCATTGAGGCATTGTACACCTGAATCAGAACAGTTTATATTCATTGAGGTATTGTACACCTGAATCAGAACAGTTTATATTCATTGAGGCATTATACACCTGAATCAGAACAGTTTATATTCATTGAGGCATTGTACACCTGACTCAGAACAGTTTATATTCATAGAGGTGATGTACACCTGGATCAGAACAGTTTGTATTCATTGAGGCATTGTACACCTGAATCAGAACAGTTTATATTCATTGAGGTATTGCACACCTGAGCCAGAACAATTAATATTTATTGAGGTATTGTATACCTGAATCAGAACAGTTTATAATCATTGAGACATTGTACACCTGAATCAGAACAGTTTATATTCATTGAGGTATTAAACACCTGAATCAGAATGTTTATATCAATTGAGGTACTGTACACCTGAATCAGAACAGTTTATATTTATTGAGGTATTGAACACCTGAATCAGAATGTTTATATCAATTGAGGTATTGTACACCTGAATCAGAACAGTTTATATTCATTGAGGTATTGTACACCTGAATCAGAACAGTTTATATCCATTGAGGTATTGTACACCTGAATCAGAACAGTTTATATTCATTGAGGTATTGTACACCTGAATCAGAACAGTTTATATTCATTGAGGTATTGTACACCTGAATCAGAACAGTTTATATTCATTGTGGTATTGTACACCTGAATAAGAACATGTAATATTCATTGAGGTATTGTACACCTGAGTCAGAACTTTTAATATTTATTGAGGTATTGAACACCAGAATCAGAACAGTTTATAATCATTGAGACATTGTTCACCTTTGTCAGAACAGTTTATATTTATTGAGGTAGTATACACCTGAATCAGAATAGTTTATATTTATTGAGGTATTGTACACCCGAATCAGAACAGTTGATATTCATTGAGGTATTGTACACCTGAATCAGAACAGTTATATTCATTGAGATATTGTACACCTGAATCAGACAGTTTATATTTATTGAGGTATTGTACACCTGAATCAGAACAGTTTATATTTATTGAGGTATTGTACACCTGAATCAGAACAGTTTATATTCATTGAGGTATTGTACACCTGAATCAGAACAGTTATATTCATTGAGATATTGTACACCTGAATCAGACAGTTTATATTTATTGAGGTATTGTACACCTGAATCAGAACAGTTTATATTTATTGAGGTATTGTACACCTGAATCAGAACAGTTTATATCCATTCAGGTATTGTACACCTGAATCAGAACCGTTTATATCCATTCAGGTATTGTACACCTGAATCAGAACAGTTTATATCCATTGAGGTATTGTAAACCTGAATAAGAACAGTTATATTCATTGAGGTATTGTACACCTGAATCAGAACAGTTTATATTCATTGAGGTATTGTAAACCTGAGTCAGAACAGTTAATAATTATTGAGGTATTGAACACCAGAATCAGAACAGTTTATATTCATTGTGGTATTGTTCGCCTGAATCAGAACAGTTTATATTTAATGACGTATTTTACACCTGAATCAGAACAGTTTATATTTATTGAGGTATTTTACACTTGAATCAGAACAGTTTATATTTATTGAGGTATTGTACACCTGAGTCAGAACAGTTTATAATCATTGAGACATTTTTCCCCTTTGTCAGAACAGTTTATATTTATTGAGGTATTGAACACCTGAATCAGAGCAGTTTATATTCATTGTGGTATTGTACACCTGAATCAGAACAGTTTATATCCCTTGAGGTATTGTACACCTGAATCAGAACAGTTTATATTCATTGAGGTATTGTACACCTGAATCAGAACAGTTTATATTCATTGAGGTATTGTACACCTGAGTCAGAACAGTTAATATTTATTGAGGTATTGAACACCAGAATCAGAACAGTTTATATTCATTGTGGTAATGTTCACTTGAATCAGAACAGTTTATATTCATTGAGGTATTGTACACCTGAATCAGAACAGTTTATATTCATTGAGGTATTGTCCCCCTTAATCAGAGCAGTTTATATTCATTGAGGTATTGTACACCTGAGTCAGAACAGTTATATTCATTGAGGTATTGTACACCTGAATCAGAACAGTTTATATTCATTGAGGTATTGTACACCTAAATCAGAACAGTTTATATTCATTGAGGTATTGTACACCTGAATCAGAACAGTTTATATTCATTGAGGTATTGTACACCTGAGTCAGAACAGTTAATATTTATTGAGGTATTGAACACCAGAATCAGAACAGTTTATATTCATTGTGGTAATGTTCACTTGAATCAGAACAGTTTATATTCATTGAGGTATTGTACACCTAAATCAGAACAGTTTATATTAATTGAGGTATTGTCCCCCTTAATCAGAACAGTTTATATTCATTGAGGTATTGTACACCTGAGTCAGAACAGTTATATTCATTGAGGTATTGAACACCAGAATCAGAACAGTTTATATTCATTGTGGTAATGTTCACTTGAATCAGAACAGTTTATATTCATTGAGGTATTGTACACTTGAATCAGAACAGTTTATATTCATTGAGGTATTGTTCACTTGAATCAGAACAGTTTATATTCATTGAAGCATTGTACACCTGAATCAGAACAGTCTATATTCATTGAGGTATTGTTCACTTGAATCAGAACAGTTTATATTCATTGAAGCATTGTACACCTGAATCAGAGCAGTTTATATTCATTGTGGTAATGTTCACTTGAATCAGAACAGTTTATATTCATTGAGGTATTGTACACCTGAATCAGAACAGTTTATATTCATTGTGGTAATGTTCACTTGAATCAGAACAGTTTATATTCATTGAGGTATTGTACACCTGAATCAGAACAGTTTATATTCATTGAGGTATTGTACACCTGAATCAGAACAGTTTATATTCATTGTGGTATTGTACACCTGAATCAGAACAGTTTATATTCATTGTGGTATTGTTCACCTGAATCAGAACAGTTTATATTCATTGACGTATTTTACACCTGGCATTGACTCCTTATTGATTTTTGGATTTGAATATTAAAATATTCCAGTTTAGACGCAATGTTGCAAATCGTAAGGTGAAGTGATTACAATTTTCTGTTATACAGCAAGTTTTAGAAAACGTTTTCAAACATCCTGATATCTTACCTTCCTGATCACAAGTAGCAACACCTTCAGTCTGTGTAGCGCTATCTTCTGTCCTGACAACTGGTTTAGTAATAGAAATTCCTGTAAACCGCTTGAATCGTTGAAAGAGGCTAGGTGTTTCTTCTACTGGTTTATCTTCCAGGAATCCAAAGAACTCTCTTTCGTAATACTTGTATTCCTCCACTGTCATGCACGGATTGACATACTTAGGAGTCTCACCAAAACCAATAAATGGCGGGTGGGGCCTGTATTTCTTGGACATTCTCTAAAAAGAACATTTTTGTTTTAAATTCAATTTCAATTTAAGAATTTCTGTTTGCTGAACCCTAGTTACGACTTTTTTAAAAATAAATACATAAACTGAAATAGTATCAACTCTGAAACGTTTAAAATGTATATATAAAAGATACTGTGATCCATGAAAATTTACCCGGCTACTTACTGAATAACAGTTGAAGTTGATTCCTATTCTAGAACAATTGTTAACGATATTTATGTAAATAGAAAAGAGAAAAACGGGAAAGTTGCAAATTCCCAAGTGACTTGAAATGACATTGCAAACTCAAATTTGCTTTAACAATATAGTCCGGCGAATAATAGCAATATTTCCAGGTAAAATTGTACAGTTTGTAAAAATATCTCACCTTAATATTCAGAAAAATCCTCAAAAATCGCAGAGAAAAATGTAACCACGCCTTTTCAGCAATGAAAATATGTAGCTTGTGACATCATACGATTGTAGTATGTATGTTAATTATAACGTCATAATAAAAACAAATTATTCTATTTTTAAATTCTTCCCCCTCCCCTCCCTCTATAAATTTCTGTTTATCATTAATTCATCTGTTTAAGGGAAACGTTGCTGGTATTGAAGCTACATCCAGTATATTGTTTAGGGGTTAACAATATCTGAGAGTATTCTGATCACCATAGGAGTACCAAAGTGAATGGAGGTTAACATTAAAGCTTGGTGCCGGAATAGAGCGATGTTGGCCATTACCATTCCGGAGAGTTTTACCTGTGAATACCTGTTTCGTTTGCTTACAATAGACGTTCATCTATAAACAAACTTAGTTCTTATTTAAACCCCCTTTAACGTGAAGAGAATAATGTTTATTTGTATAATTTATGGAATATAAAGGGATCCATTTAAGGTGCGTAGCTGAATTTTCATTGCGTGGCAAATAAAATTTGTCACGCTTTGTTTTCGTTCGGATTATTTTTTTTTTTGCAGTGCGTTCTTCGAACGCACTGCTTTGTTTTCGAAATGTTTTTTTTTTTTTTTTTGCAGTGCGTTCATCGAACGCACTGCTTTGTTTTCGAAATGTTTTTTTTTTTTTTTTTTTTTTTCGAATTTTTTTTTTTCGAATTCTTCCCATCACGCCCAGCCAAAACTACAAGTGCTACATGAAAACTGTTAACATTTCTTTCGAAAAACCCGCGACAGTAAATAATATGAATGTATTTTGACGTCATTTTGTCCAACCGGAAATGACGTATGTCTAATTTTAGGTTTTTTCTTATTTGCGACGCTAGTTTTTAATCAATTTCGATAGCGTTTTTTTTTGTTTATTACTTTTAATCTTTTTTACAAGTTAGCACTTTCAAACTTTTAAAATTTTGAACTTTGTCGCTGACTTTTTTTAATTTTAATTTTTGCAGTTTTGTCAACTTCTACAATTTCATTTCGATCGATCTGAAATTTTACAGATATACAGACATTTTGATTGCGAACTATAATAAATTTTCATAATTTCGATATCACTTCCGGTTTTGATGTTATTTGCTTTTAAAGTTGAATTTTGCAATTCCGGAATAATGAAGATATTTGAAAAATTTCTTTTGCAATTAGCTACAATTGTCTATCTAATGATGCTAAATTAAGAAAATCCGAACCGGAAGTAACGGATCAACCGCCATCTTGATATGACTAACTTTTGTAAAACTCAAAATGGGGCCTCAGGGTTAAATCAAATTTGCATAAATTTAAGTTTTCTTAAAACATCTATCGATTGCGCAAAAAAGTATGCAAATGGATTTTTGAATTTTGCCTTTGCTTTTCTTTTATTTCCGGTTGAAATTTTCCAGTAATTGTCAAAACTTTCAAGGTTCATATTTCGCGACTTTGACCTTCGGTGACCTTTTGACCTGAACATAGGTTGTTGCCCTTGATTATATGTATACAATGGTATCTTCACTTTTGTTGTCCGGTGTTTACTTCTGGTTTTGCAGCCAATTGAAAATCACGAATTTTAACTTTAAAGAGTTCTATCACGTGACCTAATTTACATAGCACAGAATTTCTTACATATTCCTTTTACGCTTAATGTCATCTTTTCATTAATATATCAAACTTGGTATTTTAATCAAAATTGCGCGTTTAAAAATTTCAAAATTTTTAATTTCTTCTATACTAACTGTGCGTGTTTTTCTTTAAATCGAAATAGGATCTCGGGGGATTATTTGATTTGTGTTATTTTGATGTATATAGAATCTATAACCGATTGCCGAAATATATATGGAAACCGATTTTTGAATTTTGATTTTGATTTTGATTTTTTAACGATTAAATTTTTTAAAAACTTTGAAGGGTCGTATATTGTGACGTTGACCTTTGACGAATTTTTGACCTGTACAAATATGATAGGTCTCGAGAAGATCTATCCAATGATATATAAAGCTTTATTGTAAGATGTATACTTCCGCTTTTATCGCCATTTGAAAATTGCGAATTTTCCCTATAAAACAATCTGTTTAATGTGTTGCATTTGGGCGACCTACAAGATATAAGTTTCAGCGATCTGAAATTAATTTTTAGTTTAATCGTTCTACATCCAGTTAAAATGATTCAAAGTTGTTATATATGTTTTTTCTGTTGTGGGTGATGTAAATATTGAATATTTGGAACGAAATTACAACCTTTAGAATTTTAAATTTTATCTCTTATAATTATGCAACAATAATATACAGTTGACTGGAATAATGGTCTAAGGGACGAAACTCTATTCAATATAAATTTTAAAATGTTAGGCCGCGCTATTTATGTGGTGTCTCAATGTTATAACCTTTCGATTTGTATATAGCTTCGACATTGTCTATCCAATGCTATATATATATTTTTTGTACGATATCTACTTTTGGTTTCATCGCCATCTGAAAATTGCGAATTTAATATATAAAACTATCTACATTGTATTGGGTATAATTATCTACGTTTTGGCGATTTACAAGTATGAGTTTCGGCGATCCGGATATCTTTTTTAGATTAAACGACCCTCTATCCATTTTTTATTATGATTTTAACTTATTATCTATCTTAATTGATGATGAGGGCTAAGGATGGGGAGGGGGAAAGGGGGAAAAGGGGGGTATGAGAGCGTTTTTTATGAAATCAAAATCCATTTCTGATGCACATTTTTTTGTTTTAATAAACCCTTTTTGTCTTTTGCTTAACGAACGAATCCCTGAATGGAACGCACTGCTTCAGTGCCGTTAGGCGTACGGCTCTAGTTGCAGTGCGTTCATCGAACGCACTGCTTTGTTTTCGAAATGTTTTTTTTTTTTTTTTTTTTCGAATTCTTCCCAGAGCGCCCAGCCAAAACTACATATGCTATGAATTCACTCTTTCGACTTCCTTGTAGAACCCGTGAAAGTAATTTTAATGAATGTATTTTGATGCATTTTTTTCTAACAGGAAATGACGTAGCGCATCCTTAAGCTTTTCTTTGCTTTTCGATTTGCGGCTTTATTTTTGACCCGATTTTGATCGTTCTCTTTTAGGTAACTACATTGAACTTAGTTCTAAAAAGATAGTAATTTAAGAAATTGACTTTTCTCAACTTTGTCGCTGACAATTTGAATTTTAAATTTTAAGCATTTTCTAACTTCTACAATTTTCTTTCGATCAATCTGAAAACTTACATCTATATAGACATTTAAATTACAATGTATAACTTATTTTCAAAATTTCGATATCACTTCCGGTTTTGACGTTATTTGCTGTTAAATTGAAAAATGCTAACTTCCGGAATATTAAAGATATTTGAAAAACTTTTTTTGCAATTAGCTACAATTGTCTATCTAATGATGCTAAATTAAGAAAATCTGAACCGGAAGTAACGAATCAGCCGCCATCTTGATATGATTAAGTTTTGTTAAACTCTCAATAAGTTCTCAGGGTCAAATCCAATTTGCATAATTTTAGATTTTCTAAAAACATCCATCGATTGCGCAAAAAATTATGGGAAGGGATTTTTGAATTTCGCTTTTGCTTTTCTTTTATTTCCGGTTGAAATTTTTTAGAAATTGTCAAAACTTTCAAGGTTCATATTTCGCAACCTTGACCTTTGGTGACCTTTTGACCTGAACAAAAGTTGTTGCCCTTGATTATATCTACCCAATGGTATCTTCAGTGTTGTTGTCTGATGTTTACTTCCGGTTTTGCAGCCAATTGAAAATCACGAATTTTAACTTTAAAGAGCTCTATCACGTGACCCAATTTCGATAAGTCAGATTTTCTCACATATTCTTCTAACGCTTAATCTCCTCTCTCCATTAATATATCACACTTGGTATTTTAATCAAAATTGCGCGTTTAAAAATTTCAAAATTTTGTTATTTCTTCTATACTAACTGTGCGTGTTTTTCTTTAAATCGAAATAGGGTCTCGGGGGATAACTCGATTTGTGTTATTTTGATGTATATAGAATCTATAACCGATTGCCGAAATATATATGGAAACCGATTATTGAATTTTGATTTCGATTTTGATTTTTTTACGATTAAAATTTTTAAAAACTTTGAAGGGTCGTATATTGTGACGTTGACCTTTGGCGAATTTTTGCCCTGTAGAAATGTGATAGCTCTCGAGAAGTTCTATCCAATGATATATAAAGCTTTTTTTGTAAGATGTATACTTCAGCTTTTATCGCCATTTGAAAATTGCGAATTTTTCCTACAAAACAATCTGTTTGATGTGCGTTGCATTTGGGCGATCTACAAGATATGAGTTTCAGCGATCCGAATTTATTTAAGTTAAGATTATGCAAAGTTATTATATATGTTAAATAAATGGAATTGTGGTTTACTTCATGTTGTGGGTGATGTAAATATGGAATATTTGGAACGAAATTACAACCTTTAGAATTTTAAATTTTATCTCTTATAATTATGCAACAATAATATACAGTTGACTGGAATAATGGTCTAAGGGACGAAACTCTATTCAATATAAATTTTAAAATGTTAGGCCGCGCTATTTATGTGGTGTCTCAATGTTATACCCTGGCGACTTAAGACAACTTGAACCATTAGTGTCCTTTCGATTTGTATATAGCTTCGACATTGTCTATCCAATGCTATATATATATTTTTTCTACGATATCTACTTTTGGTTTCATCGCCATCTGAAAATTGCGAATTTAATATATAAAACTACTTTGTATTGGGTATTATTCTCTACGTTTGGGCGATTTACAAATATGAGTTTCGGCGATCCGGATATCTTTTTTAGATTAAACGACCCTCTATCCATTTTTTATTATGATTTTAACTTATTATCTATCTTAATTGATGATGAGGGCTAAGGATGGGGAGGGGCAAAGAGGGGAAAGGGGGAAAAGGGGGGTATGGGAGCGTTTGTTATGAAATCAAAATCCATTTCTGATGCACATTTTTTTATTTTAATAAACCCTTTTTGTCTTTTGCTTAACGAACGAACGAACGAATCCCTGGATGGAACGCACTGCTTCAGTGCCGTTAGGCGTACGGCTCTAGTTTTTTTTTTTTTTCGAATTCTTCCCAGAGCGCCCAGCCAAAACTACATATGCTATGAATTCACTCTTTCGATTTTCTTGTCGTACTCGTGAAAGTAATGTTTAATGAATGTAATTTGATGCATTTTTTGTAAACAGGAAATGACGTAGCGCATTCCAAAGTTTTTCTTTGTTTTTCAATTTGCGGCTTTATTTTTGATCCAATGTTGATCGTTCTTTTTTAGATAACTACATTGAACTTAGTTCTAAAAGATAGGGAATTGAGAATGAAACATTTCCCAACTTTGTCGCTGACTTTTTGAATTTTGAATTTTTAGCATTTTTTTACTTCTACAGTTTTCTTTCGATCGACTTGAAAACTTACAGATATATAGACATTTTGATTGCAAACTATAATTAATTTTCAAAATTTCGATATCACTTCCGGTTTTGAAGTTATTTGCTTTTTAAAGTTGAATTTTGCACTTCCGGAATATTGAAGATATTGAAAAAATTTCTTTTGCAATTAGCTACAATTGTCTATTAAATGATGCTAAATTAAAAAAATCCGAACCGGAAGTAACGGATCAGCCGCCATCTTGATATGACTAATTTTTGTAAAACTCAAAATGGAGGCCTTAGGGTTAAATCTAATTTGCATAATTTAAGATTTTCTAAAAACATTCAACGATTGCGCAAAAAAGTATGGGAAGGGATTTTTGAATTTCGCTTTTGCTTTTCTTTTATTTCCGGTTGAAATTTTCCAGTAATTGTCAAAAATTTAAAAGGTCATATTTCGCGACCTTGACCTTCGGTGACCTTTTGACCTGAACAAAAGTTATTGCCCTTGATTATATCTACCCAATGGTATCATCACCTTTGTTGTCCGATGTTTACTTCCGGTTTTGCAGCCAATTGAAAATCACGAATTTTTATTTTAAAGAGCTCTATCACGTGACCTAATTTATATAGG
The DNA here is from genome assembly GCA_030562195.1 of Nipponacmea schrenckii. Classification (NCBI taxonomy): domain Eukaryota; kingdom Metazoa; phylum Mollusca; class Gastropoda; family Lottiidae; genus Nipponacmea; species Nipponacmea schrenckii. The sequence goes on from JAUJPP010000006.1 coordinate 2,847,004, forward strand.
ACATAATTTCTTACATATTCCTTTTACGCTTAATCTCATCTTTCTATTAATATATCACACTTGGTATTTTGATCAAAATTGCGCGTTTAAAAATTTCAAAATTTTGTTATTTCTTCTATACTAACTGTGCGTGTTTTTCTTTAAATCGAAATAGGGTCTCGGGGGATAATTCGATTTGTGTTATTTTGATGTATATAGAATCTATAACCGATTAAAGAAATATATATGGAAACCGATTTTTGAATTTCGATTTTGATTTTGAATTTTTTACGATTAAAATTTTTAAAAACTTTGAAGGGTCGTATATTGTGACGTTGACCTTTGACGAATTTTTGACCTGTACAAACGTGATAGCTCTCGAGAAGATCTATCCAATGATATATAAAGCTTTATTGTAAGATGTATATTTCCGCTTTCATCGCCATTTAAAAATTGCGAATTTTCCCTATAAAACAATCTGTTTAATGTGTGTCGCGTTTGGGCGATCTACAAGATATGAGTTTCAGCGATCCAAATTTATTTTTTAGTTTAATCGTTCTACATCCAGTTAAAATGATTCAAAGGTTTTATATATATTAAATAAATGAAATTGTGGTTTACTTCCTGTTGTGGGTGATGTAAATATGGAATATTTTGAACGAAATTACAATCTTTAGAATTTTAAATTGTATCTCTTATGCAACAGTAATATACAGTTGAGTGGAATAATGGTCTAAGGGACAGAACTCTATTCAATATAAATAATTTAAACCATTAGTGACCTTTTGATTTGTACAAAATATATAGCTTTCGACAATGTCTATCCAATGCTATGTTGTACAATGTGTACTTTGGTTTCATCGCCATCTGAAAATTGCGAATTTAATATATGAAACAATCCATTGGATATTATTCTCTGCGTTTGGGCGATTTACAAAATATGAGTTTCGGCGATCCGAATATCTTTTTTTGATTAAACGAATTTTTTTTATTATGATTTTAACTTATTACCTATCTTAATTGATGATGAGGGCTAAGGATGGGGAGGGGGAAAGGGGGGGGGGGAATGGGAGGGGGGATAGGAGCGTTTGTTATGAAATCCAAATCCATTTATTGCGTGGCAAATAAAATTTGTCACGCTTTGTTTTCGTTCGGATTTTTTTTTTTTTTTTTTTTTTTTTTTTGGGAAGCTCGCTAGCCCAAACGGAAAAAGATAGACTATTTCTGTTTTCACCAATGGTTTTTATATGGGCTGGAATCAAAAATGAATATCTAACATGAAATTTTCGCTAAACCGGAAGTGGCTAATTGCATAATATGCAAATAAGATTTCAAGCTAGCTCGGGCCCTAATAGTCGCATCGGTCTGAAATTTACAGGATATAGATAGATAGGCAGCGGAATTAAAACTACATCATCAAAATTTTTTGATCACTTCCGGTTTGGGCGTGGGGACTTCCGGTTTTTTCGTCTCATGTCGGGCGACCCTGCTTCCGATGTAATTCAAGATTCTAAACAAAATCAGTATATTTTAGCTATACTAAATGATTTTAATCCCCTGAGATGAAGAAAAATTAAATTGAATGTTGCGCATGCGCAGTTTTCAAAAATGGCAAATTTTCTTAAAAATTTAATAAGTCCGCCAATTATTAACCGATTTTTATGATTTTGGTGTTTATCGAAACCTTGATACTTTATCTAAAAAATGTTGGGAACAGAATTTTGATTTTCGAATTTGTATTTTTTTTATGCCCGTTCGAATTTTTCGAAAATTCAAAACTCTATATCTCGTGACCTTGACCTTAAATGACCTTGACATTTGAGATGTAGAATGTCATTGACCTCAGCTGTCTATAGATGTGCTGATATTGCATGACAAATATTAACTTCCGGTTTTATAGCCCACCGAAATCTGACTATTTTGCAAGTTTGGATGGTTATGTTACACTTTCGGGCTCTAATGTTCGGATCGATCTGAAATTTACAGGATATAGATAGATACGCAACACAATTAAAAATATATCATCAAAATTTTTAGATCACTTCCGGTTTGGGCGTGGGGATTTCCGGTTTTTTTTTATCTCATTTCAGGCGACCCTACATCCCGTGTAATTCAAGAATGTAAGCAAAAACAGTACATTAGCTATACAAAATAATTTGCATCCCTCGAGAAGAAAAAAATTCCAATTGCTAATAAAATTTATTTATTTTTTTGTAAAATTTTTGCATACAAATTCAAAAAATATCTCTTTATAAAGCTGTGAATTAGCAAATTATCACATAGCTTGAATTTGTTGTTAATTACAACCAAAGTTACAAAATAATGTTTAAATTTGAATATAGATAGTTTAAATTTCATGACAAATTGACATCTTACTACCTACTTAAATTTTAGTTTGGAATTTATGTAAATATTTTACCGAAATCTTAGACATGTACAAAAATCTAATAAGGAACTGATAGTAGAAACTTATAGTAGAAAAAATTGCCTATATAGCGGAAAGTTTACGCTTACAATTGTAGGCTGAAAAGTACCGGAATTGAAAGCTAGCAGGTTAGAAGTTTCAAAATGTTCGAAATCCATGGGATAACGCACAGTTGCCACGCTCGGAGCTGTTCACAGTTCTAGTAATGCACATTTTTTTTAATATACCCTTTCTGTCTTTTGCTTAACGAACGTATCCCTGGATGGAACGCACTGCTTCAGTGCCGTTAGGCGTACGGCTCTAGTTTTTTTTTTTTTTTTTTTTTTTTTTGGGAAGCTCGCTAGCCCAAACGGAAAAAGATAGACTAATCCTGTTTTCACCAATGGTTTTTATATGGGCTGGAATCAAAAATGAATATCTAACATGAAATTTTCGCTAAACCGAAAGTGGCTAATTGCATAATATGCAAATAAGATTTCAAGCTAGCTCGGGCCCTAATAGTCGCATCGGTCTGAAATTTACAGGATATAGATAGATAGGCAGCGCAATTAAAACTACATCATCAAAATTTTTTGATCACTTCCGGTTTGGGCGTGGGGACTTCCGGTTTTTTCGTCTCATGTCGGGCGACCCTGCTTTCGATGTAATTCAAGATTCTAAACAAAATCAGTATATTTTAGCTATACTAAATGATTTTAATCCCCTGAGATGAAGAAAAATTAAATTGAATGTTGCGCATGCGCAGTTTTCAAAAATGGCAAATTTTCTTAAAAATTTAATAAGTCCGCCAATTATTAACCGATTTTTATGATTTTGGTGTTTATCGAAACCTTGATGCTTTATCTAAAAAATGTTGGGAACAGAATTTTGATTTTCGAATTTGAATTTTTTTTATGCCCGTTCGAATTTTTCGAAAATTTAAAACTCTATATCTCGTGACCTTGACCTTAAATGACCTTGACATTTGAGATGTAGAATGTCATTGACCTCAGCTGTCTATAGATGTGCTGATATTGCATGACAAATATTAACTTCCGGTTTTATAGCCCACCGAAATCTGACTATTTTGCAATTTTGGATGGTTATGTTACACTTTCGGGCTCTAATGTTCGGATCGATCTGAAATTTACAGGATATAGATAGATACGCAACACAATTAAAAATATATCATCAAAATTTTTTGATCACTTCCGGTTTGGGCGTGGGCACTTCCGTTTTTTTTTATCTCATTTCAGGCGACCCTACATCCCGTGTAATTCAAGAATGTAAGCAAAAACAGTACATTAGCTATACAAATGCTAATAAAATTTATTTATTTTTTTGTAAAATTTTTGCATACAAATTCAAAAAATATCTCTTTATAAAGCTGTGAATTAGCAAATTATCACATAGCTTGAATTTTCTCTCTATGTTGATTACAACCAAAGTTACAAAATAATGTTTAAATTTGAATATAGAGAGTTTAAATTTCATGACAAATTGACATCTTACTACCTACTTAAATTTTAGTTTGGAATTTATGTAAATATCCTACCGAAATCTTAGACATGTACAAAAATCTAATAAGGAACTGATAGTAGAAACTTATAGTAGAAAAAATTGCCTATATAGCGGAAAGTTTACGCTAACAATTGTAGGCTGAAAAGTACCGGAATTGAAAGCTACCAGGTTAGAAGTTTCAAAATGTTCGAAATCCATGGGATAACGCACAGTTGCCACGCTCGGAGCTGTTCACAGTTCTAGTTTTATAATTGTAATGACAAACTCCGTATCTTATTATTGTGGGGCTTTGCTTTCAGCTTTACTTTTTTTACCATTTTTTAAATTTCTGTCCGATTAAGTTCCAATTTTAGGTGCTAAGAGAGACTATAAATCTAAACAAAATGACATTGTCAAATATTTTGCGTCACTTCCGGTTTACGCTCAAAAAGGGTTCAAAGTTGAAATCTCTGATTTTCGGTCTACTTCCGGTCTAATTGTCACGGGTCATTGAAACTTGTGTTGAACAATAACGTTTTAAGAAAATTGGCCGATTTAAAAAAAAAATCCAGACCGGAAGTAATACTTTGGCCGCCATCTTGAAATTCACTTTTTTGTAAAACTCAAAATGGGCCTCTACGGTAAGAGCGATTTGCGTGATGTTTATATTTCTGGAAAGCTTAGTTGATTGCGAAAAAAATGTTGGTAACCGATTTTTGAATTTCACTTTTGCAATTTTTTGCAACATCCGGTTGAATTTTTTCGAAGTTTGGGGGATTATTTCTCGTGACCTTGACCTTTGACGACCTTGACCTTTAGTAGGTCAAAGGTGATTGACCTTGGCTATCATTTGATACTTTGACCTTTGACCTCCGAAGTCTACTTCCGGTTTTATAGCTTCCCGAATACAGCAAAATTCGCAACTTTGGGTAGCTCTAGAGCGTGACCTAATTAATTTAGAGTATTATTTTTTTCAGATACTTAAGGTGCTTTTTTTTCCTCTATCCAACGATATATAACAAAAGTTTGTAAAATGAAAATTGAAGTTTTTGATTTTTGCAAAGAAAAGTACATTTTGCCGTATTTTCGCTTGTTTGAAATATATGTGTGTATATCTCGTGATCTATTAGCTGTACAAGCTTCAAATTTTTACTGTGAATATACATTTTGAATATGATTAGATTCCCCTCCAAAAAACCGAGATGGCACATCCTGGTGAACTTCAAATTTACCATTTATATCGGTCAGCGAATTACGGCTGCAGTAAATAACGTTTTTCAAAAAAGTACCTTGCATACATATATCTCATTACTTTGGCCAGTTTATCCCAAAAAATCAAATGTTTCTGCCTGTTTGTTGCAATTTTGCGACATTTGCAAAAAATCATTTTTTTTTTAGTTAGGGGGCTTATTTCTAGTGACTTTGACCTTTGGTGACCTTGACCTTTACAAGGTCATTGGTCACTGACTTTAGCTATCAGTTGACAATTTGGCATTAGACTTCTGACGTCTATTTCCGGTTTTATAGCTGCTCGAAAGCAGCAAAATTTGCAACGTTGTACTGCTCTAGAGCGTGACCTAATTAATTTAGAGGGTTATTATTTTCACATTCCGAAGGCGCCTTTTGTCCTCTTTCCAGCGATGCACAACAAAAGTTTTTAAAAATTTAATTTTTGGACTTTTAAAATTAAAGTACATTTTGCTTTTTTGAAACGTATTTGTGTATATCTCGTGATCTATTAGATGTACAAGCTTCAAATTTGTACCATGAATATATATTTTGTATGAGATTAGATTTACGCAAAAGAAAATTAGATGGGCGTGGCACATACGGGTAAACTTCCAATTTACCAGTTATATTGGTCAGCGCTTTACATCTGTAGGAAATAACGTTTTTCAAAAAAGTACTTTGCACACAGATACCTCGTTGTTTTGGCCAGTTTATCCTAGAAAATCAGATGTTTCGGCATGTTTGTTACAATTTTGCAACATTAGCAAAGTCCCACTCTGTGCCACGTGTGGCTCTAGTTATTATTATTATTATTATTATTATTATTATTACGTATTTCGACTTTGGCGAAAACGTATTGTAATCGTTCGGATTATTTTATTATTTTTTTTTTTTTTGTAATTCTTGGATGAGTTTGCAGACAAACTGATAAAAGGTGCAGAAATTCTAAATCTACAGTTGATCTTAGAATGATTTCTATTATCAAATAAAACAAAACCGGAAGTTTTATCTCTGACAGGAAGTGAGAACCGGAAGTTCAGGTTTTTTTGCTTTAGCAAGTTTATTTTCAGTTCGATTTTGACCGGATTTTCAGATTTGAAAACTTCAATGTATTTGTCAACTAACAATTATAGGTTTTATGCAATTAGGTTAAATATTTTACCCACGATTTGCAATTCAATATTCAAGGGTCATCGGCAAAAATTTCAGACCGTGATTTCTCCTTTAATATAAATGGTAAAATTTTGAAACTTTACCAGTTGATAGGCGATATGTTTATAATTTTTGAAAAAATGTGAAAAAAAAATTCCACAATGGAACATTATCTACCTTTTCTTGGAGACCGATTTTCAAATTTCGTATTTTCTTTCGAATTATTTAAATTTCGATTTTTTCAAAATTAGGTCACTTTAACGGGTACGGAAGGTGTGACCCACTTAATCTATGACCTTGAAAATTAGGTCAAATAATATTCAATATATTGTCTACGAGTAGATATTTTTTAATTTGGCTTACTTAAAAAATTCATAGAGATAAGTGTACTTAAATACAGCAAAAATTGATAATTTTCATATTTTCGCCATCATTAACCGTTACGGAAGGTGTGACCTAATTATTTTATGACTTTGAAAACTAGGTCAAATGATATTCAATATATTGTCTAGATGTAGGTAATTGCAACTTTAGCCTATATAATATTTTAAGGCTCTCGAAATACGTTCATAATTGTAAGCAATTCTAGTTATTATTATTATTATTATTATTATTATTATTATTATTATTATTATTATTATTATTATTATTATTATTATTATTATTATTATTATTATTATTATTATTATTATTATTATTATTATTAATTAATTAATATTTTTATTTATTATTATTATTAATTATTATTAATTATTATTAATTATTATTTATTATTTATTATTTATTATTTATTATTTATTATTATTATTATTATTATTATTATTATTATTATTATTATTATTATTATTATTATTATTATTATTATTATTATTATTATTATTATTATTTATTATTTATTATTATTATTATTATTATTATTATTATTATTATTATTATTATTATTATTATTATTATTATTAAATTTATTTTTTATTATTATTATTTTTATTATTATTATTATTTTTTTTATTATTATTATTATTATTATTATTATTATTATTATTATTATTATTATTATTATTATTATTATTATTATTATTATTATTGTTATTATTATTATTATTATTATTATTATTATTATTATTATTATTATTTTCTATTATTATTTATTATTATTTATTTTTATTTATTTTTATTTATTATTATTATTATTATTAACAATATTGATATAACGCAAATCTAATTAAAATTACTCTAAGATCTTCAGAATCTGAAACATAGTTGCAAATAGTATAGATATAAATAACCATTAATTTTCGTTTGATATCCGTAAACCATATCCTTTTATGACCTAATACTGTTTGACTCTGAAGTACAGTTTTCCGCCAGCACGGTACTAGGTACCCCAGGACATTTACGGTGTCATTTAGTCAATTAGCAGATTGTCAATCAAATAATTCCATTCGAGAACAATATTCCTGATACTCCAGAAACTGTAAAACTCATGCTGTCATATACATATCGGATCTCCTTCCAACAGTCCCAGCGTCTGGACCGAGTGAGATAGTGTGTTTGTGAGGGGTGAAAATATTTGGGCTTTTGGGAAGGGATGATTTAGGAATGTGCTTATGCCTTGGAGTATAGAAAAAATAAATAGTTAAACCTTAGTACAATCTAAACACATATTGTTATAAATTTACAATTGTTATACGTCACCTAGATAATGTTTTTAATTTAAAACAAAAAAATGAATTATGTCGTATGTGAGCTACCGTATCAAGATAAGGTTTGGTGCATAGAAATGGGCGTTACATGTCAATCGATAGATAAATAAAACTAAATGTTCCAAAACCACCACCATCTTCAAAAACTGAATTCTACAAAAGTTGGTCACACCCCTAGAAATAAACTTGGAGTCTCAGAGAAAGGTTATTATGAAAGTTAACACGCCTCTACAGAATTGTTAAGTTACGTTTAGTTTATTATGTGCGACGTAATATTTTTTAATCTCAACCATAATCGGTATTTCTGCCTTCATCATGAATTCACACATAGCACGATCTATAGTTATATCTCCACTCCATTCCGTTGCTTTTAATATCGTCTTCTTTTCCTGTGGTTCTTTTTGGGTACAAAAATCGCTCATGGTTTTTCGTAGATTACGAAATGTTCTCACTTCATGAAAAAAATCATTTCCTTGGTGAATAACTTTTTGCCAGAAAACTTTATAAAAATGATTATATAGTACATAGTCTGCTTGGCTCCACTGACGAAACCTTTCACGATCCATTGTAGTTACATTGAACTTATTTCTATATTTTGAATATACGTTACTTGGCAAATACAAAACATCCTCCAAATTCCAGTTTAGAGTTCTTTTCAACAAAACCATAGATTCGTCGTAATACTCGGCAATTAAAACCAAATTAAAATCGTTGGAAATATTTTTCACAAATTCATCTATGAGGGTTATGTTTGACAAAGCCTCTCTTTTAATACCCAGATCGATGCTCATTCTACTATGTGTAAATGAATCAGTAAATCTTTGAGGATCATATTTCTGAGGATTTTCCAGATATGTGGAGATAGGCGAACTTCCACTAATGCTCGTTAAATATCTATGTTGATAGATATCTCTATAGTACAAAAAACTAGAAGTAAACTGATCAAATGGTTCACGTAAAATGGCCACATATTTAGTATCAGAGGGGAAATATTTAGAAATGACCTGTCGATCATAGATCACGTGATTACACAATATATCATATGTACCATTTTTAGAAGGAAGAATATTTTTGCTAGTTATGGATCCGTCTTCACTGATACGATTATAATCTGTTGGTAGCATAATGTTGAGATTCCGCTTCAAAGCAAACCTTAACATGACATTCATGGTGGTCGTACTCGCTGCTTTATGTACTTTGATAAAAACAATGTGTTGACACTCCGTATTACACAATGGTTGGGGTTTTCCGGTAGACGCCTCCTTGTGGTCGACGCAGGAGTTGCACTCAGGACATCCTTGATTGGAAGTGTTTTCGGCCTTGTAAAGTAAGGTATAGTTCATCGTCTTGAACATGGCCAAGGACAATAATCCCAATAACGCTAGTATTTTCCAGTATTTTCTGAAATACAGTAATAATATACAGCACGATCAATATTTGGAGATTTTCAACTAAATCTATCGAGCCATTTTATGAGCAAACACTATAGAACATTAGTGTATATTTTACAACGTTACCAAAAAAATGAAAATTATGCTTACTGCCCATTTTAAACAGATTTTTTGTGAATATATTTCGACAATATTTTTCAAACGAGTATCTTTAAAGGTATAATACGTCTTGAAATACACTCGTCCTGTGGTTAATATTTGTGTTTAATATTGACTATTGGTTAAACATGTATGTATCCCACACTTTATCAATTTTCAAAAATCGACAATAAAACTATTAAAATGAGCAAGCGATTAATCTGTTCTGTTTGAGAGAAGGCGTGACTTGGTAATCAACTCTACAACAGGAACAAAATCAACATTCCATCCATTTACCAACGGGCTATGACAAATATTCTCCGGAATACGAGCAAATATTCTCAGTGATTACAATTCAAATTGTGTCAGTGTTGGAGTGTTCATTCTTATTCATACGAATTGCCTTTTCTGTCTTTTCCGTGAATTTACATATTGTACATTCTCTGACAATGTCAAGAGTAGAGGTCAAGGACGCGGGAAAATCCTATGTTCGAGTTACTTCCCTTTATAATTACAACAGATTTCCTAGTCTCTCAGTTTGAAAATAGCTAATGGAAATATTAAGCGTTTTATCATTAACTTCTCGATTTTGTAGATTTATCAGATTTTGGAGGAATTTTAATGAAAGACCTATTATACCTTTATAAAATTTAAAATGAAAATATAAATGTACAAATATACTTTAGTAATCTTGGCGATAAATATAACTGAGACAGCCAGACTTTTCCCATGACAACATTTAACTCATAGACCTGAAAATAAGACAAAAATGGATAATTAAAGTTCCACTCGGCGCTCCTCGGCTGTTTCCGTTAAGTTGAAAATATAGAAAACTGACGTAACTTTAAGGTAGATCGTTTAGGACGAACCTAGTTGACAAATGTCTAATAACCAAACCTTAAGAGGCTGAAATATTTGCAAGTTTGAATAGCCAAACATCAAATCTTTCCATAACACTGGTAAAGCTTAATCTCACATGAAAAGAGCGTGAAGCATTTAATTTAGTTACTTAAGAAAGACGATAGCATAGTTATTTTATTAGTTATTAAAAATAGCGATGGCAATCGTAATACGCCCACATTTATAATAGCAGCCAACGGCTACAATTAGTAATCCCTGATTCCTTCAAAATAAAAATTATACAAGATTTTTTGTGTATCACCATTTGGCTCTCATACTAGTATAGATATACTTTACGATATAGTTAGGCGTCGATATTTATGTTAAAATATGTACAAAGAACTGGTTAATTGTATTCAAGCGTATGTTAAATGTACTACTAGGAGATATATTTTTTCTGTTGCTGATCATTTTAGTTCCAAGGTCAAACTGTTTGCTCTGCCTAATAAGTCGACAGAGACGAGGGACATTAAAAATCTATAAAAATATATGAAATTTCGAATCAAGCGCAAAGCATAGCCTATACAAACTATTCACAATTGGTTCGAAATCTATCAGAACATTCGATTTCCAATCAGATAAATTATGTTTGGTCTTTATGACGTCACTATAGTAACGGTTTTTAATATTATGAAAAGCAGTTTGTCAATGGTGACGTCATCGCCTAGGTTTGGTGAAATTACAGTTACCATAAAGTAAAGAAAGAAAGAAACAACTATATTTTACAAGGATAACAACTTTTGGCATTTATCTTGCCCGGATTATACAGCTGGGTGGTTGGAATTATGAGTGATGATGACTTATTCAAGGTCATCGAATTTTCACACACCGATCGAGATTAGAACCCACGCCCGACATTTTCAACGTATCCAAGCAAATGACATCATGACGAACCAACGCTCTAACCGCTGTGCTATAGAACCAACGCTCTAACCGCTGTGCTATAGAACCAACGCTCTAACCGCTGTGCTATAGAACCAACGCTCTAACCACTGAGCTATAGAACCAACGCTCTAACCGCAGTGCTATAGAACCGACCCTCTAACCGCTGTGCTATAGAACCAACGCGCTAACCGCTGTGTTATAGAACCAACGCTCTAACCGCCGTGCTATAGAACCAATGCGCTAACCGCTGTGCTATAGAACCAACCCTCTAACCGCTGTGCTATAGAACCAACCCTCTAACCGCTGTGCTATAGAACCAACCCTCTAACCGCTGTGCTATAGAACCAACGCTCTAACCGCTGAGCTATAGACCCCACCCTCTAACCGGATAACACTTGGCATTTATCTTGCCCGGATTATACAGCTGGGTGGTTGGAATTATGAGTGATGATGACTTATTCAAGGTCATCGAATTTTCACACACCCATCGAGATTAGAACCCACGCCCGACATTTTCAACGTATCCAAGCAAATGACATCATGACGAACCAACGCTCTAACCGCTGTGCTATAGAACCAACGCGCTAACCGCTGTGCTATAGAACCAACGCGCTAACCGCTGTGCTCTAGAACCAACCCTCTAACCGCTGTGCTATAGAACCAACCCTCTAACCGCTGTGCTATAGAACCAACCCTCTAACCACTGTGCTAAAGAACCAACGCTCTAACCGCTGTGCTATAGAACCAACGCTCTAGCCGCTTTGCTATAGAACCAGCGCTCTAACCACTGTGCTATAGAACCAACCCTCTAACCGCTGTGCTATAGAACCAACGCTCTAACCGCTGTGCTATAGAACCAACCCTCTAATCGCTGTGCTATAGAACCAACCCTCTAACCGCTGTGCTATAGAACCAACGCTCTAACCGCTGAGCTATAGACCCCACCCTCTAACCGGATAACTCTTGGCATTTATCTTGCCCGGATTATACAGCTGGGTGGTTGGAATTATGAGTGATGATGACTTATTCAAGGTCATCGAATTTTCACACACCGATCGAGATTAGAACCCACGCCCGACATTTTCAACGTATCCATGCAAATGACATCATGACGAACCAACGCTCTAACCGCTGTGCTATAGAACCAACGCGCTAACCGCTGTGCTATAGAACCAACGCTCTAACCGCTTTGCTATAGAACCAATGCGCTAACCGCTGTGCTATAGAACCAACCCTCTAACCGCTATGCTATAGAACCAACCCTCTAACCAATGTGCTATAGAACCAACCCTCTAACCACTGTGCTAAAGAACCAACGCTCTAACCGCTGTGCTATAGAACCAACGCTCTAACCGCTTTGCTATAGAACCAACGCTCTAACCGCTGTGCTATAGAACCAACCCTCTAACCGCTGTGCTATAGAACCAACGCTCTAACCGCTGTGCTTTAGAACCAACCCTCTAACCGCTGTGCTATAGAACCGACGCTCTAACCACTAAGCTCTAATCATTAAATAACGGATATTTAACAGTGAGATAAGTTACTTTAAACAAGATTGAGCTCCGTTATTTAATGTTCTGAAACACATGCTATCTTTTACGAGAAAGATTTTAAAAAGAGTGCAAAAACGACATATTAACTGTCAAGATGATATGGTGAAAAAAACGGTACAGAAATAAGATAAAAGATAAACCTATTTCGCTTATCGTCCCTGTTACAAATAACCACAACGGCAACAAAACAAGACTAGAACTGTGAACAGCTCCGAGCGTGGCAACTGTGCGTTATCCCATGGATTTCGAACATTTTGAAACTTCTAACCTGCTAGCTTTCAATTCCGGTACTTTTCAGCCTACAATTGTAAGCGTAAACTTTCCGCTATATAGGCAATTTTTTCTACTATAAGTTTCTACTATCAGTTCCTTATTAGATTTTTGTACATGTCTAAGATTTCGGTAGGATATTTACATAAATTCCAAACTAAAATTTAAGTAGGTAGTAAGATGTCAATTTGTCATGAAATTTAAACTCTCTATATTCAAATTTAAACATTATTTTGTAACTTTGGTTGTAATTAACATAGAGAGAAAATTCAAGCTATGTAATAATTTGCTAATTCACAGCTTTATAAAGAGATATTTTTTGAATTTGTATGCAAAAATTTTACAAAAAAATAAATAAATTTTATTAGCAATTGGAATTTTTTTCTTCTCGAGGGATGCAAATTATTTTGTATAGCTAATGTACTGTTTTTGCTTACATTCTTGAATTACACGGGATATAGGGTCGCCTGAAATGAGATAAAAAAAAAACGGAAGTCCCCACGCCCAAACCGGAAGTGATCAAAAAATTTTGATGATATATTTTTAATTGTGTTGCGTATCTATCTATATCCTGTAAATTTCAGTTCGATCCGAACATAAGAGCCCGAAAGTGTAACATAACCATCCAAAATTGCAAAATAGTCAGATTTCGGTGGGCTCTAAAACAGGAAGTTAATATTTGTCATGCAATATCAGCACATCTATAGATAGCTGAGGTCAATGACATTCTACATCTCAAATGTCAAGGTCATTTAAGGTCAAGGTCACGAGATATAGAGTTTTAAATTTTCGAAAAATTCGAACGGGCATAAAAAAAATTCAAATTCGAAAATCAAAATTCTGTTCCCAACATTTTTTAGATAAAGTATCAAGGTTTCGATAAACACCAAAATCATAAAAATCGGTTAATAATTGGCGGACTTATTAAATTTTTAAGAAAATTTGCCATTTTTGAAAACTGCGCATGCGCAACATTCAATTTAATTTTTCTTCATCTCAGGGGATTAAAATCATTTAGTATAGCTAAAATATACTGATTTTGTTTAGAATCTTGAATTACATCGGAAGCAGGGTCGCCCGACATGAGACGAAAAAACCGGAAGTCCCCACGCCCAAACCGGAAGTGATCAAAAAGTTTTGATGAAGTAGTTTTAATTGCGCTGCATATCTATCTATATCCTGTAAATTTCAGACCGATGCGACTATTAGGGCCCGAGCTAGCTTGAAATCTTATTTGCATATTATGCAATTAGCCACTTTCGGTTTAGCGAAAATTTCATGTTAGATATTCATTTTTGATTCCAGCCCATATAAAAACCATTGGTGAAAACAGAAATAGTCTATCTTTCTCCGTTTGGGCTAGCGAGCTTCCCAAAAAAAAAAAAAAAAAAAAAAAAAAAAAAAAACTAGAACTGTGAACAGCTCCGAGCGTGGCAACTATGCGTTATCCCATGGATTTCGAACATTTTGAAACTTCTAACCTGCTAGCTTTCAATTCCGGTACTTTTCAGCCTCCAATTGTGGAACAAGCGTAACAATATTGTTAGATCTATAGACAGCTGATGTCAAGGCCATTCTATATGGAAAATTTCAAGGTCATTGAAGGTGAAGGTCACAAGATTTAGAATTTCAAATTTTTAAAAAATTCAAACGGGCATAAATAATAAATGACGGACTAATTAAATTTTAAAGAAAATTTGCCATTCTCGGAAAAATGGCGCATGCGCAACTAGCAATTGGAATTTTTTTCTTCTCGGGGGATACAAATTATTTTGTATAGCTAATATATATACTGTTTTTGCTTACATTCTTGAATTACACGGGATGTAGGGTCGCCTGAAATGAGATAAAAAACCGGAAGTCCCCACGCCCAAACCGGAAGTGATCAAAAAATTTTGATGATGTAGTTTTAATTGCGCTGCCTATCTATCTATATCCTGTAAATTTCAGACCGATCCGACTATTAGGGCCCGAGCTAGCTTGAAATCTTATTTGCATATTATGCAATTAGCCACTTTCGGGTTAGCGAAAATATTATGTTAGATATTCATTTTTGATTCCAGCCCATATAAAAACCATTGGTGAAAACAAAAATAGTCTATCTTTTTCCGTTTGGGCTAGCGAGCTTCCCAAAAAAAAAAAAAAAAAAAAAAAAAAAAAAAAAAAAAAATAATCCGAACGAAAACAAAGCGTGACAAATTTTATTTGCTACGCAATGAAATTAATATACACTAATATTTGTTAAAGGAAGAAAACGGAATCAGATATAGAACGGAGATTGAAGTGTATCGAACAATCGAACGTGCTATTTTTAGAAATCCTCTTTCTCCCTTCCTTTTGGGTTTTTTGCATGTCTATTTTTGACTAATTTGTGGTCCAGATTTGGAATTTGTATCTGAAATTGCATTTTCTTTCAGAATTTCTGAGATAATGAGAAATTTATTTGGCGGACGGTTATTTCTAAAAATAGTGGTTTTGTGTGTATTGACAGTCAAGCGGATGTTGATAAAAGGTAGTGGTTTACTTTCATTTTGTTCATATGTTATGAAACGTGCCTTTGCCGAGATATTTTATAGTTCTTATTTCAGTGAAAAGACATCTTGAAAGTTTTTCTTTATTGGGAGAAATTATAAAGAAGTATAATTTGAAAGCTAACAGTTTTATCGAAAATATCAAGATGTTAAAGATTCTTTACAGACTTTGCTTTCTGGTAATGTATATATTTTTGTAGGTTGGCAAATTGTCTTGTTGTTTGGATTTGACATTCACAGGTTCATTATGCTACTGTCCTTGCACTTTTAAGTCAGTATTTTGCGTTGCATGTGACTGGTTTGTTGTAGGAATTATATAGAATTAATTGTATGCATTGTACACGTGAATTAGAACAGTTTATATTCATTGAGGCATTGTACACCTGAATCAGAACAGTTTATATTCATTGAGGTATTGTACACCTGAATCAGAACAGTTTATATTCATTGAGGTATTGTACACCTGAATCAGAACAGTTTAAATTTATTGTGGTATTGTGTACCTGAATCAAAACAGTTTATATTC